>OX352775.1:12435483-12936323 GCA_947095535.1 Poecilobothrus nobilitatus | reverse complement strand
TATTTTGGTATGCATAATAATAATAATAATAATAATAATGATAATAATAATGATAATAATACAAAAATATTTAATAAAAACTATTCTGATAATGAAAATACATAATAAAAAAATTCAATACAATAGAGAAAATATAAAAAAAGATATAAAAATATATGATAATGATAATGGTAACGTTAATGTTAACGGCAACGGTAACGGTAACGGTAATGTTAATAATAATGATATTTATTCATCACAATCATCAGAAATACAATCAACAACTGATACAAGTAATATATCATTACCAATATATAAAATTGATACATTTAATAATATATTAACAACAACAGTAGCAGCAGCAGCAACAGCAGCAGCAGCAAAAGCAACATCAATAACAGAAGCAGGAGCAGCAACAACAATTAATAATAATAATAATGATATTAATGATACAAATGGTATACAATTAAATGTTAGACCAATATTACCAAGACGTCAATTAGAAATACCAAGATTTAGTCCAGTTACAGCATGGCGTATGTTAAGTGATGTACAAAGATTATTTTTATTAAATGCTGCTGCTGCTACATCATCATCATCAACAGCAGCAACAACAACAACAACATCACCATCATCAATAAAATTAAATCATAATCAATTTTATAATAATAATAATAATATTAATGATAATTCTAATATTTTATATAATTTTAATGATAATAATAATGATATAAATTATTTTAATATAAATTCTAATGATTATTTTAATAATAATACTAATAATAAATTATCAGAAATTGTTGAAGAAAAAATTCAACGTATATTTCATTCACCACAACCAATGTTTTCAGATAATAAAAGTGGTGATAGTGGTATATCAGCTGATGATATTAATATTATACCAATAATACAAGATAATAATAATAATATAAATAATAATAATAATAATATAAATATAAATAAAATTAATAATAATAATTTAATAAATAATAATGAAATAATATATATTGAAAATGATAATAATGATGAAATTAAAAATGATATTATTAATGATAAATATTATAATGATAATGATAATATTGATGATGATCATGATCATGATCATCATCATCAACATTTAATATATAAATATCAAAATAAAAAAATTAAAAATAAAAATTTAAATGATGAAATAAGAAATAATAATAATAGTGAAGACGATGATAATAATAATAATAATAATAATGATAATGATGATATTGATATTGATAATAATGAAATGATAACATTTACAGATAAAATTATTGATGAACCATTATTAAATTTATCATTACCATGCCATAATCCATTATTACCATCAATGATGGATAAATATAATGAAATTGTAAGTTTAATTTATTTTTTTCTTTTTTATTGTTTTTTTATGTTTTCTTTTTTTTTCTCATTCATTAAAAATATTTGAATTTTTGAATATATAATTTCAGTTTACAGTAGGAAACTATTATATATATACATATTTTTTTCATTATTACCACTTATACCACATAAGGAAGTATATTGGGCATCCATTTTTTTTTTCTTTTTTTTCTTGTCACTCCTATAAGGAAAATATAGAGGGCATCCCACTAAGTCATTTATTATTCATATTTGACTAAAGTTTCAGTTTCTGGAATAATTAATTTCACTAATTTCACAGCCGTTGATTAATCGGATCTAAATATTGTACACAAGACTATGAGACGTTTCTTTTTTATTTTTACGCCATCGATTATCTTATATAAAAATTATACGGTTTATTATTATTTCATTTTAAGGCTATTTACAATATGATATTAATTATAATTTATAGGACATATGTATATACTTATTTTTAATTATATTCTACTAATTATATATTATAAAAAAAAAATGTCTATTATTTTTTATTAATCTATATGACCCTGTAGTCGGAGTTTGAACCCAGACCTTTTCATAAAATTTATCATAAAATAAAATTAAATGATTTGAGAAATAATATTATTATGACTTACTGACCAATTCGTTCATAAATGACATTCTTGCATTTGATTTATTTTCCAAATTAGGTTAGGTTAGATTAAGGAGACTGTCACAAAGGCACACTTAGACAGTATTTGGTCCATTGTTATACCATATAAAAACTTTTCTATCCCACTTGTTAAAACCAATTTGAGCTTTGCAAAAAGCGAAGAATGCTCTTCACATTTTTACCTGCTAGATCGCTAAGGTTGGTGAAGAGATATTGCCCCAAATGGGTATTCCTTTTTGCCGATAAGGCTGGGCATGTGCAAAGGAGATGAAAAGTCGTTTCCTACTCTTCTTCATCTTTGCAGGCTCTACAATAGTCGTTTGCTGATAAGCCAAGTCTTTTGGCATGCTTCCCTATTAGACAGTGACCGGTAATTATATACCCATTGTCATTCCAATATCTGGCCTTTTAAGAGAAAGCAAATCATTGAATCGTCTTAAATCGGTTTTGGGCCATATAAATCTTGTGATATTGCACAAGGTCAAGTTTGACCATTTGTTATTTATCATATCCGTTATTTTCTTTCCCTATTTTCCAAATTAAAGAAAAAAACTAGAATGAGAAAAGATTACTTTTATTTTATACATTTTTTTTTGCTAAAGGAAGTTGAAATCTTTAAAAGACGTTATGAAAATTTTTACCCTCTTAATATAGTGTCTCTTACTCACTTAACCACCTCTCCCCGTTTACGAGAAATATTGGAATAAGCAGTACAATGGCTCAATAATAGGGAAAAGAAAGGAAAGAGAAAAGGAATAGAATGTATGTTATAAATGAATGAATGTTTTTTGAATTCATGGATTGCCATATATTATTTTTTTTTATTTTGATTATAATAATCCCGAAATTATATATACCTATACGTTGCAATTTTTTTTTTTTCAAAGGATGAAAAGGAAACAAAAAATTATAAAAATAATCATCGTTTTAAATATCAAAGTAGGGCTCGTCAAATTGAACGAAATAGATTAGCTGAATATTTATCAAGGGAAGCAGAAGAAAGAGAAGCTTTACGTAAAATTGAATCAGAAGTAATAAACAGGTATGTGTACACCTATACTAATATCTATAATATGTACTAAATTTTATAAATTAAAATAAGAAAATTATAAAAATTGAATACATACATACATCATATATCATTATTTTGTAGAGATCTGTTTAAAAGATCTTTAGATACATTTTTATGATTTACTTAAAAATTATGATATTCCGATCGCGTTTTCTTTTCTTTATGATAGACAGTATAATACTAATCTATCTATAAAAAAAATTTTAATTTAATTTTTTATATTAACAAAGTAATTAATTACATATATATACGTACATGTATGTACATATATGTATGTATGTAATTTATAATATCTTTTTCTTAAAAATTTTTGTTATTTTTTGTTTTTTTCTTTTGTTTTAAAGAGTTGAAAAAGAATTCCAAAAAAAACGTGCTATTGAAAAAATGGATGCATGTCAACGATTACGTTTACTTTCATCATATGAGGATTCTCATCAATGTTCCAGTTTACCAGTTGATTTACCAAGAATTTAAATGCAAATATTTATTTGTATTTCTTATTTTAAATATATATATATGTATATATATTTGAAAAATATATATAATATATATAGTATATATTTATTTTTTATCAAGAAAATAAAAACCTAGTTAAAAAAATATAATAATAGCAGTATTTATATATTATGGAAATAAAAATTTGAATTTAAAAAAAAAACCAAAAATCATCTTTGGATTTTATAAAAATAAAATTAAAAATTATAGCAATAGGTTTACTTTTTATATCTGTTTTAAACAGCAAAACCACATGTTTTTCACCAACAGGAGACGCTATATTGGAAAACAGTAATTTTCAAAAAAAAAAAATTTAATTCCGCCTAAATGTATGCAAATATTTTTTAAATATCTTGCATTGAAAACCATATAATAACAGAATGCATTTACACTAGCATTCAAACTGTGGGATTAAAATAAAATGATTTTAAATGAGATATGTCGAGGATCATGACTACAATAAATTAATTTTAGATGGTTTGTGTCTTAATAAATTTTTATTTACTAATTTATATATAAAATTAGTCATGGTCTGTTATAAAAATAAATTTTTTTTTATGGTTTGTGTCACACTATTTCAAAATTCTTTTTAAAAATAAATATAGTTTGTGTCTTAGTGCATTAATTCAGAATTTATTTAATTTGTTTAATGGTTTGTGACTAAAAAAAACATAATATCAGAGACTACATAGAGATGTCCAAATGGCAACAAAAAAGTTTAGATGTCGCTACAATATCGATTTTGAAATTTAGTCTCATTTTTCAACCTTTTTTTTTTAAGTTTCTTAAAGCAAATTTTGGTCTCGGATATTTTTTTTTTCATATATGTACATAAATGAACTTTCGTATGATTGGTATGGATGATAGAAATAACAAGTAACATACATATATGAATATGATATCAGATGACATATTATGGATATACATGGTCTGATCAGTATCTAATATAATTTTTATATTATATATGCATTATGCCATATTATGAATTTATATTACTTGAACCAGCTTGCCTACATGCTTATTAAATTGTGAAAGTGTGTGTGAATCAAAATAATATAAATAGAAATACACATAAATACTATCGGCACTTTTTATACCCGTACGATAGGATCGGGTATAATAAAATTACTCCTCCGTTTGTAACACCTCGAAATAAGCGAGCTAGATATACCTTCAAAGGTATGGATCGGATCAGAAAAAAATTCTATTCGATTGAGCCATGTCCGTCCATCCGTCCGTCAGCACGCTAACTCAAAAACTAAGAAAGCTAGAATCTTGAAATTTACACAAAATATTCTAGGAGCAATTTGTAGGTTCCCTTGGTTGAGTTCTGACCAAAACTTCGGGTAGCTCTCGAACACCTGACTTTTAGATCCCCACATTTCTTTTGAAATAGAGCTATGAAATTTTAACTGCTGATAGATGTCACAAAAATATTAATTTTATTTTTAATAAATTTTTTTTGTAGCCCCACCCGTTACGGAGCAACAGCTCCCCAAAGGTTCAAAAAAGCTCTATATTTAAATTGTTATAGCACAAGTTGTATAAGGTATATCTTCATTTTTAAAATTTTGCAAAATCCTTTAACCCTTCTATCTTATAAATGGTTTAAGTTGGAAACTTGAAATTTTGATAGAAGTTAGATCTTTGAAAATAAGTATGAGTCATTTCAGAAATTTTTTTTGTATCACCCTCCGTTTAGGAGCTGTAGGGGTCAAAAACTGAAAATTTCTTATTTTTAAACACCTGTTAAAATTTTTTTGAAGTAATACACAAAAATTAAAGTTTCAACATTATACTCTTATTTCTGTTAACAACTTAATAATATAGGGTTACTTTTTAATTGACGAAAGTGTTACTTGATTTTTTCAAATTTTCTAGCAAATTTCTTCAACGAATTTTTTGCATTTTGTTTTACTCGATAATTTGAAATTATTGAAGATATATTGCGTAGTACAAAAAAATGTAAATAAATAAACAACATAACGGTTGCTTGAAGAATTTTTATTTATATGATATTGATATACATACATACTTATATAATATCATGTTTATTTACATATCGTATATGAATGAATGATAAAAGTATAGATGTATATTATATAGCGCCGTATTTACATACATATATGTATTTTATTGTACTTATAAGAAATTATTCTATGAATGGAAATATTTTTAAAGAAATATTGCAATGTATGGCGATATACTTATAACAATATAAATATACTATGTACGCATTAATGTAATATAATATTTAAAATTATATTTACTATTTTGTACTTAGTAAATTTAATATACATTTACCGCTTAGTATTAAATGGTACTATAGAATATTTGAAAAAGTTTTGGATGGATAATCGTTATGTGGAAGGTTAAAATCTGCTTTTGAAGAATGTATAAACATATAGTTTGAATATATGTACAACCCATAATTCTAGAAATTATAAAACTCACCCAAATTATTTTAAAATACAAAAATATTAAAAAAATAATATTGTAAGCAAAGTGACAGGCTGTGACCATACTACCGGTTCGTACGGGTATCTAAGAGTTGACAAAGACAACTGTATTCTTCCTCGTTATATATGTATTTCAATATGATTCAAAAATCAATACATACATACATAAAATAAAATAAAAATAAAACAACCATTAATAATATCTCCATGGCATAATCTGTAACTGAAACGAAACTCCAAAATAATTTCAATTAAAATATTTACAATATTTGCAATATAACACAAAATAATGTTAGATAAATATCTTACCAGAATCTTACCTAATTTTATATTTTTCCTTTTCCTAATATTACCAAAAAAAAAAAGAGTGTGTCCCTAATTGGTTGAAAAATTTCGGACAGACAAACAACGGACAGACGAAAAGAAGAAAGAAAAAAAATATATTTAACAGAGTAAACAGAGTGAGAAAATAGATAACATTCATACCATCTGATACCATATAATATACGATATACCATTTCATACATTCAAAAAATTCTGCTTGTGTTAGTAAAATACTGAATGCATATGAATGATAACTTTGAAATTTTTTTTCTTGTTGTTATTAGAAAAGTCAACATTATAAAATAACCTATTTTTATTTAATATTTTTCCATATGAAATATTTAGCTAAATGTTCCATATTTTTTGTAAAGTGATATTTAGAATGTCTTCTTTATCATATTGAAAATTTACGTTTCTACTCGACATATTAAATATATATTTTCTCAAATATATTTTCCCATTTTTGCCTTATTTTCTATTTTAAAAGTTATTTTGTCATCGCTTTGCTTTAAAAAGTTTAATAATCACAAGGATAAAAAAATTTTGTAAATGCATAAAATATATGAATGATCATTTTACACCAGATTTTACAGAAGATTCTGGTTTTCGCTAAATTCTTTTAGCTATGACACAAACTAAATATTTCTGTGCTTTAAGATTTTTAAAACTAGCCAGTTTTAGCTGGCCCGTTTGAAAAAAAATTAGTACAAATTTTTGTATGAATTTGTACATCTCTCTCTCTATATAGTCTCTGATAATATGTTTGATAATGTGTGTAAAATAAATTTGAATAAATTTCATATTGATAGATGTCGCGACTATTTGGTACACAGCCTTATTTTTATTTTCTATACTAAAAAATTTGTTCTACTTGAAATGTCTTATATATGTATGTATAGTCTTTGGTTGGGTTATGAAAACAATTAAAATTGATTGATTTTAATCGAGGTTTTTTCTTTTTTTTAAGAAGTCGAAAAAGTTATATGATGTACATATATAGTTACTTTATGATAGTAGGCTTTTGCTATTATACTCAGTAATTAAAAAAATGAGCCATATGCCCATATTGTTAAATGTGAAAGGTCGTGTGAGTGGAACCCAGAATTATTAACTTATAATTTAACATAAACTAACTTTGATTTAATTTTATTTAAAAAAAAATTTTTTACACGTACTTATTATTAATAAATTTACTTAAAAGTTCAATTGTCATAAAAATTGTTTTGATTGCAATAATTTTTTTGCCCGGTAATATACGAAATTAATGCTCTCTTTCAAAGTTTTTAAGAAACTTAGCTGAAAGACACTTTATTAAAATTAATATTGATGAATGAAAAAATTAATGAAATTTGAACACCCTTTTTTTTGGACAAATTTGAACAAAAAATTCATAGTTTTCAAGTTATTTCAAGATTTCTATAGGCCTTTTGCCATAAGACTACATATGTATGTACGTGTATTTTCATGAAAACTGGGCCTTCTATAGTTTTTTTTTCGTTTAGTGTCCACCTTTATTATTGCTCACAGTGATTCACTTCATTGTTTTCGGTGATTCATTTTTACGGTGTATGTACATAGATATATCTTATATAAACATGAGTAAGGTATTTTTCTGATTTAACCTGTGTCTTGACTAGCATGTCTCTTACAAAGAAATGAACGTAAACATATACCACTTTTCGGGATTTGTTTTAAATTTTTTTTTCTTTTTTAGTTTTTATTACAGTATTAGATACTAGGCTTTTCTTAAATCACATCTGTCCGATTTCTGGCTTCTAAGATACGAGGGTTTCTTCAAAATAACAGTCAGTATTTATAAAAGTGAATTTCTCTTTAACAATTCCAAAATGATACATACATATTTATATGTCAAAATTTAAATTGGTAGAAGAGTATAAAATTACTAGGAACTAAGCTTTCTTACAATCGGCTAACGATGTACGATTGAACAATCTGTGTTAAATTTATTTGTGTAATTTTTTTAATTTAGAAAATAAAGTGACATTGCTTTTTTCTGAAAATTCTGTAGAGCCCCACTTCTCATGATGCCCTAGGCAAATGCTTAATTTAGTTATACAAGTTATTGTTTAATACATACTTTAAATTTGCCAAATAAAAACACTTAATTGATCCAACTTGCTAGTCTTGGAGAATCTTTAAATAAAAAATCCACTGTAAAAACTAGTAACTGTAAAATTACATATGTACATATTTATTGGGCTATAGTTAATCAATTCAACTAGTTCCAAACGTTTCAAACTAATCCATGCTATACATTTAAAAATAATTTATTTTCTGAGTATTTAATATTAATGTCAAATGTTAATCTTACTTTTATGCATAAGTCAAACCATATATGTATGGAATTGTAATGTAAGTATGTACATCCAAACTATAGTGATGAATCTATACTTATACATTCTACAATTAACACTCTCAAGACTCAAATCTCGTATCTTTCTGTAATCTGTATTCGTAATTTTTACACAGCCTAGAAAAGAGTATGCCAATATCATCCAATATTTTACTACTTAACTACAAAGGTATTAGGCATCTTACTTGTAGTTACTATATAAATTCCATAAATAATAATTAATACCTTTTTTTCGTTTTTCGAAATTTTCTCCACTGAACTGATTAGTGATTTGATTACTGAACTACACCCAACTACACTTCTACCGAATACTTTTTTTTGTTTTTAATTTTGACTTTCGTAATTCGTTTGCCATTTTAATTTAAGTGTCCTAAACTCCTAAGTATGAATATGTAAAACACAAGGGTTTGGAATAGTGATGGAATTTTTGAATCAAAATTAAAAATTGAACTTTTCTGAGGCCAAAATTGTACTCAAAAATTTTTACTAGCTACAAACTTACCAAACTCACATTGAATAATTTTAAATATAAATTGCAAAACTTTACAAAAGAAGAATTTAACAAATAAAAAGAAAACGAATGCGGAATAACATAATATAAAATCAAATTTATTTTCGAAATACAAAGAACTTTTTTGTTTTTAGTTATTTATTAAGTTCTATAGTTTATAAAGCGTTTTTAATACACTTTTTAGCTATTTTGGTATTTTTGTTACGCCGAGTACAACAATTAAAACGTAAAATAATTTTTAATTTTTTGAATTACATACATATATAACAAAAAGATCAAAATAGTCAAAAATTGTAATCACTTAAAAAGCTCTAAAGTTAAACAAAAAAAAAAATAAAAGCCAAAATTATAAAAATATTTGTTTTTCATAAAAGATATAAGAACTTACATAAATATTTTTTAATCAAAAGAAATCATTTTTAATCATATTTTCAATCATTTCATTTTCAATCATATTTTCAATAATAATAACAAGTTGAATTAGAAGACTGTAATAAATCTCTCGTTTACTGTACTTACAGTTAAGGTTTTTCATAACTTTTATTTTAATTATTTCACAAATATGTATTTTGTATATTTTTAGATCAAAAAAATTAATAATATATAAATTTGTATTGAAATATTATTAGACTTAAATAGAATTGTACTAAAATTTAGTAGAATGTAATTGAATGTATTGAAAATTTTCATCACTGATTTTTGAATACTTTATACTAATTTTGACAATTGATGAATTTTGATAAAAGGCGCGCGACGCGCGTATATTGAAACTTTTTAGTGAATAATATATAGTTTACTGTTTAGTGCTTGCTTAGCTTAGTACCGAATGGCGAATTCCGATATTTCTAGACGGTAAAGAATTGTGAAATTAGATTGATTTAAGAATATTCACATTAAATTCATTATAAAAGTCAAATTTATAGTGAATTTAATATTTGAAAAAATATGATGAGGATACTAATAATATGGTAAGTACACAAAAATAATTATTATATATTCATACATACTTACATAGTAGGTAGACATACTACATATACCTATTTTAATTTAAATTATGAATTTGGTTTTTATCTTAGGTATAAGTGCAGCGAGTTGTTACAAGACTCCTAAATGCAATTGGAGTTTCTGGTTGTTAGATAAAAAAAGAAATAAAGCTACATTTTTAATTAAAAAAAAATAAAAACTTTTATATACTGTGTATATATTACGTACATACATACATACATATAGTAAAAGTATCAGAAAAATATAGTACTCGCACAATTATGTATGGTATTTTTTTGGTTAGAAAAAAAAAATTTTGCTTGTCCCAATACATTGAAGCAAATGCATATGAATAATATACAATGGTGATTAAAAGAATTTATTTTTACAAAATAATCCGGTCACCACAGTTAACAGTATACCTACATATATTGTATGTATATAAGGTTAAACTAAAATTATTAGTAGGTAATGCACAGCACATACATATGTATATACATATGTAAGTATATAAACACATTTAGATAGAAATTTCAAAACGTAACATTTGACAGCTTTCAGAAACCTTTTTTTTTGTTTTGCCAAGAAATTAATAAAAACAATTCATTGATCCAGTTTATCAGTCATCTACAAAAAAATATTGTATGTACATAGATATCACATTGTTCCATTAAATAGGTACATAGATACATATGTATGGTTGAATGTACATTGTAGGTATCTACAATGATCAATTTTAATTATACATACTTTTTTTTTTACATACGAACTTGTAAATTGTCTACAACATACAATCGCACTATAAAATGATTATTTAAACTTACCTCATTGATGAAGTGTTATTTTTTTTTTTTAGCAAGGAAAATAAACGTTTATATCAAACGGGTGGAGTTGGAACGGTTGGAAAGAAAGCATTAATAAGAAAAAGAACATAATTATATTGATTAATGAGGTAAGTAGTTATTCAAATTATTATGGTTTTACTACATTACCTATGTATGTAATGTCTCAAATTAAAAACTTACCTGTACAATCGCTTCTATATTCAAATGTAGTTTAGAGCAGTTCTTTTTTTATTAAAAATGTTCGTAAAGTTGTTTTTTTGATAACATAACATTTAAATTTGAATTTTTCTCTATATACATATATGATGTATATTTTAAATAGGAGTATATTTATTTACTTATTTAATTATAGGTCTTAAAACGATTTGTCAAAAAGATACTTGGGTATTTTTGGTATCAAATATTTTCAGATAATATTCACATTTTGGAAATTTTTTTTTTTTTTTGGAAAAACGATTTGATGACAACTAATTGAGACTTCACAGACTAAATAAACTATACAGACGATCAGTTTGATATAAAAATTTTTATTTTTTTTTTTGGAGCCAGGACAAATAACAAAAAGACATTTGGTATAAAAGTGAACACAAAAAAAAAAAAATATAATTTGAAATTTAATATTTTTTGGATTTTAATTTATGGTATATAAATAAAAAGCTTGAGTATACAGAATCATTGATTTCAATAATTTATTAAGCTAATAATATAATAGAGATGCAAGACCTACACCGTTATTTTAAGGGTTTTGTTGAAATATTTATTTAAAAAAAAAATAAATAGGATGGATTTTTATTGTTGGTTACAAAATCAGCTTTACCATTAATGAATCACACATAATATTACATAATATCTTTAGTGCCATATGGTATAGCAGCAGAACGATTACAAAAACTTTATGCCAATTACCAAAATGTCTCATTTCATCTTTCATTTGAAATCAGATAAAATAAGAAGAAAGAAATAAAAATAATTTGATTTTTTTTTTTGGTTTGTTTTTTTTTTGATTTATTTCAGATTTATAAAACTTGAACTGTAATTTCCGTATTAAATTTTTTTCATTTTGTTTTTTTTTTGTTTTTTTATATATATATTTTTTTTTTTGGTTTGCCTAAATAAAAATTATAATTTTTTTTTAAGTTTTTTTTTTATAAAGTCTAAAAAAGAAGTGTGGACGTTTAGTACGTTTTTTTTTTTTGTTTGTTTTTTTTTTATTTATTTTCAATCACTTTGCATTGCGATTTCTTAAGTTTTAAATTAATTCATTCATTTTTTTTTTTTTTTTTGTTTTTTTGACATTTTTTTATTTATTTTATTTTTTTTTATACATGTAGGCTGTACTTTCTTCGATGTGTAATTATATTTACAGAAGAAAGATTTTAAGAAATATTTTTATTAAATTAAATAACATTTCTCTATTTTATTTACATTCAAAAAAAATAATGGTTTTTTTTTTGGTTTTTTTTTTAATATTTTTTATTTGTTTTTTTTAATATTTTTTTTTTTTTAAATGTTTATGAATCTTATAATTAATATAATCTTATGATGTTTTTTTTTTTAATTTTCATTTTAATTTTACTTATATTTGATAATTTTTTTTTTTGATCATGTGATCGGGGAAAAATCGTATCAAAATTCTGAAATTATAAAGTTCTTGTTTTTTTTTTTTTTTGCTTTATTCTGATTTTGAATAATATAGAAGTTTACAAAAAAATGTTGTATGTATGAATACACGAATTTTTTTTTTTTTTGACCGTACACGTATTCTCTATGGCCCGGACGGACGGACGCGAACCTGGCGGAATAGGCATTTTAGATTATATTATTTTACAAAAAAAAACACTTTAAAAATTTTTAAATTCAGAATTTTTGTACTCAACCCCTTATATCGTCGGCGGATATTATATTTAATGCGAAAATTTCTATTTAAAAAAAAATAAAAACAAAAAGAATCATAAATTTGTTTTTAGAAATTTTTAATACATAATGTAAAATGTAAATCATTTTTATTGCACTGTTTTTAATGCATTAAAATTACTAGACAAAAAAAAAAAGTTTACTTGTTGACAGTCTTACATAAAGTTAAAAGTTTTAATGTTTCGTTTAAAACAAAATTTTTTCAGAAATTATCTCAACCTTTCAGTATATGTATGTATCCATAGATATTATATGTAGAACATTTTTATTTAATTTAGTTTAAATCTTAATTAATTAAGTGGTGTAGATATAGGTATGCATGTAATTTGTTAAAAACGTTTTGTTTGTTTGCGGTATAATGAATGCGGTTTTCGGTATAATGAACATTACAAATTAATTTTTCTAATTTTTAAGTAAAGATTAAAAAATGTTTGCCGTCACTGCACATACTTTTATTTGCTTCGTTAATCAAAAATAAAGACATTTAATTACGTGCTGTCAAAAATATAAAACTAAAAAAATTGAAGAAAGAACTTTACATATGAATAGCGAAAGTTTAAAGCACATTATAATGCTACCGCGCACCACTACTATGTCTTATTTGGTATACGGTAATTGATTAATATTTTATCCAAATTAAGGCGTGGTAAGTGCTAATCAATGAAGAAGATATTAAAAAAAAAAATCCCTCTTAGAGTTTTATATACATGACAAATATTATTCTGTCGGTTTTAAAAGATTGAAAGTAGGTGGTAATTTGTTTTTTAATGCAAATTCAAATTCTGTACAGATCCTCAAAAATTTTTAATTGAAAATAAAATTCTCGTTGCTATCAAAATATAGTGTTAAATTAATAGGACCATATATCGTAGCTGAAAAGGTCTGAACATTTTCCTCAGTTATTTACAATTGGCAAAAAAAAAAAATAAGTTAAAAATTTTTTAAAATAAAAATGTAAAATGATAGTGACACCAATTTATAAAAGTGGTGATTCCACAAATCCGTCAAACTATATCGGTAACGATAAGTATTGTTACTCCCTTTGTAACACTTCAAAATAAGCAAGCTAGATATACCTTAAAAGCTATGAATCGGATCAGAACCAAATTCTAAGTTGATTAAGCTTTGTCCGTTCGTCCGGCCGTCCGTCCGCACGCTAACTCAAAAACTAAGAAAGCTGGAGTATTAAAATTAACACAAAATATTTTTGAATCATTTTGTAGGTTTTCTATTTTTTTTGGTTGAGATCCGATCAAAAACGATTATTTTTCTGTAGCCTCACCCGTTACGGAGCTACAATCCCCTAAAGTTCGAAAAAACTCTATATTTAAATTGTTATAACACAAGTTTTATAAGGTATATCTTCCATGCTAAACGATAGCTACAGTTATGAGCTTTACAAATATGTATATAGTAAATATATACTTGTGCCATACAGTGTCTTAATTTACTGTTATGTGAAACTGAATTATTGCAAAATTCTTCAACCCTTCTATCTTTCAAACGTTTTAAGCTAGAAACTTGAAATTTTGACAGAAGTTAGATTTTTGAAAAAAAGTATGAGTTATTTCAGAAAATTCTATCGCCCCCGTTTAGGATCTGTAAGGGGTCAAAAACTAAAAAATTCACTATTTTTAAACACCTGTAACTTGAACACCTGTTCAAATTTTTTTGATGTAATACATAAAAATTAAAGCTCCAACATTATACTTTTATTTCTGTTAGCAACTTTTCTTAATAAAATAGCGTTACCTTAAAATTGACGAAAGTGTGACTTGATTTTTCTTACAAAGTTCTTTACGATTTTTTTGAATTTTTTACGGCTAATATACGTATTTTGTTGTATTTATAAGAAATTATTCTATGAATGAAATATTTTTAAAGTGTAATGCAATGTGACGATGGCGATATATTATAATAATATATATGAATACATTTGCATATTAATATGTATTTGCTATTTTGTGGTAAGTTTAGTATAAATTAATATACATTTGCCGCTAAGTACTAAATAGTATTAGGTATATCATATTTGGAAAAGTTTTGGATTGATAATCGTTAGTTGGAAGATTAGAATCTGCTTTTGAAAAATGTATAAACATATAGTTTGAATATACGTATGTATAAATCATAGTTTTAGAAATTCTAAAATTCATCCAAATTATTTTAAAATGTTGAAAAATTAAAAAAATAATAATATTGATATGCAGAGAGACAGCCTATGAATATACTAACGGGTTAGTACTGGTATTTAAGAGTTGACAAAGGCAACTGTATTCTTCCTTGTTTTTATTAGAATGTGTTGTTCATTATAAAGTAGTTTCACTGTATCAAATGTATAATTTTTTTTTGTTTTTAAATAAAATGAATAAAGAATCGTTTCTCATATAGTAAATTATTTTAAAATTACCGCAATTTTAAAAAGGAATATATTAATTTAATTAATAAAATAAAAAATCGGGAGTATATTGTTTTGTTAGTTTGTTTTTTTTCTCAGCTTTATTAAATTGTTAAAAATGAAAAAAAAAAACATTTTTTTTAAATTTAATCCTTCGATTTACGTAGCTAGTTAAATTTAAATTTATATTTTTCCTTATTTATTTTATTTTTTTTTAATATTCATTAATGCTGTCATCTAATTTCAAACATATGTTTCATATTTTTTATGTTCATTCAATTTAAAAGAATATCTATAATTAATAATTAGACTATGGATTGGTATTTTGCTATATTCATATTTAATAATATTTATTATGTAAATCGGGGGATAAGAATTTTTGAATTTTTGAATAGTATATAAATAAATAGAAAAAAAATCAGAAAGGAAAAAAAATATGTATATAAAAATTTTTTTTTTTTTTTTTTGTTTTTAATTACTTTTTGTTGTTGTTCGTCTTCAGTTCTTGTACCAAAATAAAAGCGTACAATTAATAACATAAAATATTAATATACCATATCAGAATGTAAATAAGCTGTCACAAAACATGGACTGAAATAAAATAAATCCATATAAAATTTTTTTATTTTTTTTTTTGAAAAAATTCACAATAAAGTGTAATTTTTATAAATGCCAAAACCGATATGGTTTGTGTCTCGAATCAATTTTTGGTACCTAGTGATAAAACAAAACTAAAATTTGTCATAAATGAATGATTTGCCATTAGAATTTTCAATAAAATGATCAAAAAACTATTTTGTGTTAATTTTTATATACAAATATAATATCATGTCAGTTTATCATTTAATATTCAGCATTAAATTTATTACAGAGATAATTAAAAAAAAAAAATAATAACATTATTCTCTTTAATAATCATTATTCACTATAGGTCATTTTAATGTCTAATTTAATTGGCGATGGTGGTGACAATATTGTTATAATTATTATACCAATTCTTCTGAAGTGCGTTTCGTCTTTTACTCCGAGTAGAATTTATGCTTTTATAGGATTAACACCACATTCACATCCAGAGTTAACTTTACTATGCCATTTCGAAACGACTAAAGTTAAAAATGAATTTGAACTGTTAAAATTATAGATTGGAACATTTATTTATTTCAAACAAATAATGGAGTTTTGGAGTGGAGTTCAAAAAAAAAAAAAATTATTTTAAGAAGTATTATAAGTTCATTTGAACGATTTCGATTACAATAATTTTAATAAGTTATGTAAAATTTAAAATAAAAAAATAATAATGACATTTCATAAGATTTGACATTTGTAACACTTCCTTAATTCTCCTCACTAGTAGGCTTAAAAAAAATTAACTCTATTAACTCAATTCTGGTGTTCCAAAACGATATTTATGATGACGTCACAGAGTTTAATTTACTCTTCTCCGGCATTTCGAAACGATTTTTATCTGTCATAGTAGTTACTAAATACCAGAGAGTTATAAACGAAACGCACTCCTTCACATTCTATATAAACGTTTCATTTGATCCAAAATTTTATAAAATCCTTTTTAAAACATTTTTATTTTAACAAAAAAAAAAAACAAAAATTTATTAATTGTATGGATGCGTCAAAATACCCATACATTTAATACACTATTATAGAAATCGCATTTATGTAAACAATCTTTTTTTTTTTTTTTGAAATAAGTTATTGGGAATGTCGAAAAAAAAATAAAAACTAATTTTGGGATAAATATAGATGGAGAGTGCAGTTTAAGGTATAAAATAGGATAAAAATATAACGTATCGGTACAACATTTCAAAACAAATTAATTAAAATATATTTCAAAAACATTTAAATTAAAATAAACTCAAAAAAAAAACTAAAACTCTCTTAATTTTAAAAGGGGTAAATTGTAAGACTTTTGCTCTCATTCTTTTTCGTATACAATTTGTTTTTGTTTTTGTCTCGAAATCTATATACGACCACTCATTTCAAGTAATGTGCATTTCTTTAAGAACGATACGCATCCTGTGTAAATAAATCATGATGTCAGGATAAAAAAACAACAAAATTATACGTAAATTTAAGATTTAATTCGCAGTCGTGTCAGTTTTTTTTAACGTTCTAATACGTTGAGAAAATCAATTAATTTAAATTAGATTTAGTTCTGATTTTTTTAAATAATACATATTTGTAATAGTATATTATGTAATAATATGTATGTACATATACATAATCTATGTATTAATTGATTTTTAATATTTAATTTTTTGATATTTTGCTATATTAAGGATATTAAATATTTTGTCCATCGCTATCATGTTATATAGGCGATACAGATATTATAGTTAATAAATGAAATTTTATATATATGTATTTATGTATGTAGCTTATATAGTGTTTTTAAATTGTTATTTGTAGTAGTTCGATATTTATATATGTATGCGGTATTGTAATATAGAATATGTGAAATAAGGTAATATATATAATGCTTGTTTCACATTCTGTTCCGAACTTAAACTGTTATTTACTTTCAAAAAAATTATTATTGCGGAGCGTCTGTTTTCTAATAAATTTTGTTTTAAATGTGTGAAAATGTCAAAACAATGAATGACAGCAAAAAAAAACTAGTTCTGAACTAAAAAGTTAAATTCAACTTTTGTTCCAAAGAGAAAACAAAAATTTCTGAACCTTTTTGAAAATTGAGAGAATTCAAATTTTCATATAAAAAAACATGCGCGCACATAAGTTCGGAACAAATATATTGATTCACTGGTGATTCGTCATTCCAGCATAAAAGAAATAGATAATAAATATTGTAAAGTTCCGATATACCATCATATTTTTCATGTATTTTGTTGTACGCTTCACTCCGGTACACTACTACTGAAGCAAATTATATTTATATATTTATTTTTATTTGGTTTTTTATTTTAATTTTTTTTTTTTTTTTTGCAAATTAAAGAAAAACAATTTTAATAAAATTTAAAATTTATTTTTCAGAATTATTTTCGAATATTTTTTTTTTTTTGTTTTTAAATTAAAAAAAAAAAAAAATGTTATTTTTTTTTAATCGTCATTACAAAGTTATAGAATTTTTTTTTTTTTTTTTGTTTAATATTATTTATTTATTTAATATTTTTTTTATTTCTTTTTTTTTGTTTTTTTTTTTTTCAATATTATTTAATTTTTATGAAAAATAATTTTGTATATTATTTTTTCTTTTGTCCTTTATTATTCTATATATTATGCATTATATATTACTGTTATAATATATACGATGTATATATGTATATATATATATTGTTTTTTTAATTTAATTTAGTCAAAAATACAAAAAAAAAAATATATATAAAACAAGTAACAAAAATTATTTTAATTTATTAATTAAAAAAAAAACAAAATTTATAAACTAATAAAAAGAAAAAAAAAATATAAATGTAAATATATAAAAAAACAAAAAATAGAAAATATTTAAATTGTAAAATAATTAAAATACCTTAATTTTTATTTTTTTTTTTTAAACTTTTGTTACACAAATTACAATAATTAACTAAAAATGAAGAATCGATTAATCTAATACTGGTGATGGTTGTACTCCATTGTTGTTGTTGTTGCTATTGTTATTATTATTATTTGATAATATATCATTATTTTCTGTATTAGTATTTGTATTTGTTATATTATTAACATTTGATGTTAAAAAATTTAATGCTCTAGCATCATTATGCAATCTTAATGCTTGTTCTAATCTATGCTCTTGTAATCTTATTACTTCAGATATATCTGAATTTGTATTATTTTGTTGTTGTGATAATGATTGTTGTTGTGATATAAGATTTGAAACATTTGATTGTGTTGAATTAGATTGTTGTTGTTGATGATGTTGATGATGCAAGCTATTATTTGCTGTACTATTATTTGATGGATTTGTTGTTGATGAATTAATTAAAGATGATGAAATTCCAGTTGGTATAAAACCACTATTATTACTATTACCATTATTACTATTGTTATTATTATTATTATTTTGTCGTGATGAATTATTAGAATCATTTGATGTATTATTATTATTATTACTACTATTTGTTGTAGCAGCAACTGATACAGCTAATCTTATTGCTGCTTCTGCTTGTGATCGAAGTAATGCTTCAGCTTGATGTCGAAAACTTAATTGAACATCTGTTGTTGGTGTTGTTGTTGCAGATGTTGAATTATTATGATTTATATTTGATGAATTGGAAGTATTATGTTGTTGTTGTTGTTGATGATGTGACGATGAATTATTTAATTGATTATTATGTAGTGCAGAATTATTTGGATCATTTGATGATGAATTTCCATTACCATTATTATTATTGTTACTGTTATTGTTAGCGCCCGCAATAATATGAGATGAAGATGATGTTGGTTCAATTTGTGATCTCATTATAGAATCAGCCATTGAAACACGCATTGCATTCATAGCAACTTGAGCAGCAGCTGCTGATGCACTTGCGTTTCCACCTAAACCAGTTATTGGTGGTGTACCTGAATTTGGTATTCCAATATTATTTGAAGTATTACCACTGTTACCATTACTAGAACAATTAATTTGATTTTGATTTTGAGAATTTTGACAATTATTTACTTGTTGATTCATTCTCATTGCTGCTGCTAAATTAACTACAGCTTGTTGTACAGCAGCACCAGCTGCTGTAGTTGAATCAACACCACTAACAGGTGATACTAAATTACCGCCAGAATTAACAATATTTGCAGCTGCTGCAGCCATTAATGTCATTCTATTTGCATGTAAATCATCAACATTATAATGCTGATTGATATGATGATGATGATGATGACTTTGATGTATATGTGAATTACTATTAGCTGTTGAATTTCTTAAAATATCACTTAATTTACTACTACAGTCATTATTATTATTGTTATTATTATTATTTAATAAACTACTACAAGGTTCAGAACTTGTTGATGATAACCTTCCTCCATTGGAGGAACTTTCAGATGGTGATGGTGATGGACAAATAGAATTATTACCATTACCACCTTCAATACTTGAACTAGCATTATTACCAATTGAAGATAATAAACCAGAACCGGATGCTGATACAGCAACAGCTGCTAATAAAGTATCACGTTCACGACGTTCAGCTGCAGCACGTGAAAGAACATATTGTGCTGCAAATTGATGCTTAGGATCCATACGCATATGTTCCATATGAGTTAAGAGACCTATGAAAATAAAATATAAATAAAAATGTGTAAATTTAGTTAACGTAAAATATATGTATATATATGTATATAATATATAATATGTTAAATATATGTATAATAATTACCAGCTTCATGAGTAAAAACTGCTTGACAAACTGAGCATGGCCACATTCTTAAACTATTTGTCAATTGTGAAGTTTCTGGATGGCATGCTAAATGTTTTCTTAATGAACCTTCATTTACGTAATATTTTCCACAAACAGGACATGGATGATTGGCTGATTTACGTTTAGCTAAGAATGCGTCATTTGAATTTAAACATGATGATTTCCTTAAATTGTCAATCTCATAATCACTCATATCATCATTATGATTTTTTATTGATTTTTGAAAAAAAGCTGGCGCTGGATAATAATTGTTAACAGGCGGAGATTTCGAGGGTGAATTTAAGGGAGCAATAATTTTAAAGAAATAAAAATACATACGGTCAATGCAAATTGAAATATAAAATATATATTGCTTTTGATATTATGTATTGATATATTGAAATATATAATATATATTGCTTTTAATTATCATATAAAAGTTGAATTCATTAATTTTAATTATTTTTGAGTGCATGTTCATTTAAAACAAAGTTTTTAAAATATAATCAAAAATACTATTAGTGAATAATGTTTTTATTTTCCTTTTTGATTTTTCTAGTTCTAGTTTCCTTTTTGCTTTGTCAAAGTTTAGTTTAATACGTTTAGATCAAATTCATGAAATACAGATGTTACAGGTGTTTTTTCTGTTCACTCACGGCTTACAGTAATAAAACTTTGACTGAACACTGGAATATTTGTTATAGGGGAGGTGGGTTTAGTCAGTAAGAATATTGACATTACCAAGAGGGAATTTTTGGTGTCTTTGGAAGATTTCCACCATCTTTAGATAAAAAAATGTAAATTTCAATTCAAATTGTTCAATTTCTGTGTGCAAATCTAATTATAGTACTAACACCATATCTGTTCGAATTTTTCAATTTCCAAAAAGAGTCTGAGAAGATTTATAGGTAAGCGCCATATCAAAATCGGATTGGCAACCGACGGTTGTGTAATCCTATATGTAAATTACATTTTGCGGAATCCAGTTCTCTTTAAATAAATATCAACTATTCTTAGCTATAGAATATTAGATAAATTGAAAGAATATGCGATGATGATTGGTTGGAGTTTTTATAAAGGTAAAAACAATATTGCTTAATATGTTTTGTGATATCTTTTTGTTATTTCATTATATTAAAATAAAAAATTTTTATAAGCAGTAGGCTTATCTCAGTAATTAAAAAAAATTAGCCATATTGTTAAATGTGAAAGGTGGTGTGAGTGGAAGCCAGAATTATTAACATTTATTTATAGTTAGTTAATGTTAAGTCATAATAACTTATAATTTAACATAAACTAACTTTGATTTAAATTTATTTAAAAAAAAATTTTTGCATACGTACTTATATTCAAACATTTACTTAAAATTTCCATTGTCATAAAAATTGTTTTGATTGCAACGATTTTTTGCCTGGTAATGTACGAAATTAATGCTCTCTGTCAAAGTTTTTAAGAAACTTTTTTTTAATAAAAAGTAGTTGGAAGACATTTTATTAAAATTAATATTGATGAATGAAAAAATTAATGAAATTTGACACCCTTTTTGGACAAATTTGAACAAAAAATTCATAGTTTTGAAGTTATTTCAAGATTTCTAATAGACCTCCTATTTTTGCTTTAACACTACATATGTATGTACAAACTACAATGTATATTATACATACATATGTATCTACGTGTATTTTCATGAAAAATGGACCTTCTATATTTAGTGTCCACCTTTATTATTGCTCACCGTGGTTCTTCACTTCATTATTTTCGGTGATTCATAAATTTTTTTTATTGTTCGACCTAAGAACAGTTGAAACAAGAACATACCTACATAATATGTATGTTTGTATATCTTATATAAACATGAGTAACATGTTTTCTAATTTAACCTGTGTCTTACAAAGAAATGGACGTTAACATATATCACTTTTCGGGATTTGTTTTAATTTTTTTTTCTTTTTTAGTTTCTATTACAGTATCAGATGATAGGCTTTTTTTTAAATCACATCTGTCCGACTTCTGGCTTCTAAGATACGAGGGTTTTTCCAAAATAACAGTCAGAATTTATAAAAGTGAATTTTTCTTTAACAATTCCAAAATTAGAATACAAATTTATATGTCAACATTTAAATTGGTACAAGAGTACAAAATTACTAGGGACTAAGGTTGCTTACAATCGGCTAAAAAGCCGGTGTACGATTGAACAACCTGTGTTAAATTTATTTGTGTGAAATTTTTTTACTTTAGAAAAAAAAAATTGACATTGCTTTTTTCTGCAAAATTGCAAAATTCTGTAGAGCCCCACTTCTCATGATGCCCTAAGCAAATGCTTAATTTGGTTATACAGGTTATTGTTTAATACTTTAAATTTGTCCAATAAAAAACACTTAATTGATCCAACTTGCTAGTCTTGGAGAATCTTTAAATAAAAAATTCACTGTAAAAACTAGTATGTAACTGTAAAATTACATACATATTTAATAGGTTTATATTTAAACGTTCCAAACTAATCCATGCTAATCCATTTAAAATTAATTTATTTTTTGAGTATTTATTAATGTTCAAATGTTAATCTTACTTTTATGCATAAGTCAAACCATATACATATGTATGTAAGTCCAAACTATAATGCTAAATCTACATTCTACAATTAACACTCTCAATCTGAAGTCGCGTCGTTCTGTATTCTTAGTTTTTACACAGCCTTTTTACACACAGACAAAAAAGTATCCCAATATTATCCAATATATTATTCTTGAATATTTTAAATTCAGTTCGAAATTATTTTAAAAATATTGCACAAAAATAAATATACATACTTACCTACAAAAAAAAATAATTTATTTTTATTTTGATATTCAATTAAATATTTGACATTTGAATTCGTATAGAAAGCGAAAAATGTTAAAAAAGTTAAAAAACTTTTTTTCACGATTTTGTTTTAAATCATTTCATAATATACAATTTAATATATTTTAAATTTTTTTTTACAAGTGACGGGCGAATAAAGAGCGAACAAGAGCGTTCATTGTAGATGCAGCATAAAAGTTTTGTTTAAATGTGTTTGATAAAAATAAAACTATGTATTTTTTTTTTAAATGCGTTAGGCATCTTATACTATAGATTCCATATGAATTATCAATACATATAAGTACCTGTATAAAAGCATATGCATACTATGTATACTCTTTATAGTTTTTGCTGAATTGAATAAAGAATGAATAGAAAAAAAAATAACATTTTTTTCGTTTTTCGAAATTTTCTACATAATCGGTTGGATTCTAGTCTCTACTTTTTTTTTTAATTTCGACTTTCATAATTTGTGCCAAAGTACATATGTATGTACCTACATAAATGTTAAAAGAAAAGCGTTTGTAATAGTGATTGAATTTTTGAATAAAAATTAAAAATTGAACTTTTTTCTAAGGCCAAAATTGTACTCAAAAATTTTTTATAACTACAAACTTAACCAAACTCACATTGAATTACCATAATACTTACAGTTAAGCTATTTCGTTACTTTTATTTTAATTAAATTTTTCAAAAATATGTACATATTTTGTTTACTTTTAGATCAAAAAAATTAATAAAATATAAATTTGTATTGAAATATTATTAGACTTAAATAGAATTGTACTAAAATTTAGTAGAATGTAATTGAATGTATTGAAAAATTTCATCACTGATTTTTGAATACTTTATACTAATTTTGACAATTGATGAATTTTGATAAAATGCGCGCGTATTGTTAAAATTTTTATTGGATATCGATATGTATTAATGTATTATATAGTAGTGTTGAATTATTGAAAGTTTTAAGTTTTTCTTTTATTTAATAAGTCAATAGTGTTTTTTATTTAATTTAAAAATTCAAAAAATAGGACGAGGACATTAATAATATGGTAAGAAAACAAAAATAACTATAAGTATTATATATACTTATATTAAGTAGATATATATTTTAATTTAAATTAGTTTTTTTTTTTTAAATTTGATTTTTGCTTTTACACATAATACCTTACATAAGTACAAATCTACATATTTACAAATGTACATACTTATGTATGAATGTATGTATGTATATATTTAGTTACAAGTAATAATTTATAGCAATTATAGTATATTATATAATATAATAATAGTATATTATATAATATGTATGCATTGTGTGGATAACTGTACGTACTTTATGTACATACATAATGTAAGTATGTACATATGTAGGTACATGATGTGTATATAATTTAATATAAAATGAATAGATAATATTTATAATTATAAGATACTTACTAGGTACTCCTGGTAAACTATTTTCTTTATGAGAATGTTTCATATGCTCCATAAGAGCCTCACCTCCTATAAAGAATTTATGACAAATTGGACATGAAGTTGCTCCTGCACCTCCTATAAGTGCAGCGTGTTGTTGCAGGACACCTAAATGCAATTGTAGTTCCTGCTTGTTTTAAATAAAAAAAAAAATAAAAGTACATTTTTAATTCAATAAAATAAAAATAACATATTTTATATAATTTTTTCTTAAAAAAACAAAACTAATTTTTTGTTATATGTACTTATGTACAATGTATATATGTATGTATGTATATATTATGTATGTACATGTAGTAAAAGTATCGAATCAAAATATTCATAGTACGCGTACATTTATGTATGGTGTATTTTTTTTGGTTAGAAAAAAAAATGTTTTCCTTGTCCTGTTGTCCAATACATTGAAGTAAATGTGAATAATCGTTGCGGTCCTTTTACAGAGTAAACTACTCTTTTCTACTTCTAACTAATACGATGGTTAGATTAAAGAATTTTTTTTTTTTTTACAAAACAATTTGTTATCACAGTATACCTACTTACAAAGTTTAAACTAAAATTTAGTTAAACTTTTATACCTATTTAAGTTTAAAACTGCTTGTTAAGTAGGTAATGTATATAAGTACATAAACACATTAAGACAGAAATGTAACATTTGACATTGTAACATTGAAATGCAACATGTAACATTTCAGAAACCTTGTTTTTTTTTCTTTCCAAGAAATTAATAAAAAAATTCATTGATCCAGTTTAATATTCACAAAAATATATTGTAGATATTTCATTGTTCCATTAAATAGGTACATAGATAACATATGTATGTACCATTGATCCATTTTAATTATACATAGATACATACATACAAAAAATTGTTGAAATTAAAATGGATCAGATAAAAAAAGTTAAAAAAAACGCTAAATAAAAAAATTTGTTCTACCTACAACATTAATTTTTTTTGAGAGACCTATCCATATAGTTAAAATTGTATTGCTTCTATTTTAAATGGCGTAGAAGTTTTTGTAAACAGACGAACGGACAGATAAAAACGGACTAACGAACATATGGTTGAAAAAACGGACATAATGAAACTAATAGGCAAAGTTTTCAAAAATTAAAACAAACTAATTAATAGTGACTGAAAACGTAATATTGTTGTGTGTTCCTTTTACAGGAAAAGAGTATAGTTGGGAGTAAGTTGGTAAATGAAACGTTTATTTAACATAACCGTATATTTACTCTTATCTATTCTTTCTCAAACGCTGAATGTGTAGTTGGGACTATAGAACAAAGTAATTTATACTTAAAAAGTATATTCTATTGTGTTATTTTTATTGATTTTATTATTATGGATTTTGATGCGACCACAAAAGAAAATATGTATATACATATATACAAAAATACAATTTAAAAAAAAAAAAAAAGTTTTTTAACTCCCACAATTTCTTTGGGTATATTAAAATCTTAGGTATATTATATGTAAGTATGTATGTATGTATTTTATTGTCTAGAGTTTAAGAAAACCAATTTTAAGGATAAATTTAATTGAAAAATTTGATTATTATATTGTTTTGTTTTTGTTTTTTTTAGCAAATTTTAATTTTTAGTGGAAATTTTATTAAAAATTATAAGATTTGGAAAACGTTGCGTTTTTATATTCATTTATGAACGCAGTTTTTATATTCATTTATGTTTGTTTTTTTTTATAGATTTTTATAGAATATTTATAGATTTTATAAAAAGAAATTATTTAAATTATTTAAATAAATAAAAATAAATTTTATTTATTTATCTTTTTATTTATGTTTTTTAGAAATCTATATATAAATTAAGGATTATTATCTAATTTGTTAACAATGGGACAGTTGTTTAAATGTATATAGAACAAATTACTTCTGTAAAAAATATCCTTATTGCCAAAGAAGAAATTATATGATAGAGGACAGATTGAAACAAACAAAAAATTGTTCTGCGGTGGAAATTTACTTGGTACATAACCTTCAGGTATTGTAAAAAAATTAAATTATTTATATTAAAGCTTATAGTTTAGCGCAATTTATCAATAAAATAATAACAGCAAATAATCAATAAACTTTAAGGATAGGATCCTTCTTCTCTTTCCGGATAAATTTTTTTTTTTTTTTGCTTATTTTGAATTATTCTATCATCTTTTTTTCGTTTACTTCAATTTAAATTTAAATTCAAATTTAAGGATTTAATTAATATGCATATGTATGTATATTTAAGTAATACTTAATGGAACGGAAAAAAAAAAAAAATTATTTTTTGTTTTAATTAGATTTAAAAATTCTAAATATTCAAATAATATTTAAATAAAATATTTAAATAAAATAATATCTACAGCCAAGTAATCAACGACTTAGTGAAATAATGATTCCAGAAACTGAAGCTCAGTCAAATATGAATAATAAATGACTTAGTGGATGCCCTATGCTTAATAGTAGTGGCAAGGACAAAAAAAAAAAAAAATAATATGGTACGAAACAAAAAAATCTGTTGAAAAGCAAAAAAAAGTGGAAGTATTAAATTCCACAACACAAAATTCAAAAACAAACAACAAAATGAAATAAAGAAAAAAAAAAACAAAAATCAAATATGTGATTCTTTTACTTTTAAACTTCTAAAAGTTCTTTGCTATAGTAATTTAGTAAATATATAGTATTTATAGTAGCGAATCGATAGACCAAATCTTAAACATGGACAACTTAGATGCACTTAAGTTAATCGATAATTTTGATATATTTTAATTTTTATTTTATATTTTTGTCAATGGTTAAAATATGTTAGAAAAAAGTGGGTAGGTGTGTGGCGTAGTAACCGAAGGAGTGTGAGTTCGATCCCTGCACAGGTCGTAAGTGTTTTTTTTTTCTTTACATACCCCCCTTATGACCAAATATAATTTAAATATAAATAAATGTTAGAAAAATAACATAATTTTTTATATGCATTCTATAATAAGTTTTGAAATTTTTGGAAACCAACACGGCCCTCTCTTACCGTATATTTTTTATTTTTTGAAGTTTTCTAGAAATTTAATATTCCATTTTTTTTTAATTTTAGGATGTTTTCTATATTTTACTAAAATTTTTAAGTTTAAATTTTTGCAAAATTATATAAATATAAAAAAAAAAACAAAAACAGAAACAGAAAAATGATTAGAAATTACAACGTTTACACATTTTTCATTTCTTATAAAGAAAGAATATTGTTTTCTTTTTAATAATTTAGTTGGTAGGAAAGATCAAACGTACAGTCTGACTGATATCATTGGCCATATTCACACGTGTGTGTAATCTTGTATGCAAAGTTGTATTTATTCTTGTATTCAAATGTGCTTAAAAACTCTCGCGTTCAGAGGTTTCTTTAATCTTGTATGCAAAATTGTATTTTATCAACTCTCACTTTATATGTGTTCGTACTCTTCAAATATTGGAATATGAATGATTTTGAGTATATTATCACAAATTTTTTTTTGACCTGATAACATTTTTTTATTATTGCTTTGTATGTCATATTGTAAGTGTGCAATGCAAGAGAAACATCAGCTAAATTTTGGTTTAAAAAAATGCATAAACGTTTTCGTATTCTTACGCATTGTTGTCGTTTTTTTTTTCCGTTTTTTCCGATTTTTTTTTAGAAGAAACGAGGAAGTGGGAAAGAAAAAGAAAAAGTTGCTACTAAATAATGTGATACGTGTGAACATGGGTAATGGCTTTTTTGATATCAGTGTTAACAAATTACCATTTAAAATAAAACTTTACACATATAGAGTGTGGTTTCGAGTACACGTGTACCCAGAGAGTACACATAAAATTCAACAGTGCGGTTCGAAAATGCATATAGTGTAATATTGTGATTTGTATATAGTCTGGTTGACTAATTTCATACTTCGAGTTGAAAATATGGCTCTTATAATATTTAACTTCCAGCATTAGATATAGTTTAAATCATATTTATTTAAACTGTATTACTAGAACATCTAGCAATTAGAGTACCTTTTTGTTTTTT
The DNA here is from genome assembly GCA_947095535.1 of Poecilobothrus nobilitatus. Taxonomy (NCBI): domain Eukaryota; kingdom Metazoa; phylum Arthropoda; class Insecta; order Diptera; family Dolichopodidae; genus Poecilobothrus; species Poecilobothrus nobilitatus. The sequence goes on along the minus strand of OX352775.1, from coordinate 12,907,236 downwards.
TTTTAGTGCATTTCTCTGCTACAACATACATGTGAACAGGAAATTACATAGTCTTTACTTTTCCGGCGTATAAGGGGGAAATATTCTTACAATGTGTGTGGGATTCGAACCCACACTCTCTCGGTGTTTACAACGTATTTCATACGCTCTTACCCACTAGGCCACCGAGGCCTCCTAGAGTATCGTTTACTATCTATATAATTAGCATTCTTTATTAAGGCAAAAAAAAAAAAAATTCGCTTCGTACGAACCAGAATTTATATATAAACTATATTATAGTGTATATGTGGCTACATGCATCATCGTCCAAAATTAAATTGTCTAAAAATTCTAAAAAAAAAATAAATAATCATCTAATGTATTTTTGGGATAATTTTCATTTGACAAAAATTCACCCAAAAAAGTTGTAACCGCGTGTTTTTTTTTTTTATTATAGTTAAACGAAGCATACGAATTTAGCTGTTTGGACGCTTTGGATCATCTATTCTGATATATAGACATATACATATGCGTATTTGTATTTTTTCTAGAAATTCTAGAATTCTAGAACATTTTTGTTTTCAATTCACAGGTCTAGAAATGTAATCTCTTCGACTTTATTTTTTATAATGAAAAATTCGCCCAAAATTTTTAACAGTTATTTTTTAACGATTGTTGATTTTTAATTTTTTTCTTTTTTTTAGTTTTGTGCATGTAGCCTAATAGCGATTTAGCGATTATGCATGTAGCCTAATACGATTTAAAAAATATCGCCAAACAAATTACATATTTATAAAAATTTATGTATGTATGTGTATTTATTTTTAAAAACAAAATCAATTAAAATATTATTTAAATTCACAACCAAAAATACATACATGATGACTGACCTTGGACGTATGCGTTCTTAAACTTGATTCTGTTGCAAATCCTTTACCACATATATTACAATGAAATGGACGATTCTTAGCACGTTCTACTTGAGCGTCGTGATTTCTCAAATGTTGTTGTAAATTTGATAATTGAATAAATGCTCGACCACATTCAGGTAAATGACATTTGTATGGTCTTTCACCTGTAAATATATGAAAAAAAAATTAAATTAAATGAAATAAAATAAAATTGAAAAATATTATGTTATTAAAGAATTATGAATATATTAAAGATAATGAACAAAATTATTACGTCCTTAATTGCTAAGATACAACGCAAGAGCCAGATAAAAAAAAAAGACAAAAATATTTCTGACAGTTAATAAGACAAAATCTGAGTGTCGTAATATTGCAATTAGCAAGAAGACTGAAATTTTTTTTTTGTTACTTTCGCAAAATTGTTAGTTTTCCTATTTAAATTAAGCATTTTCGGCCATCAGGTTCGAATAGCTGCCATACAACTTCTTTCTTTATAATAAAAAAAACTTAGTGCCTATTGAAGCTAGGTTATTGAAATTTTGCAGAATGGTGTTGAGTTACAGGCCAACGACATCTGTAAAATATGATTGGGCTAGAGCAGCAGGTTCAGGCTTCTTACACCTCTTCGAATTTAATAAAGCTTGTCGTCTGAAATCTTACAAAAAAGATGATAAAGTTTTAGGGCAATAACTTCTGTAAAATTTGGTTTTGAACTGATGCAACAGGTTTCGGTAGAGCTACTATACAACTTCTCTTTTTAAATGAAAATAACTGTGAGTCTATTGAAGCTAGTTATCTCAAATTTTGTAAAAAGATGTCGCATTGCATGCTAATAACATCTGTTAAATTTGGTTGTGCTAGAGCAGCAGGTTTAGGTAGCTTGCACATCGTGAAAGTTAATAAAGCTAAGCATCTGAATTCTTACAAAAAAGATGATCAAGTTTTAGGGCAATAACTTCTGTAAAATTTGGTTGTGTAACAGCTCCAATTAACTGTGATACAACTGCAAAATTTATATAAATATATCTCTGGTACTTTAACGGCGCGGTACTAAAACATCTAAAATTTTATAAAAGATAATCAAGTTTTATAAAACCAGCATATATTATATTCATATGGGTATCCCGGAGTTTGCAAAGTCTCTACTTTACCGCACTCTTTCTCGTTTATAATATAATAAAAACCTTTAAGATCTCCCAAACAGTTGAGAAAAGACTTCCAACTTATTTATTAACTTTTGCTTTGTTTACTCTATGAAAAGTTATCAGATTTATATCAAAACACCTTGTATAATTATATGTATATTTATATAGATTATTTTAAAAGAATGAAAGTTTAATGAGCTTAAAGATTACCTTAATAATTTAACAGGTAAATTTGAAAAACAAAAAAAATATTTGTTTTCATTTTTGGTAGACTATTTTTTTTTTAAACTTTATGCTTTTATTCAAAATTGAATTACATTTTTTTTCTGAGAAAAATGCAAAAGTGTTATTTAAAAATCCGTTAATTATGTTTTGTATTCTGTAGATATTATTTTTCTATTTAATAGATATTATAAGTTATATGTAGTAGTATTATATTTTGTGACAAATTTTCTTTACATTGTTTTTTTTTTTGTAATTTACGAATTTAATTGAAATTTTTTTATTTCATTTTTTTTTTTTTTACTTCATTTGCTAATTAAGAAAAAAAGAACTGTAATGAATCTGAGAGATTTTTTATTAGATATTATTATTATAACAGAAAAAATAGTTAAAAAATTTTAAGAATTTTTTTTAGTTTTAAATGTATTTCGGCATCCATTTCCTAAATGGAGATCAGGATTTTTGTTTCCGATTAATACCTATAATATTGTTAGTTAAGTTAAGGATATAAATTATAATGGGTTTGAATATATAAATAAGGTATAATTGATGAAAATAAGTTTCGTTCTGATATTATAGAATATCAGGCTGTCTGGTAGGAATTTAGAGTGTTTATGTAATGCTGCATTTACACGAAATTGTTTTAATTTTTCTATAGTATAATTGATTGACAGTATAATTAGAATATATCACTTGATGTCTCGAAGATTTAAGGAGCAATCATTTATTTCTTAAAAGATAAATTATTATTAGCTAGTTTTATTACAAAATACATATCAGTTTCGTTTTGATTTTAAACTTGTGGAGAGGTAAAACGGGGGAGTTTTGGAAAAAAAAGTTGAGTAGTTTTGTTTTCATTTCATGACATTTCTGTTCAGCGGTTTTTTATTTAATTTACAATTAATAGAGTTACTTATGTCAAAAAAAAAATTATTATATGTTTAATAGCTTACGCAGAGTTGAAATGCATGCGATTTTTTTTTGTGTCAAAAATCGCATTGTGGTTGGATAGAACAATTCATAAGGATGCATTAATTGAATAAGTTTATGCTTATATTAAGAAACTATAAGATTATACGTAATACGTATATTATACAGTTATTTATTAGGCAACTGAGGTTAATCAAGCGAGCTTAGGTTTTCTGAAGTAGATTAGATTACGATCTACAGTATCATTATAGAAATAAAAATTAAAAGGAAAAAAAAAGGTAAAAGTAACCTATATGAAGTTTGTAACCTATCACTAAAGGATACAAAAAAAAAAGAATATTTTTATATGTCTGCAGATACATGCATATTAATTTTTGCTCTTTTTTTTTACTACATTTCAAAAAAAATTTAAAAAAATGTGCCTATTAGTTTCACTCTGTCTGTCTGTCCGTCTGTTTACAAAACTTCCACATCGTTAAAGATAGAAAAAACAAATTTTAATCATGAAAAATTAATGTTGTAGAACAACTTTTTCATGTAGCCCCATCCATTACAGAGCTACAGCCCCTCAAATCTCAAATTCTGCTAACATTTTTTCAATCACGTTGAGTCCCAAATGTTACAAAATTCCGCGCTCATCGGTGAACATAAAAACATTCTTGCATTAAGTCCTAATGTATCACCGATGAATATTTTTAAAAGTAATAAAACAGTACATTAAATTTAATTCGGGCTTTTGAAAACATTCAGGAATGTTCTCCGGTGAGCACGAGATTTTGAAACATTTAAATGATGTTCACTGGTGATATATATGGGGCTCAACGTGTGAAAACGTTGTTCGACAGGACTTTTTTTTTTTATATCCATATACCTTTTTCTACCTTCATCATTAACTCCGGCACGCTTATAGATAGCAATTTGCAATTTTGAGATAAGAAAGAACTTTTAGAAATAGTATAAACTTCCTCAGAATTTTTTTTGTACCACCTCCTGTTTATGATCTAGCTTTAAAAACCGTTGGTTCACATTCTATTTAATTTTTTTTTTAAATAAAATTTTAAGTTAAAATTTAAGATCAAAGCATTTAAGATTAAAAAATTTTGAAGAAGAAGAGAACTGCAATATTATAGAATTGATTTACTCAGATATTTTGGAAGATTAATAGCTACAAAAATTAGTCTAAAATTTTAATTAACGATTACTATCAATAATAATAATATGTACAGACAAAGATTTAATTGAAAAACTTTTTTTCAAGACCATTATTTGAATTTTTTTTTCTTGTTCTTGTTCTTCTTGTTTTGGTTTTATATTTTATTATTAATCTTGAGCACTGTTTTTAACTGTATCGTTCCGTTATATTGGCCCTCTTAAATTTTCTTTTAGCAATTTAAACTCTCTCCAGTTACGGTCGTCTAGTGGCTGATATGATATTTGTTCAGCAAGTTACTCACAGTATTCGCGAACAAATGAGATGTAAAATCTCATCAATTTGACATCGGTAGAGTTTTTTAACAGACCACACCGGCAAATTTTAACTTATTTCACGTATGTTGAGAAAGAATAGCTTAGGGTTTGAGCTCTTCTTGGGAAACAATTACGTTCTTTTTGGGAAACAATAAGATTTAAAAAAAAAAATAACGTTTTGGGAACAATACATTTTTTTTTGTAGGAAAAAATAACTTTTTCCTGGAGGAAAACAAAATTTTTATAAAAAAAATTAAATAATAAGGATTTCGTTACTATTCGCATGGAAGTCTCTTAACTTTGATAGATGCAAATAAAAGTAGATGACATATTGCCGTTTTTATTTACAAATGGTGAAAATTTTGTAAGATTTTCCGTTATTTTTGTTATTTCCGTTAAGTAACGAATTATATACATATATGGAATGACTATTGCATTATAATAGTCATTAACTTGAACCGTGTTAATCGTGATCAATTTTTTTTTGTGTATACATATTTATTTTTATACCCCCTCACCTAAAGTATAGGGTATATTAACTTTGGTATGGTGTTTGTAACCACCAAAAGGAAGCGAGTTAGGTATAGACATGTATATATATTCTGAATCAGGATCACCGCCGGAGTCGATTTAGCGATGTGCGTCCGTCCGTCCGTACGCACGATAACTCAAAAAATAATGATGCTATCCTGATGAAATTTATATAGTAGGTTACTAATTACGAAAGAAAGGCTAAGTTCGAATCTGGACAAAATCCGTCCATGGGTTCGGATTCTGAAAGCTTCCGAATGATTCCGGAGCAAACGAGATTATCTCCAAAAGCAACAAAGATAGAACCTTCAAATTTTTTACAATGATGTTTCTTCCCGTTCGATTTATGTCTCTGAAATTTAAGAGGATTTGGTCCATGGGTTTGGGTTTTGGAAGCTTCCGAACGAGCACCAGAGCAAATGAGATTATCTCCAAAACCAACAAAGATAGAACCTTTAAATTTTGTACAATGATGTTCCTTCCCGTTCGATTTATGTCTCTGAAATTTAAGAGGATTTGGTCCATGGGTTTGGATTTGGAAGCTTCCGAACGAGCCCCAGAGCAAATGAGATTATCTCCAAAACCAATAAAGATATGACCTTTACTTTTGGCAGAATGGTGTTCTTTCATGTATGATTTAGGCCTCTGAAATTTAAGAGATTTGGTCCATGGGTTTGGATTTGGAAGCTTCCGAACGAGCACCAGAGCAAATGCGATTATCTCCAAAACCAACAAAGATATAACCTTTAAATTTGGCAGGGTGGTGTTCTTTCATGTTTTATTTAAGTCTCTGAAATGTGAGAAGATTTGGTCCATGGGTTCGGGTTTTGGAAACTTCCGAACGAGCCCCAGAGCAAACGAGATTATCTCCAAAACCAATAAAGATAGAACCTTTAAATTTTTTATAATGATGTTTCTTCCAGTTTGATTTATGTTTCTAAAATTTAAGAGGATGTGGTCCTTGGGTTTGGATTTTGGAAGCTTCCGAACGAGCCCCAGAGCAAATGAGATTATGTCCAAAAACAACAAATATATAATCTTTAAATTTGGCCGAATGGTGTTTTTTCATGTTTGATTTAGGTCTCTGAAATTTGAGAGGATTTGGCCATGGGTTTAAATTTGAAAGAATTTGAACCGTGGATTCGAATTTTGGAAGCTTCCGAACGAGCCGCAAAGCAAATGAGATTATATCCAATACGAACAAAGGTAGAACCTTTGAATTTGGTACAATGGTGTTCTTTCGTGTTTGATTTATGTCTCTGAAATTTAAGAGGATTTGGTCCATGGGTTTGGTTTTGGAAGCTTCCGAACGAGCCCCAGAGCAAATGAGATTATCTCCAAAATCAATAAAGATATAACCTTTACTTTTGGCAGAATGGTGTTCTTTCATGTATGATTTAGGCCTCTGAAATTTGAGAGGATTTGGTCTTTGGGTTCGGATTTTGAAAGCTTCCGAACGAGCCTCAGAGCAAATGATATTATCTCCAAATGCAACAAAGATATAACCTTTAAATTAGGCAGAATGGTGTTCCTTCATGTTTGATTTATGTTTCTGAAATTTGTGAGGATTTGGTCCATGGGTTCAAATCTTGGAAGCTTCCGGACGAGCCCCGGAGCAAACGAGTATATCTCCACAACCAACAAAGATAGCACTTTTATTTTTAGTACAAAGGTGTTCTGTTATGTTTCCTTTTCTGTAAAATTGGAAACTGACATTTGAAAGAATTTGAACCATGGGTTCGTATTTTGGAAACTTCCGGACGAGCACAAGAGCAACGAGCATATCTCCAAAACCAACAAAAGTAGAACCTTTAAATTTAATGGAATGGTGTTCTGGCAAGTTTTCTTTATGTTCCTGAGATGGATTCGATGAATTGGAGTGGCAATTCGGGTAGCTGACACAAACCTCCCAAGGACTACCAATCTTCGAAAATAATTAAGATAGAAACTTAAAATTTTATACAAGGGTGTCAAGGGTACAAGAATATCCCAAGCGGATGCCTCTTTTACGTTCTTGAAATTCGAGTTGAATAAGACAGAAAAGGGAAGAAGTTCAAGCAGTTGCCAAAAACACTTATGGATTTTTAATTTAATTCGAATTATTCAGGTGTAGGGTATTAATAAGTCGGTTGCATCGACTTACTGTTACATTTACTTGTTATATTTTTAAGTTTATAAAAAAAAAATTATACCATATATCAAATAAAGAAAGTTTAAAATTCAAGGTCAAATAATTTTATATTAAAAAAGTAACATTTTGTTTTGTAATTTTCCCCTTTATATTAAGAGGATTTTTTAAATTTTCATATAATATTATATTTGTATGTATAATTATTTTTTTTATACATATACATATACATATAATGTATATAGTATGTAATAATATTCATTTAAAGTGATGAAAAGAAAAAACAAACATAATGAATAATAATTAAATTTTAATCTTCTAACAATTAAAATTGAGAAAAAGAGTATACATATATATATGTTCTTATGTATGTATGCTTTTACCGTTAAATTTTATGTATGGAAAAAAACTGGACGAGAAAATAACATTTCGATGATGATAATGATGATGATAATGATGCATCATTACAAATAAATTATGAAAATAAAAATCATTGATTCATTATGTACCGTCTTTTTATTTATTTTCAGTTTTTCTAATTTATTTTTTTTTTTTAATTTGTGTTCAATTATTTTAGTGGAATAGAGTAAAACTGTCTTAACTCTAGGATACCCGTATATGAATGTAATATATCCTGTATAATATAGAAAATTTCAGATATCTAGCTTTATTAAATATCTAGATATGAGAATATATAAATTATGCTTATATAAAAAAATAAGGGGGCGTCGGCGGCCTAGTGGGTAACAGCGTATAAAACACGTTCTAAACACTGAGGAAGTGTGAACTCGAACCGCACACACGTTGTAAGAGTAATTCGCCCTTATACGATATTTATAGCTACACCTGAAAAGGAAAGGCTGTGTAATTTCCTTGTTACATTTATCTGGCAGAGGAATACACTAAAAAAAAAAAAAAAAATGATTTGTATGCTAGCTGCCAGAACCTGTTGCTTTAGACAAAACAAATTTTACAGAAGTTGTTGATATGCAACTTGACATGTTTTTACAAAGTTTGAAATACCTGGCTTCAATAGACCTTAAAATATTCTTATACAAAAAAAAAACTTGTATGGCAGCTATTAGAACGCGCTGGTAGGCTTGCTCAATTTAAATAACGAAACTAACAATATTAAAAGCTTATTTAGTTTTTGAGTTACTGTGTGCGGACGAACGTACAGACTTACACAAATAAATAGATTCATAATTCAATTCTGAGTAAAAATATATATGTACTTTGTCATATCTCTCGATTTGATTAAGGTGACACAGAAACATAATGGCAAATTTATTATACTCTTGAACAATATTCATATGGGTGAATAAAAACCTCAAGCTCCAGTTCATTGAATCATCGTGGTAACTCTGTTATTCTTGTAACTTTTCTTGTATTCTTTTAAAAATCGCCAAAATATTGAAGCATTATCTTTTATTTTATAGATATTTTGTAAGTAATGACAGCTGTTTTATTGAATTAAACTCAATAACTTGGCTTGTTTTAAACAATTCCAAGGTAACATCAAGATAAGCTGTGCAATTCTTTTCAAAATTTTATTTATTTCAGCTAATCCAGTTAAAAAAGACGTTTTTTCTTCTAATTTTTCTTAATAAATTTATAGATTCTTTTGTTGGACAATAAACAGTTAATAAATAATAAACATTTTAAAGAAAAAAAAGGATTCTATCGCTGTTTATACAATGAAATTATGAAAAATAATACAAGAAAAAAAAATGTAACGAATGTAAAGAATATTTTTGAGTTGACTGATTGACTGAAAAGTTATAAAATTAGGTTGCAACTATAAGATACACTTTTTTTTTTTTGTTTATTCAAACCAGATTGGCAATCAATATACTTTTTTCAATTCTAAATCAAATCTTATATAGTGTACATATATATATATTTAACAACAGCCATCTATACTGTTATTTTTTTTCGCGGAAAAAGTCAGATGTTTTGAAGACATTTTAGAAAAAAAAAATTCAATATAAAATTTTTTTTTATTGGAAATTAAAAATTGATTCACAACAGACGGACACTTGAAAAAAAAATAACATAGGTACATAATAAATATATATTTTCATTTCCAAAAATTAAAAAAAAAATATGTAGAGACAAAAAAAAAAAAACAAAATAAAATCATTGCATCTTAAGGATTTGCAAAGTTGTTGATGACAAAAATGAAATTAAAAAGTTTTTTTTTTTCCTTTTTTTTATGTTTAAATGATCCAATAAAAGGTACCAAGTATATATTTTTGTATATGTATCTATATAGATAGAAAACAAAAGTCAATTCCACTTTAAATTTAATTCAAAAAAAAAAAAAAACAAAAAATAAAAATAGCAAATCATAATTTCATAAAAAAGTAAGAGAATGAAAAAAAAAAATTATTAATTAATTGTTTAAAAATATGGAATATTAAATTAAATATACCGGGTAGTGTTTTCCCCTTAACTTTCTCATATACTTATATACATATATTATCAATGTAAAGATAAATAAATCAACATTTATTATATAAAAGAAAAACTAAATGTCTGATCTTTAATTTACAATTTGTTATTTAGTTTACAATTTGAATATTTAGAGAATTTCTTAAATTTAATTTGCTTGATTTATTTTTGGTTTTTCCTGTTCCTAATTAAATTATATATGAACCGAAACTTATGTTCATTGAGCTTAACTAAACTAAGCTAACTAAATATACTTTTAGACCCAGCGATTATGTCCAGCTCTTAATTTAACCTACATACATATTTAATCTAAATATCCGTTTCACATCCAGTTTTTTTTATGAGCTATACAATTTCATTGCGTGAACCATTGCAATTGTAAATTATATATATAATATAGGGTATATATAGGTTAAGATTGTTTATTGAAAATTAAATTTTTGACATTAAACAGATGTTTTTTTTTTTTTTTTTTTTTTTCCCGTATATCGATGGATATCGATTCCATACAAAATCGGGATAATATTTCGAAATTAAATTTTCAAGATTACAATACTTTTCTTTTTGTTTTGCATTATGTATACAAGAAAATTATACAAAGAGAAAAAAAGATATAAAAGTATTTAATTTTTTTTTTACCGGTTCGGTTATTCAAATTGAATATAGTTGAGTCGACTTTTAAATTGTACGTATTCAAAAATGAATTGTTTTTTTTTGTTTATTTTAAAATGAAATCTATGGTCATTTGATTTTTAATTCTACCTTTTAAAATTTAAAAAAGGATAAAAGTGTATTCACACTAAACGCATACATTTACAAAAAAAGATCCTTGCTTTAAAAAATATATTTTGTATTAAAAAAAAAAATTAATCAAAAATTAAATAGAATTTTAATTGGTAAAACTTACAGAAGAATTTGAGAGACATTGTTAATAATATATGGTTTATAGAAAAATAAGACAGTTAGATTTTCTTAGGGGAAATTTTTTTGTTAGAATTTAAAAAGTTTTCAGTTGCTTTTAAAAGTAATATATTAAGATACATATTTAACGATTTATGATTTAATCATCGTGTACTGCAGAAATTGCCGGACATAATGAAAATACTTTAATTTTATATAAAGATTGGTTTTTTTTTTCATCAATAAAGCATTTTTCATATATAGGAACCTAAAATTGTTGGTTAATTTTCCCCGTATGCAAAACCCATACATACATTTATTTTTCTAGACAAGAAGCGTTTAGATTTATTAGACTGAAGCGTCCACCGAAATATAGCCAGAAAAATATAGGTGTATTCACGGGACACTATAGCTAATTAATTGAAAATGCGGCCGGAATAGGTACCCCATTCAATTCATCATGCCGCAATTGTGGTGAACAGAATGAGAAAGAAATCATTTTACAGTTCACCTGTAAGTGCCTAGCGCTGGCTAGGGCCAGAAGAGTAATTCTCATTAGTCATGTACTCAACGATTTTTGTGATCTAGCGGCTAAGCAACCTGCAGAAATGGTAAGGTTTCTGAACGCAACAATGGATCTAAAATAAAACCCAATATAGCACTATTATAAGTCTTGTGGTCATGGAAGTGGTAGCAAAACGGTGCAGACGCACTAATTGCGATCACTGCCATAAGCGGCGATGACCAGTCATAAGCAGACTGAAGCAATATAAATAAAATACTTTAATATACTATCTACTTTGAAGCATTTTGAGAACTGAATACTTATGTTGAATTTTTTAACTGGTAGCAAAGTGTTCAATGTATTAGATAATAATTATTATGTACTTATATACATTTATATAATATATCGTATATACATTTCATTTCATTTGTCTTTAACAGATCACATTTCAAGAAATTTTCGAAAATCTTCAAAATGAATATTTCTCAAAAAATTTCGAGTTTCATATTTAACGCGAGTTAACAAATAAAATTTTTCAAGATATAGGGAAACAAAAACTACAATGATTTCACGAGAGATTCTGGTGGCGTTTTTTAAATAATTTTCTATTAAATTTTTCATTGTTTCTTTTAATGATATAATTGAAAAAATTCTAAATTAATACGAAAAATATATTTTAAATCTTATTTTTAATCAGAATTATTATCTAAAATTGATATTACGTTAAGTATATCTTATAGAATGTCTGTTTGTATTTAAATATTATAAAAACGGTCATCAATCTCATATGGTAATAATAAATTGAGTTTATTCTTTTTTCTATTATAGTTTAATTTTATTTTCCATTTCATCTTTCTATTTTCTTAAATTTTACCCATTTCAATTAATTAAATTTTTCGTTAATCCTAACCATTATCCTTTGAAGATGAGCTTCATTTTAATAAATTCATCCCATACTGAAAATTCCCTCGTAAAAGAAAAACAAACAAAAAAACTCTAGACATGCTATCTTGAGAAGGAAAAATTTTGTCAAATCATTATCGCGTTCGTCGTTTTCTTCTTATTTAATTTGTGAAATTTATGGATATTATTAAATTATTAAAGAAAATTATCACTATCTAACTATAGTTAGTTCCTTATGTTGTTGGTGATTTCAGTCATTTTAAATGGTAAATAAATTAAATAATCAATTGTATATATTATATAGGCTTTCTATTATAGGCTAACACTTTTTTATATGATTATCTCTAAAAATTCATTATCGACTTTATATTGAATACATTCAAACTTTTCAAGTTCTTTTTCATTATGACCATGTTTAACAAAAGTAGGTACTGACAACTTTAATTTATTATAACCGTACGAACAAAGTTCAAAGATATAATGCCATTATCGTTGTGATACCTGGAATGAGACATAGGTATGGGGAAGTATTTTTGCAACATAGGCATTTTTGCAACTCAATTCTGAATCGATTTAGATATTTATTATCCGTCTGTCGAAATATTGAAATATTCATCTATTGAACAAATTTGAGAAGTGGGTTCGAGGGACTGTATTAAAACTTATTTTTTTTAATGTATGTAACTATAACTCAATATTTAAATAAGCTTGATATTAGTAGTATTTACATAGATGGGTCTCATCGGAAATATTGAAAAAATATATTTGATTTCGTCAAAAATCGAAAGAATTAAATTGTCAATATACAATGCAACAATAACACAATGTCTTATTTCACGTTTTCGATCATAAATTATGTAATGTCCGTAATGTCGTGTAATTCAAATTAAAGTTGAAGTTTATAATAAATTAAAAATGAATAAAAAAATTTATTTTTTTCAAAACAAAGTGCACAGAAAATTTTCAATGCATAATTTGACTGATATTTTAGTGTTTACAACGTCTCAAACACATTGTCAAATGATTTCAATCGATCATAACACGTCATCGTCAAACTTTTTTTTTTTTGTTTGCATTTCCGATAAGACAGGATGTATCGCGGTATTTAATTAAGTCAGATATCTTCTATTTTCAATAAAATGATTATTTATATTTTATTTTTTATTAATGGAATTTAAATGGAATAAGTATATTATATTATGTCCGTGGTGGTATCCTAGAATTAACACAGTATCTTTAAACTATTTTTGGGTTTTTATAATTTTTAACAATTCAGATCACTGTACCTTTTTGGTCATTATTCTATATAAATATGTTCTTTAATGTTAAGAGTCACAAAATAATTATAGGAGATTAAGGGGTTAAGGAGTAAATTTTTCTGCCACATAAATGTGGCCCTTTCTGTTCAGGTGTGGCTGTAAATGTCGTAAGGGGGAATAACTCTTACGACGTGTGTGGTGTTCGAACCGCCCACGCCCTCGGTGTTTACAGCGTATTTTATACGCTCTTACCCACTATTCCACTATTTATACCCACTATATTGTAACAGCACATGTTTTTAAAACTATCTTTTATCAAAATATTGGATCAACAAATTAATCAAATACTTAAAATCTTATTAATAATTAAACTACTTGCCAAATGGCAAAAATATTTCAAAAATTATTCATAAAGTTTATTCTAAAAACAATAAAAAAAAAATTGATTCTAGGTTTAAAAGGGTTAAATAATTTAAATTTCATATAAAAACGAATTTTCAAAATTAAACAAAAAAAAAGTTATGTTTTTAAATTTTAAACATTTTTATTTTCTTTAAAATCAAGTTTTGTATCTATTGTTATTTTTTTTTTTTTGTATTTGTGTCAAACCAAAAGGGGTTAATGAATTGTAGAGTGAAAATGAATAGAAAACAAAAAAAACAAAAGTAGCAATCAGTACATTGTTACATTTCTTTTAACTATAATAGAAAATTCCTTAGCATTTAACACTTTTTTTTCCCTCCCTTTTTCTTAGTTTCAACAGGAAGCTTTTTTCTTTCCTCACACATTTTTTTAAATATTTTTTTTTGTTTTTACTGGTTTTTTTTTTTCTTTTTTCGCTGCTTATTATTTACGGATGCTCTGATTTTTTTATTCTTTCAATTTGGTCAAAATTTTTTTTTATAACATTTTAATTTCAGGTTTTGTTAAACGGTACAAAAATGGAAAAAAAAAAAAAATCATGGTACTTAAGAAATATGTATTTTTGTTTTCTAATTTTGAAAAAGGGTTAAAAACTTAAATTGCATAACAGACAAAAAAAAAACATTGTAAGAATAACAACATTTTTTTTTTTTGTATTTGGTGTTTTAAAAGGATGTAACATGGTCTGGTTATACAAATTTGTTAGTGTTACTTGGTTAGTACATAACAAAAAAAAAAAAACAAAAAAGCGTAGTTGGAATAATATATATATGTATTTTTTTTATTCTCAATAAATGTAATTTATGAGGGGAACCTTAAACCGGTCAAACAAGATAAACTTGTGTTGTGCAATTATTATTAATATATATCTATAGATTTTATTTACAGCTGCAGTAAAAGAAAAAAAAACAGAAAAAATAAATCATATAATTTGACTATTTTTTAATATATTTTTTCTTAATTCTTAAGACGTGTTGTACTATTAAAAATTTTTTGCATCCTTATTGCTAATTTTTTTTTTACCGGCACGAACGTAGGGTATAGAGGTATAATAAATTTGCCATTGCATTTGTGACATCTTGAAGGAGGCCGATGTATATGCAAAAGTATATAATATATTCTAGTCTATTAAGCCATGTAAATGTACATGGTCCATCCGTCCGCACTTTAATTTAAAAAATTTTACCTTTTCACATTTGTGACTCAGTGTATATTGAAGCCATAGGTATCTGAGATTTTATGAAATGAAGTCAAGTTTATGCCAAAAACTTTCGTAAGGGTCAGAATCCGAAAGAATTTGGTGGATCAGAGCCACAGGATCCAAAAGTTGCCAGACCATTTTATTTTTTTTTTATAAGCATAATTTATATCCTCATATCTCGGTACTTAATAAAGTTAAACATTTAAATTTTTGTAAAAAGTTTTGTAAAAAGTTTTTCAAGTTTTATGGTAATAACTTTTCTGAGGCATACGTACAAAATCCCCGAGAACTAAATCTCTAGTAAGACGAAATCTCCAAAAACAAAATCTTCAAAGACAAAATATCTAAAACCAAAATCCGCAAAAAGAATAAAGTTTTTGATGTTAATGAATTTTAACTTAGGGGAAAATGTTAATGAAATGCATTTTAACTATGGAAAGAAAAAAAAAATTATTGTCCTAGGTTGTTTATAAAAAAATGTTTAAAGTGTTTCTTAACATGGATGTATAGAGAAATTATGACTGTGTTTGAATGTAATGCAACATCTGTTTAATGATCTGTTCTATTTGTACGTTCGACTAAATATTTTTTATTTCCTATCGTTTAATTTAAATTTGTTTAATAAATCCTGAACATTAATGTGTCTTCTTATGACTTCATAAGGAAAGCAGGATGATAGAATTTGTCTGCACGATGATAAAGTTAAAATGTTTAAAGATTGCATGAGTTATACATTGCAACTTGAAAAATTTGAATAGTCTGTAGGATTATACTTGTTTCTCAAAGAAAATAATATAACAAACTATTTTTGAACTGACTTTATTCTATTGAAATGAGATTAAAAAGCTGGAACCCATACAATATTACCTACCATATTCTGATTGAGCCAGAAAAGAGCTTTTGCGTCATATGTCAATGTCATTAAATTCGTTAACTTTTCTTTTTGAACCTGACATTTTATTGGCTTTGGAAATCATTTGAACATAATGTAGATGAAAGTTTAGTTCATTATCTAAAAGAATATATCAAAATCAGTTATTTTATACACCCGTTTGAGAGGGATGTGATTAATTCTGTAATCTTACATAATACTGGATATTTTACGTTTAAAACTTATAACCTTACATTTTCTTAATGTTCTGTTCCAACTTGTTTGAAGACCACCATTCTTGCATTAAGTACAATTTTGATTTGCGAGTTTTTTTGACGTTTAACTAAAATATAATATGTATGATGTATTTAAATTATAATTGATTCAATGAAAAGCACAAAGTCAAAATTTATTAAAATTTGATATATATATATTTTTTTTTAAGGGACCAGAAAGTGTCAACACTATTATTAGTGTCATCAAAATAAAATTACCGTGACGAGTAAATTGAAGTTAAAAGTGAATATCGAAGTGAGACGGGCAATGTGTCCATCATCATGTCATTTTAAAGGTATATGTTATGTAGAACTTATGTTTCAAATATAACAGTATAGCAGTATAGCAGCGGATAAATGAATAATTCCAGAGTTTTTAGATTAAAGAGGTAAGTGAATTAAAAATATTTATAGATATAAAATATGTTTCCTAATTAACTAATACACCGTTATGAACCCCCTGTACAGATTCTTATAAGGAATTAATTTTTTTTTTTTGTATAAGCTGAAATTTTTCAAGTTATCGAAACTTAAATGAAATGTTTGAAAATTTTCATAAAATGTGCTGTAAAGTGCAAAAAGTCTTTTTTTTTTAAAAAAATTGCTTTAAATTCAAACGTTCTAAAACTAAAAGTTTCTAAAGTTATAAAATTAGAAAATTTTAACAATTTTTTTTTTTTTTAAATACGTGTGTTTTTGTATTTGGTCATGGTCATAAATTATAATATTAAATGTATACCCATAAAAGTACAAATTAATAATTGCCTTTAGACAAACAGCTACCATTACACTGATAGAATGAATAAACTAATAAAGGCAAAAACTAAATAATGACAAAAGCGCACCAAACGTCTGGTAAATAAAACACGTTAGGAAGAAAGGATTGATTTACATTCACCCGAGCAAATTGAGCTATAAAGAAGTAGTAGTCCGAGTCACAATTAGAAGTTCATTCCATAGCCTATAATACTCCTGACGAAGAAACAATTATTCATAGCAAGAGAGGTTAGAAAGGGTTCGCCTACATTCACACGAATAAATTGAGCTATAATGAAGTAGTAGTTCGAGTCATGATTGGAAATTCATTTAATATAACAATATTTTTAGTGATCGACTATAAATTAAATTTCGTGAATCTATACTGTGTTTTTTTTCTTTTGCAATATTTAAAGTCATATATTAAACACATTTTAAAGATATAAAAAAAAAAAAAAAAATCTATAGCTAATTGCAAATAACAATCATTTAACTTAATATCTTAAATAATTAAAAATATATGAATCAAAATGAATATATAGTTGTGTCATCATCTTTAAAAGAAGAAGAAAAAAAAAATTATAAAAACAAAAAAAAATTTTAAATAAAAACGTTAATTCGCGATGCGCTAAGTGAATAAGTGTGGTTAAGATAGCAATATCTTTAGATACATTAATACTTATAGCACTGATGGTGTGATGTGATTAAGGTGATTTAAAAAAAAAAATTTGTAGATTACCACGTTTTTAATTTTAAATCGTTTAGTGGTTATATTAAAATATATATGTATATAAGTAATACGCTGTATATATATATATATAGATATGTGTAATTTAAAAGATGATGATTATAGGAAGAAAAAAAGCTAAAGGATAAAAAAATAAATATATATAATAAAAAAAAAGTAAAAACAAAGTAAAGTACAAAAAATATGATAAAGGGATAGAAAATAGCGTTTTCTTTTCTTTCTATATATTTAAAGTTACTTAAAGAAAAAACTGGTAAACAATTTGTAAAATTTTTTTTATTATTCTTTTTTTTATATCATTGTCATTTTTATGTTCTGTTATTTTGTAAACTATATATATAACTATATAAAATAGTGTAATTTATTAGTATAATCTATTTTATATGTACTATCCTGTATATATAAATAATGATATGTATCTTAAAATTCAAGAGTATAGTTGTATCTTTTAAGTTAGTACAATAAATGGACTCTTGTACAAAGAAATGGGTTTTTATTTTTTTTTAAAAAACTTTTCTTGTTGTTTTGCAATTTAATTTTTTTTTTTTTTTGAAGATATTCGGTTGAGAGATTCTCTAATCAAAATGAATTTTTATTTTTTTTAAAAAATTTTCCAAAGATAATATTTTCCATCAGACATTTTTTTTTTGTATGTCTTCACATTTCTATTGTAAAACTAATATTTGTCTTAAGTTTTGATCAATTTTACATTTACCACCGTACATTTTATTCTGTTACCGTATTTATACCGTAAAAATATTAAATTGAAAATTTTGTACACAATTAGTAAAAGTGTAAATATCGTACTCGTATTTTATTTAATTTTTATGTGAAAAATATCACTTAGCTGGGTTTACAATTTATGTCTAAAAAAAACGAAACATTTGTAACAAATCAAAATAAGGTAAAATGTATACAAAAGTTTATTCAACAGGGGATGGTTCAAAAAAATTTGAAAAATATTGGTTTTTCAATGTTTGAGGGGCTATAGCTGCATAAAAATTCAATGGGGTTGGGCTACATAAAAAATTTAGTCTAAAAACGTTTTCTGTCTTTAACAATGTAAATATTTTATAAATAGGCAAACAGGGAAATGACGAGACGAGAGTAAAACTTATAAGGAAATTATTCAAAAAAATATTTTTAAAAAATTTACTAAAAATGGCAATTTTTTATATACAATAAAATTATGTATCTGCTCATATGAATTAGTGAATACATTTTAAGTTTACAGATCTTGAATTATTGAGAAAATTGAGTATAATCATTATTTTCAACGGAAACGTAAAACAAACTCTTCCATTTCCGTAAGATATCCTAAAATGAATAAGTCAATATTATATGATGCCATGTACAAAAAATTTAACTAAAAAACAATTTGTTAATTACAGATTGAATTTTTGGTTGTTTTTAATTTAAACAATTTTTCATTTAAAAATTTTCAATTTCGAAAATACACGATTGAAACTGAATGAATCTATTTTTCCCATCTAATAAGTGAAAATTGTACTACGGTTTATTTGTTCATTAGAGTTTCATTTCTTTTTTTTTTTTCATTAGACTTTCTATTCCGTATTTAAACAAAATGTTAAATTACATTGTTATCATTCGTTTATTTATAATCAAAGTTATTCTTTTTTGAATTTTCATTTAATATAATATACATGTATATAATTTTTTCAAGATTGAAAAAAATTCGTAATAATATAGTGAAATTTAAAGCGCCTACGACATTAAAGTCAAAATTATTCGAGAATTTCATCACGATTTCAAAAATAAGTATAATTTATATAAAAAATGTAAAAGAAAAAATTGATGAATTGATGAATTGGAAAAAAAAAAAATTGAATAAATGCAATCAATCATTGGGTGGCGATGTACCCAAAAGATTAAACACCCACAATAAACAAAAAAAAAGAAAGGAAGTGGTATCCGCGGATACTGGGATCCGGACTAAATCTCCAAAAGTCAAAATATCCCTCATACATAAAATCTCCAGGTAACATAATCTCCAAAAACAGAATTTTTAACGTTAAAATCTCAAGAGACAAAATCTCCAAATCTGAAATGTCATTTCCAAAAACTCTAAATACAAACATATTATTTTTCATTGTTTTGATTAATTAGTGATAATTTACTAATACGTCAAATTATTGGTAGTGAAATTATTATTTGGGAAATTCCCCAAATTTTGATATTGATTGAAAAAATAAACGACCAAAATACTCTCAGGAGTTTTGGCCTGTTGGGCTGTTTCTGGCAAGAAAAATCTTGACCTGTACGAAATAATTCGACAACTTCGAAAAGAAATGATTCTAATTTAAACCAATTTGGGAAAAATTAAAAGTGGCCAAATTGCAACTATAAGAATAAAGAAGGAAAGAAACGAAAGAATAAAGAATATTTTGGAAAGAAGACAACATATGAGACAAGACTTTTTGAAAAATATTGCCTATAATATGGATTTATATTGAAAGAAGTAAAAATTGGAAGTAAACCTCGGGAAAAACATTAATTTGCATATTGTTTTCTTTATTTTTAGATGAAGTTTTTATTTTTTGATCTCATTATACCCTACACATTAAGTATAGGGTATATTAACTTTGGTATGGTGATCACCTTCTGAGTCTATTTAGCGATG
The DNA here is from genome assembly GCA_947095535.1 of Poecilobothrus nobilitatus. Classification (NCBI taxonomy): domain Eukaryota; kingdom Metazoa; phylum Arthropoda; class Insecta; order Diptera; family Dolichopodidae; genus Poecilobothrus; species Poecilobothrus nobilitatus. The sequence goes on along the minus strand of OX352775.1, from coordinate 12,886,987 downwards.
TCCGTCCGTCTGTACGCACGATAACTCAAAAAATAATGATGCTATCTTGATAAAATTTATACTGTGGGTTAACAATGACTAAGGTAAGGCGGGGATTGTAAATGGGCGAAATCGGACCATGCGTTCGAGTACCTCCCATACAACTCTCAAAACCGAATACGCATATCTTCGAAATTAATAAAGATAGAAACTTAAAATTTTGTACGAGGGTGTGTTTTCCTGAATCCCTGATATCCCTAAAATTTGAGATGAATTGGAGTGGTCGTTCGGGTACCTCCCATACAACTCCCAAAACCGAACAAGCATATCTTCGAAATTAATAAAAATAGAAACTTCAAATTTGGTACTAGGCTGTTGTTTCCTGAATCCTTGATTTGTCCAAAATTTAAGATGAATTAGAATGGTTGTTTGTGTATCTGCCACACAACTCCCAAGACCAAACAAGCATATCTTCGAAATTAATAATCTTCGAAATATAAACTTGAAATTTAATATAAGAATGTTCTACCCTGTTGATGTCTCTAAAATTTGAGATGAATTGGGGTGGTGCTCCGCGTGCCTTCACACACTTTCCAAGACCTAACAAGCATATTTTCGAATTTAATAAAGATAGAAATTTGAAATTTTGTACAAAGGTTGTAAAAGCATTTATTTTTTTAGTTTAGTTATATTAAATACCTAACTAAAATAACTTATTGATTTTTAATTTAATTTGAATTTTTTAGGTGTAGGGTATAAATAAGTCGGTTGCATCGACTTACTGTTACTTTTACTTGTTTTGTATTTATTTAAATCACCAAAAATTGAACTAACTATAATATATTTTCTTTTGTATGTGTTGGTGGTTGAATAGGTACTTGAATTTTTTTTTATTTAATCATATTTTTATTTATTTATGAAAAATCAGTGAATAAAAAATTTATATTATTTCTTAAAAATTTCAAACTGTTTCTTTTAATTTTTTTTATTTTAAACTCTAAATATCTCCAAATCTCCAAACGGAAATTATAAAAATGGCGTTTTTATAATTTCCGTTTGGAGACTTTGTTCTTTTGAGATTTTATTTTGGAGATTTCGATTTTGGAAATTTTGTCACTTTGCGATTTTAGTTTTGGAGATTTTGTATTGGATATTTTAATTTGGAGATAACGTAGCCAACTCGCGGATACTTACACAAACTCTTTTTTTTGAGTTTAAAAACTCTTAATTTATTCTTAAATTAAATGAATATTTAAATATAAGTAAAAATATAGAAAAGTACAAAAAAAAAAAATTAATTAAATTTTTTAAATACCTGTATGTAGTCTTGTATGCTGTTGAACATGAGATAATTGTTTAAATCTTCTTTCACAATATGAACATTTATATGGTTTTTCACCGGTATGAACTCGTATATGTTGAACTAATTGATGATTACTTGAAAAACTTTTTAAACATTGATGACATTGATGAGGTTTTATTTCACCACTTCCAGTTGAACCAGATAATCCACCACCGGAACCACTTAAATTAACTCTTGGTATTTGTTGTATTTGTTGCATAGCGCTTTTGTGCATAAATAACTATAAATTTTTAAAAATTTATATATATACATATATATATTTTAATTTTTATTTACAAAGAAACTTTATTTTTTTTTTTTAATTCAAAAAATCCAAAAACAAAAGAAATTAAAACTCAAATTTCAAAAAAATAAAAAATTATTATATAATAAATTCTATATACTAAAAAATATATAAAACAATTTATAAATATATAATGTGTATTTTTTAAATTACGTGTATGTATATATTATTTAATATTGTATATGCTACTAAAAATGCTTTTAAGTTTTAAAAAGTATAAAAAACAAAGTTTTAAAAAGTATGAAAAGATCAAAAAAACAAAATAAATTCAATTTATTATTGTTATTATTATTATTATTATTATTAATATTTAAAATATTTTTTCCAAATCATTCAAATACATTATTCGGAATGATCAAAAATCTAAAGATCATAGCCGCAGTATAAATTTCAACATTTTTAGGAAGCTATATAATATACACTATCTTTGGCCAAACATTTATATAATATACACTATCTTTGGCTATCTTTGGCCAACATTTTTAGGAAGCTAAATGGCCAAAAAAAATCACAAATTTAATATCACCTTTCCAGTTAACCATATCGTTCCAAAGATTTGTGGGGACAGGCAGAATTGTCAAATATTCAGGAGGCTCCTTAAAGGGAAAATTAGTTGCTATTGTCGATGTTATCGATTAAACCAAGATTTTGGTTGATGGAGTTAATACAGAAGTTGCACATTAAGAATACAGATTAAGTAACTTTCACTTGACAAGATTCCGTCTTTAGTTTCCATATTATGCACCAACAAGAGTAGTACGTAAAGCCTGGATGCTGATCTTAAAACTCAGTGGAAAAATACTCATTGGTTCCAAAAATCAATTAATATTCGTAACCGTACCCAATTAAATCGTAATTTCGATCGTTTCAAATTACGTTATGCCAAACGTAAGCGTAATAAGCTTTTAACAGTAGTCTTCAATTCATTGGTACATCACTTAAGCTTAAAAAATGATAAAGCTAAATTCAGAGAAAATTTTAAAAATGAAAAGTTAGATACTAAAGCTAAGAAATAATTTTAGAATTTTACAACTGAAAAAATTGAAATAAAAAAAAAAATCACTGTTTAAGGCATTAAAAAAAATGAAATATTCATGAATGATTAGCTCAGAAACATTCCACCTTTATATACAAATTTTCATGATGATCGTCTAAGCAATTTAGCAGTCTATAAGTTTGCAAGTATAGCTATATATAAACCGAATATATGTAAACCGAAAGTTTTTAACTCACATTTTGAAAATATTAATAAATAGGCTTGTAAAATTTTGTGTTTAATCTGACAATATTCATTTGTATCAATAATCTGACAATATTCATTTGTAAAATATCACTTAATGTTTCATAATTTGCTTTATTATGAAACATTAAGTGATATTTTCTTCAATACATATTACAGACGATCAGTTTCATATAAACATTTTTAGTTTTATTTTTGCTATTTAAATATTCTAAAATACTTAGTTTGGTTCCAAAAAAAAATATTCATGCTGCCTCCAAAAAAAAAGACTTAAAATTTTTATATGAAACTGTTCGTCTGTAGTTCGTCTGTATAGTTAAAAAAAAAAAATGTTCTCAGGAAAATTTTCAATTCTTAATTTCTTACATACATATAGCAATGAGGATTTGTGCAAAAATATTTTCTAAGATACGAATTTAAAAATATGATTATTTTTAATAATTTTAATCTTATGGAAATTTCTAATATCTATCTTTAGATGTTTAAAATCTGCAATATGGATTCAAATTTTTGCGAAATTTTACTTTCAGATAACGGTTAATTAAAATATAGAATTGCAAAAAAAATTAAATTATTTTATAAAGCTTTCGAAATTTTCTGTCGTTTGATATTTTTAGATTGAAAAAATATCTAATAGAACTTAAATTATAGTCTTTTGAGTATAGAAATTATTTTTGAATCCCTTTTATAGGGACGCTACTAACTTTGTAAAGGATTTTTACATAAAAAAAAAAAAAAGAAATGTTTTTATAATTTCATTTTATTTTGTTTTTTTTTTAATGAAATCAATTGTTTGTCGTTAAAACTTTTTATTGCTTTATCTTAAAACAGGTTGAAAATTTTATACTATGATGTTTAAATTGCAGTCAGTTCAAAGTATTAACAGTAAATGCAATAAAAAATTAATATGATATGATGAAGAATAAAAAATACATAAAAAAAATTGTCTATATAATAAATATTTCATTACATAATTCTCTCAGATTTATTTATTTTTTTTTCAAGATCTACTAAAATTCATAACACAACCAACTATATATGTATACAGATACATATATATATATATATACATGAAAATACCATTTAATTCAAAGTTTGTTCAAATATAAAAACAATTATTATTTTTTTTTTTTTTTGTCCATTTCTTATTTTTTTTTTTTTAATACTAAGAAAACCTTTTTAATTTACTTTTAATTTAAGTATTTTAATCCATATAATATATATATATATATATATATATATACACAAATATTTGTACATAAGTATACATAAGTTGCAAAATATCCTTTTAAAAAAAAAAAAAAATCTCATTTCAGCGGCGTTTTGTTAAAAAAAAAAAACTTTGAAAACAAATTTCATTGGAGTTTTTGTTGACCAAAACCAAATAGTTTTTATTCGCTGTTGACCATATAAAAAAAAAAAAAAAAAATTTATATATTAGAAAGAGAAAAAGAAAAGAGAAGAGAAATTGTATCTTTAAGATACAAAACAAAAAATTTTAGTTTTAATATACAAATTGCAAATAGAAAAAAAAAAACAAAAAAGAAAGAATTTTTATCAGTAGTTTAGTTTTCTGTTTTTTTTTTTTTTTTTTTAAACCGTCATATGCCTCTTATTGGGCGTTTTCAATGTAATAATATTATGGGGCCAGCGCAGAAAAATAACAGCGTAAAAGTCATTTATTGTGTAAGTACCTTTTTTTTTATTTTGTGCTTGCTTGTTAAAAAAAAAAATTTTTTTTCCAACGTATATAAAGTTTATTAAATTTTTAATATATTTTTTTTTTGCGAATATTCAAGTACATATATATGTATATAATATAATAAATATATATATAATCGCAAAAAAAAAAAAATATATACATACATATATATACATTCATAAATATATATATATGTAAATGGTGTGTAAACGTTCGTCCTTCAAGACCCTAACGAATAAAAAAAAAAAAAAGAAATACAAAAAGTTTTTTTTGTTTTTTTTTCATCAGGATAAAATGAAAGGACTATTTTTTGTTCAAACACACCTAAAATTAAAATAAAACAAAAAAAAAACAAAACAAAAAAAAAATTCAACAATTTACTGGAACTTTGTTTTCTTCTTCGTTCGCCCTCATTTCATTTCATTTTTTTTCTTTTTGTTTTCTTTTTTTTTTGTAGAAGTTTCTATTCTATAACTGCTACATATATTATTTTTGCTTATATCCTTAAAATGTTATATTGCACAAAAATATAATACGTATGGATATACATATAATAAAGTATAGGTCTTATTTTATCCAATAGGATGTTAAAAAAAAATAAAAAATCTATTTATTTTAGCTGCTTAAATTGCATAGAAATTTTCATTAAAAAAAAAAAAAATACAAGAGTTAGAATTGCATAGATGGTTGTTTTTTTTTTTTTTTTTTTTTTTTTAAAGTAGTTCTTATATATTTAGTTAAAAAAAGAAAAACTATAAAGGGAAGAAATAATGAAAATAAATATAAACGTGTATAGTACAAAGAATAAAAAATACGATGTTAATGTATATATATATATATATGATAAGGATATCTATTATTTTTTGTTTTTTAATTTGAATCCTTTTGAAGGGATGAAGGAAAATAAATAGATGGAGGGGGTGAAATAAGAGAATAGTAAATAGTATCAACCCCCTATTTTATACTTAAAAATTTTTATATACTTATACATTATACGTATACTATACGTATATATTATATCTTTAATAAACGTACAGTATATAGCATGGATACTTTTAGGAATTGTTTGTTTTTGCAAAAAAGTTATTTGCCAATTTTACTTGCAATAATTAGAAAAAAGAGAAGAGCAAAAAAAAAAAAAATGAATTATAAAAATTAAAAAAAAAACTATTGGTGTAAAAAAAAAGTGCGGCACACAAGTACTGCTTTTTTTTTTTGGCGACCTCAAATCAAAAAAAGAGAAAAAAAATAATTTTTTACCTTAGTTTTTTTTTTCTTCTTCTAATTAAGTTATGTAACGGTTAACGCTCTATCGGTCCAGCCAAAATGAAAAAAATTAAATTAGAATTTCCATTTAAATAAAATTTATAGTGTTGTTCTATGGCAAATGCTTCTATGTATTATTTTTAAAATATACATAAAGCTTATGTATTTTTTTTTATATACATATATACTATATATACTATGTACATATGTATATACTTAAACAAGTTTTTGGTTGAATTAAATTATTATTTTTTTTTTTTTTATAAAAAGAAGATAATTAACGTTTTTTTTAATTTAAATTGTACTAATATTAAATTTATTTAAGTAAAGATTTTTTTTTTTCTAATCTTGAAAAAAAAAAAACAAAAAAGGAGATGAAAGGAGGATCTTAAAAATGAAAATTTTTATAATCTGCTTTATGATTTGATTCAGATAATATTGCAGGATAATTTAGGTTTAATTAATTTATGTGAAAAAAATCATTTGCTTTTATACTTTATAACTCACAGATATTCAAGTATCGTAATATAAACAAAGACATGTTCAAATATTATAGATACCTAAGATCTATTACAGACTTTATAGTACTTTTGATTTGCATGTAATAAATATAGGAAAATTATAATAGGTGACATACTCTTAAAATAAATAAAAAATTTTGGCTATAGATGTGTTTAATCTAATATTCAAGTATTAATTGACCGTTTTGACATATGCATGTGATATTATATAGGAGTGAAAAAATATGTTGATAACTTTAAAAAGTAAAATCCCTATTTTGATGATTAGCAATTTCTTTTGCATATTGCCTATAATTATACCAAAAACATTCTTATAAATAATAAGTTTAGTTTCTGCCGAAAATTTTACAGAGAAATCTATATTAAAATAATATTGTAATTTTAATTCGAAAATATCACTGAATTGAGGTTTACTGTAAAATATCACTTACAGATCAAATGAAACCCAAGGGTAATTGTATATATATATATCATTATATATACATATAACTGTATTCATTTTTTTTAATGTGACTTGAGCAAGATAGGCTGGCAATCTATAAGTTCCTATTGTGTTATATTAGGGGGTCTCACATAAAACTGCATTGAAAGAAAATAAAATTAAAAAATCCTTTACTTTATGTAAAGATCCCTATTTTTTTCTATATTGATGCGGGCAAAAAAATTTTGAATAAATTGTTCTGAAGTTTTTCTTAATCTGTGAATAATAGTTTAATAGTTAAAAGTGGTAAGTATTAACGTTGGCTGGCTGGCTGGTTAATAGGTATAACAGGAATTTTTTTTGTGATCTTAATAAAAATATCTGAACCATTTATATATGGTATATAATCTTGAAGGACTAAACAAAAAATCACATGAAAAAAAAATCGATCAGGATGTAAATTAGAAAATGATAAATTTTAAAATAATTATCTTAGAAGAACTATTAAATTCAGCGATATTTCGGTATATAGTTCCAAGTGTAGCACAATTTGATTCAGTAATTTAATACCTATTATCATTATCTTCTTTAAATACTTAAAGGGCTGACTGAAACACAAATCAATTAAAAAAAAACAAAAAATTATTTCCGTCAAACAAAATGTTAAATAAAAGTTTCCGTCATTTCGAATGTTTTACAAATATGACAGGGTTGGGGATAAAATACAGAAAGACTTAATTCAGAAAGATAAAATCCAGAAAAAACAAAATCCAGTAAAGACAAAATTCAGAAAAGACAAAAACAAAATCCAAAAAGCATCCAAAAAACAAAATATAGAAATATAATCCATGGGGGCTGTCACCCTCATACCCCCCAGCTGCAAAATTAAAATATTGAATACTGCAAGAATCCGGTGTAATACTGATGTCTTTATTTAATTTAAAAAAAAAAAAAAACAAATTTTATTAAGATATAGATATTTTTTTTTTAGTTTTTTTCTTTTTAGTGCATTTCCCTGCCACATAAATGTGACAAGAAAATTACACAGCTTTTCCTTTTCAGGTGTGGCTGTAAATGTTGTAAGGGGGAATTATTGTTATTACGTGTATGGGATTCGAACCCACATTCCCTCGGTGTTTACAACGTTTTTACTGTGTAGGCTACCGAGGTCCCAGATATAGGTATTATTTCTTATTTAATAAATTTTTTTGTTATGTGAACAAACATTTTTTATTTTATTTTGGGAACGAATTTAAAAGCCTAATTTATTTTTTTTCTTACCTGTTGTATTAAATAAAGTATTGAAAGGAATAAAAATAAAAAAATCAAATTATATTGCGTTTTTTATATTACACAATATATTAAATCTAGATTTTGTCCTTTCTGAATTTAGTCTTTTCTAGATTTAATCATTTCTAGATTTAGTAATTTCTGGATTTTATTTTTAACAAATTTCTGGATTTTGTCCTTTCTGAATATGTAAATTCTGAATTTTATCATGCATCCATATGAAGAAATGATTAAAATTTAAAATGATTTAAATATGATTAAATTTTTTTACCTTTAAACTTTTATATATTAATTAACATTTTAAAAAATATATAAATATATATACGAATATTTAAATATATATACATATATATAAATCAATATATTATATATGAAACTATTTTATATATTAGATAAGTATAAAAAAAAAAAAAAAAGTATTATTTTTAATAACTAATTTTATATGTTTGAAAAAATTTAAATTAAAAACGAAACAAATAACACACAAAAAAAAAAAACATAAGACAAACCAAAAAAAAAAAAAAAAATACTCTTCCAAAAAAGGCGCAATAATTTTTGTTTCGTCGTTATTTTTTTTTTTTTTTTAAATTATTTTATTTAATAAAAATGAAAACTTTATTTAATTTGTAATACTTATATTATAATATAATCACTGTAAAAAAAAAACAAAAAAAAACAAAAAACTAAAAAACAAAAAACTAAAAACAAGGAAAAACAAAAAAAAATTAAAAAGATCGGATCTAAGATTTAAAAAAAACGGTGATATAAGTATAGAAAAGTATCTTTATGTTAAGAAGCACCACCTGTCCAAAAATAATAACATTATATACAGAAATGAATTTCAAATTAAATATATATATATCTTATATACATATGTGTAGTTTATATTAATGTTTTTGCCCAGAGTAATGTTTTTTTTTTTCAGACAAAAAATCTTTGGAGGGCAAAAATATGTCCTTTGAATTTTTTTGTTTGAACAGTTTTTTTTTTCTATACAGATAAATCCAATAAACGATTTCTTATTGAAAATTATAAATTTAATGAAAAAACAATCAACATTAATAATTTTTAAAAGGAATCAATTGTAGGCTGCTTATAATAAATACCCTTATATGCAATATGGGTCAAATCACCTTTTTCGTTTTTTTTTTTCTTTTTTGTCTTTTTAAATATTATATAATTAATGATATACCCTTAATAGAATTTTAAACTTAAATTTCTATACCTATCGATCTATATATATATATATACATATACATATATATATGTATACTGTGTGTATTTTAGAAGAAATTTTTATGTAAATTTTTCTAAAAAATTTTTAATAAAATTGAACTTGAAAACTTTTTTTTATTTAAAAAAGAAAAAAAAGAAAAAATTGAATATTAATTTTCTGCTTTAAAATAACTCTGATAAATTCTGGTATTAAATAAATACAATATAATATGTATTATAACATTTTTATAAGGAGATTTTTAAAGATTCATATAAAAAATAAAATATTGTAATATTTGTTTTTTTTGGGTGCGTAACAAAAGCTCAACATTTATAATCCCGACTTTCAAAATGCCGCCACATTTCAAAATTCCGACTTTTAAAATCCCACCATTACTTATTTTTTTTTTTTTTGCTTTATTTTTTTTGTTTGTCTTTTATAAACTGACAGAGGATATGAGATGATTAAGGGAGAGATCAAAACAAATAAAAAATTTTATGTAAATGTAAGGTCTATTCGCGTCATATTTTGGGAGATATGGGGCTTTAAAAATTGTTATTTTTCTTTTTTTTTTTTAAAATAAATATTCTGCAAAAAGAGAAAAAACTCTGATTTCGTTACCAACTTTAAAATCCCTCCTTAGTATACAAATAAATATTCTAGAAAAAGGAGGAAAAGAGGTCTGATTTTGTGACCAAATCTTAAAATATATTTTGTAAAAGGCGTATAAATTTTTGATTTTCTAACCAATTTCAAAATTCCTCTCAATTAATTTTGTTTACATAAATATTTCAACAACAAAATACATAAAAGAGTGTATAAACCACCTCGAAAAAAATTATTGAAACCGTAATTTTGTAGCTAACTGCGTAAAGTCCTTCCTTATTAGTTTTTTTTTACGTGAACATACAAATTTTAACAATAAAGAACTTGAAGATGTAATGAGGGTTGCATAGTAAAATATTTAATATATAGGGTGTCTCGTATAAAAATCTTATCCATTCTTGAAAAGCAATTTGGGATGGTTAAAACTAGAAAGTAATTGTGAAGGAGTGATACACCTATTCTACATCGTTTTCGAAATGCGTAATAAAATGTATTTTGTAAAGTAAATAGCATACTTTTATTTTTTGTGGACATATTAATCTTGATATATTTAGCAATTATAAAGTTATGCAGATTTAAAGTGATTTTTAAAAATAAATTTTATTTTAAACTCAATTTTCTTCCGAAACACTCTGTATTTCGATACCTTTTATAGTACATTTAGAAAGAAATTTTTAAGTTCTATAATCACGAACTTTACACATTTTTTTTTATCTCCTTCTCTTTTCGAAATATCTCAAAAGCGGGATTGTCGGGATTGTGAAAGTCTGGATTATAAATTTCGGGCTTTTGAACGACATCCTAATTTTTTTAATTTTTTTTTTTTTGGTGTTATAAAAACTAAAGAAAAAAAAACATGACGTCTTAAATTGATACAGACGACACAATTAAAAATTAAAGTATGTATATTCTATGAGGATTTGAAATAGGGCAAAAATATTATTATATACATATATATATTATATATGTACATATATATATATAGGTTGTACATTTTTTTTTGGGGTTTGATGAATTTTTATTGAATTTCTATTCATTACATTTTAAATAATACATAAAAAAAATAAGAAAAAATACAAAAAAATAAGAAAATAAATAAATATGTAAATAAATGAGTATATTGAATATCAGAAAAAAAAAACTGAGCAGTTGAACCATCAGTTTTAGTAAATTTTAATTCTTATTCTTTTTACCTAAAGAAAAATCAATTATAGAAATTTGCTTGTGTGTGTCCGCGTAAAAATATAATATTTATAATAAATGTATGTGTAAAAAGGATATGGAAATGTATATAAATTTTACCCATCATCAGATTAAAGATCAAGAATATTATAAAAATTTTCCATTACATATATAGAAATTAAATTCAAAACGTAAAATTTGTTTTTAAGGATTTCATTTTAAAATTACGAAAATTTTTATATGAAAAAAATATAAACATTTATTTAATATATTTCCTTTTTATTTTTTAAATTCGGGGATTATTTCTATCGGAACAATATTTTAATATTTTTTTTAAAGTATAATAATACCGGTTATAGTGAATCTCTGTCCTATTCTTTTCTATATATTCTCCTATAACTAATGTACTGTGTTACCAGTTAATGGTATCATTTCATTATATTATGGGTAAAAGAGGGAAATGAGTTTAGTCAGTAAGAATATAATACTACCAAATAGGGCCTCGGTGGACTATTGGGTAAAAGCGTATAAAACGGTTGTAAACACCGAGGGAGTGTGGGTTCGAATCGAATTGTTACATTTATTTGGCAGGGAAATGCACTAAAAAAAATACAACCAAGGGCCGGTATTCTTGGTGTTTTTGAAAGATTTTCATCTTGAAAAGGCGAGACCAAATGCTTTTTTTAGAGAAAATATTTGATAAAATAAAAATGAAAAAAAGGGTCAAAAATATTATGATCAAAATTAGAAATCAAGTGCTGTCTATGATCGTTTTCGACACGTTCGGTTCCAATATTTATTGATAATCCACTCAATTTTTTTATAACGAAAACGTATACATATTCGCTATTTAGCTATAGCTAAAATGAAAACATAGAATTCTGGATACTATATGGAATTGAAATCTTAGGGAATATACTACAATAATATGATGAATATGTGAAAAAAATTTATAAAGTTTACATACAATATTCTTTTCTATGTTAATACCCTAACTAGTCTTTCTTTTTTGCCACATAAATGTGAACAGAAAATTACACAGCCTTTCCTTTTCAGGCGTGGCTGTAAATGTCGTAAGGGGGATTAATTTTTACGACGTGTGTGAGATCCGAACGCGCACACTCCCTCGGTGTTTACAGCGTATTGTATACGCTCTTACCCATTAGGCAGACCCATTAACAGAAGCCCCTCCCTAACTAGTCTTTTCCCAAAAAAGAAAAAGAAATTTTTTTGTATCAAATTTAAATTTTTTTTTTGCATTCGCCTCATTTTTTCTCTATTTAAAAATTAACTGTACTTTACAAATTTACTTATTTTGGTTTACTTATGTATTAATGTATATATATAATCAATTACATTTGTATATTGATTTCTAATGTAAAGTAGTAGATAATAAATTCAAAGGTCCCCTTAAAAGTTTTTATCCAAAACAAAACAAAAAAACATAGTTAAAAATTCTCAAAATATGCACATACATACATATATAAAATTTCAAATTAACAGTTAGAGTTAAATATGTATTTTTAATTTGTTCTGAGGTAATTTAAAGCGAATTTTATTTCACATTTTATTCGTAATTTTTGTACTTTTAAAAAGAAATATACAGATCCTGTTTGCGAGGACATCATACATCTCGAATTAATATCTGATCAGAAATTTCTCAGACGAAATCATTTTTTATGGATATTATGGGGCAATAGGAGGATTATGTAGGAAATGTAGGGGATTATTTTCACAGAATTAAAATTTGTCCAGAGTTTTGAAATATGTACATACATATATATGTTATTTACATATGACAGATAAAGTATTTATGTATGTATGTAAATTATGACAGATCAATTATGTTTGTGATATGTTCTGTACGAACATTTTTATTTAGTCATTTAACGCTATTTTGGACATTTTGATATTTATAAAAGTAAATAGATACAAATTATATTTTTGTATTTTTAAGTCTTCGGCCTTCAGACTAAAAAGTTAAAATAATTTATCTAAATAAAAAAATTGTTTTTGTACCATTTTGTCTTTTAGAAATAAAAAAAAAAATCAAATTGATTAAAAATATTTTGAAAGATTTCAATCCTAAAGGAAATTAGGCTTTCTGTCTTATCGGAAATGCATTTGTGATATGTTCAACACATCGTCTCATGATTTGAAATGACAAAAAAAAAATATTTAGAAGATGTGTTATGATCGAAAATCGTTTAACAATGACGTTTGTGACGTTATAAATAATGAAATGTCAGTTAAATTAAGCATTCAAAATTTTCTGTGCACTGGTTTTGCTTTTTTGTTATTTAGAGTTTTTTTTTTTGTTGAATAATGAACGAATCTAGATTAGGTGTAGATAAAAATAAAAAATTATTCATTTTTAATTTGTTATAAACTTTAACTTTAATTCCAATTACACACAAATGGTGGTCATCGCATAATTTGCGATCGAAAATGTCAAATAAAACATTGTATTTATTGTTGCATTGTATCGAAAATTTAATTTAACAATTTAATTCTTTCGAATTTTGACAAAATCAAATATGTACATATATTTTTTTTTAAATTTCCGATGAGACCCTTTTTGTATCTATTATTGTTTTTTTTATATTTATTTAACGCACCAAATCTGAAAATAATTACATACATGTAATAATTACTTAATTAGTAACTGTCAAACATATTTTTTTTTTCTTAATAATGAAATATGAAATATGCGGTATTTCTATTTTGTCAAAAGCAAAAAAAAATTAACGAACCTTTTAAATAAGGAAATTTTGTCGAGTAATTATATTGTGGTTCAGTTGAAACCTTGTAAAATTAAAAGAAATTTCAGACTGGGTACTGATTAATTCGGGGTACTTGTAAATCGGGGTACTTTTAAAATTAAAAGAAATTTCAGACGGGGTACTGACATTGACTTTGTAATTAAAATAATCTTACGTTTGGCGACGATAATTTTTTTTTTTGTGATGGGTTACGTTTTACATTTAATGATTTGTTTGCAAATTTGTTGACCACCGTCGGGATTATACATTTTTTTTCGGAAAACTTTAAATATTCCCAATAAAATACTATTTTTTTCTTAATTTTTTTGTTATAGGCTTGTTTTGAAACAGAAATGACGGGAAAATTTCCACAATTTTATTTTGGCCAAAAATTGTCAATTTTATGTAACGCTAACTTCTGTTCGTTAAATAATAATCTTTTCATTTCGTTTCTTTTCGTTTATTTTTTGGTTCTCACTTTAAATTCACTTAAAACAAAAAAAAAAAAAAAATAACAGAAAAAATAAAAATTAATAAAAAAACAAAATCAAAGTAATATTAAAAAAATTTTTTTTTTATTTAAACAAAATAATAAAAAATTAACATAAAAAAAAAAAAATGTTTGTCCTAAGTGTTGTGTCTTGTATAAGTCTGCTTGAATATCGGTTATAAAATAATAATAATGTAGCGGCGTGTGTGGTTTTTTTTTGTGGAAGAGTACTATACACAACGGAAGAGATGCCAACTCACACGTTGCAGGGTTGACCAACATTCTTCTAAGGTGCGCTCACTTATAGCTGCTGCACTACTTGATCGGGATAACTGCTTATAGGTATAAGATAATAATTCGCATATTCATAATCCAAAATTTCCAGGTTGATGTTATCGTTTTTGACCCGCGTTGTTATTTGACCAGTTGATGATTTTGGTTTTTTTTTTTTTGAGAAAAAAATAAACATTATAATTCAAAAAAAATAAAAAAACAAAAACAAAAAAGATAAAATAAAAAAAGAAAAAGAAAAAAAAGAAATCATTTAATATAGAATTCACTGAAATGTTATTTATTAAATTTTTATATAATTATTATTTAAAAACAATAAACAAAAAAAATGGAAATTGTATTATTTAAAATTATTGTACAAATGCAAAAATACAAATTCATTTTTCAAATTTATATATATCAAAATATACTTGTACAATGGTTATATTTTATTTACATATGTTATATTTAAATTTTTTCATCACAACTCAAAATATTATTATATAAAAAAGTAAATGTAATTTAAAATGATTTAAGATCGAATTATAAGATTAAATGTTAGAAAGTAAATTTTTATATTGTACTTATATTTTTACAATTTAAGCTTGGGTAAATATTTAAATTCTGTGTAAATAATAAGTTTCTATTTAGGCAGGATAAAAAGAGGAGAAAACTCATGATCACATACTAAAAATTTGCGAAGGTTTATTCCGAGGAAGATATGTGACAGTATAGGGATGTGCCAGAGACAGTATAGAGATGTGCCAGATGTATTATAAGTGGAGACAAAAGCCACAACACATATAGTAACAGAAGGAGCACATTAGATCTACTTCAAAAAGTCCTACAGTGTCATTTGTAGCTCTTAAAAAATGTGTAATCTAATTTGGGTTGGTGTGGTCCTTCCTAATATTGTCTAAAAATTATACTATAAAAACAATTGCATACTTATAGGGATGTAAATATGGTTTTAATCGTTTGAGTTCACTGAAGTTTAAATATATAATCCTACTATCAATACAATAAAACCTATTTTAGAATTTTTCACACAATTAAAAGTACCAAAAAGGGAAACAAATTAAAAGAATAAAATCTAATTTTCCTATATTGTATAGAGTTATATAATATATTACATTGGGTTATAGGATGATTCAAAATAAAGTAGACGCAGCTAACAATTTTGAGATCATTTAATATATAAAACAAGAAGCCTCGGCAGTGGCCTAGTGGATAAAACCATATGAAATACACTGTAAATACCGAACAAGTGTAAGTTCGAATCCGACACTCATCGTGTAAGAATAATTGCGCCACACCTGTGGAAAGGAAAACATGTCTTATTTCCCTTATCACATTTTATGTGGCAGGTGAATAACTAAAACAAAAAAAAAAATATATAAAACATATTCTTAAAGTATATACCCTGTATAATTAAAATTAAAAAAATATTTGACGTGATATCTCTGATCCACCATGTTGAACTATATGTAAAAATTGAAAAGTTCATCATGGTGACTATGTTAAAAAATTTTTTTCATTAAAGTTTAAAATTTTCTTTTTAAATAACTATAACCTGCCCAAATCTGCCATTTTTATTAAATAATTGAAGAGGTATAATACAAATTATGTAGATCTATAATAAATTAATAAATTTTTCTGTTACATCCTGAAAATTATCCAATGAACTACAAATCAAATAACAAATTATTACGTAAAAAAACTTCAATAGAAAAGGGATTTGAAGTTTAAATTTACAGAAAAAAAAAAACAAAAATGAAGATGAATCTAATGAAACAATTTAAGTAAATCGAACAAAAATGGAAGAAACTATAGCGAAACCTATTGTACCTGAGTTGAGAGCAAGAGATTGAAAAGGATCCACTACGAAAAATAAAATGTTCTAAAGTTTATGTATTTGTTTTTTTTGTGTAAATTTTCAAGATGATCCGCTTGAAAAATTTTGATTTTTTTTTAATAAAATATATTTGACAACAGTAATATTGAGGGTAACCCCCATATAAGATAAAAAAACAAAAAAAAATAAATAATCAATGATTTGGAAAACAGTTGGAGAAAAAATTTTAAAGGAACAATCAAAATTTAAAAAAAAAAACTTTTTTTGGTTCAATAGTTCGATTCGATCCGTACTACATATAATTATATGAACACCCTAAAACAATGTTTACGTTCCTTTTACAGAGTAAACTACTCTTTTCTATTCTACACTAACCTTCGAGAAAGAGTAGATATAGGAATAAATACGATTATGTTAAGTTAGCGTTCCGTTAAACAACTAAATCTCAACTACTCTTTTCGTGTAAAAGGAACGCAAAACAATATATACAAATGTGTCCATATAAACTCTGTATTAGTTAATATCTCCTTTTTGCAATAAATAAATAAATAAAATAATTTAAAATAATTGAAAAAATAAAAAAATAAAAAAAAATTCTTTCTATAGAATAAAACAATTTTTACTACTCTGTAATAATTAAATAATAGTATCTCAAAATTTTAAAAATTTATATTGTCCTTAAAAAGAAAAAAAAAGGGAAAAAAATGACACACACAAACAAACCAAAAAAAGCAAAAAAACAAACAAAATAAAACAAAAATCCAAAATAAATATATATGTATATATAATTACATTTTCTTCATCGCAATCAAGTGTCATTTTTTGTTATTTTTTTTTTTTTTTATTTAGTGCCAAATGTCTTCTTATTTTTTATTTTTTTTTGTTGTAAATTGTAAGTTTTTTGTTTTTTAACTTTTAAATTGTTTTTTTTTTTATATTTGTTTTTTTTTATCTCTAATTTTAAGATTTGTTTATTTGTTTCTGTAAAAAAAAAGTGCATTTGTTTTTTTTGCTGAAATGGTTTAAAAAATTAAAAATTCAAAAAAAAAAAACATTAAATCAAAATAAAAATCATTAATTAAAAAACAAAAAAAAAACAAAAAATTATTCCGCAAAAGTACGTTTATTTTTTGGAGTTGTGATAACCGTTAAAAGCGACACGTTACTAAATGAGGTCGAATGCATAAAAGTGAACTGAAATCTCACTTTTTCAAACACAAAAATTTGCATTCAAACCTCGAGTAGTTAAAAATTGGAGATTTGAGTTCAAGCTCTCATAGCTTTATGCATTCACCGTATATCCATATCCGTATAGCGTAAAAAACTAAAAATTTATTTTCTAATTAAAGTTCTTATATAAAAAGAACCATACAAAATTTTAAAATTCGAGATTTTAACTGAAGATATTGACAGCTGTTAAACCTTAATTAAGTATTGTTTGAATCTACTCTACACTGTTTTTTTAAATTTATTAATTTCTTTTTTTTTTTAACTAACTTGGAGCTTCCCGAAAAAACACCATTTCACATAATTTCATTTATTTAAAATCCCGTTCAATAAAGCTCCGTTTTTATTATTTTGTTAAAATAAGCTGAAGTTTTAAACAAAAAAAAAAATTTATGTCACAAAGTTTTAAGTTATTCTAAGAGGATGATTTTGATGGTGTCGTATAGATACAACCTCCAAAATAAAATTTTGAACTTTAAATATTACTTAAATTATGACAAAAATACGATATAGATGCCGTATAGATTAAACGTCAAATTATCAATGAAATATTTGAAATCTCGGCTTCAGTCTTACACCATATGTATTTGATTTTATTGTGGTTTTTAAATGTTAAAAAAAAAACGGGACTTTGGATAAATAAGATTATGTTAGATGGATTTTTATGCTAAACCCAAGCTAATTATTTATATGTGTGTGTAGATAAGTATTTTTAGTAGAACGTATATAAAAAAAAACACACGAACTAAAGAGTTATTGCAGAATCAGTCATTATTTTATTTAGGTTGTCTGCGTTTAAAATTAGACTGCAAAAGCACCTGATTCACAAATGACGTTTTTCCGATTTCAGTATATGAGAATATATAAAACGCGGTCTAAGTATTTTGCAATAATTACAAAAAAAAAAAAATGTAAACCTTAATTTAAATCTTTTAAGCTATTATTAATTGTATTTTGTTATATATATATATATTTATATATATATACCTAAAATTATGCTATAATACTAATCATCCTTTAGTAGTTTTTTATGGCACTAAATTTATAGTATTTCTTTGTTAGTCAGAAAATTTTCGATAAAATATAAGAAAATATATAAAAATTTAATTTTATTTAATTAAGATGGTGTCGTTACAGTTGATTAAAACTAAATTCAATTTCAAAATTTTTGAGTTATAAAATTATTTGACTAAGAAAACAAAAATTAAATTAAAACTTTTTTTTTAAATTTATTGCAATAAATCAACAAAAAAAAAATTTTTTTTTTTTTTTTTAACAATACCGCGAATGTAAAACAAAATAAAGGTATAAATGAACATTTTAGCCAAATTTAAAACATGAAATATTGATAATTAATTATTTGATTTATACATCATTTTCTAATTGAAATTCAGAAAATATCAATTTAAATTCAGAAAGTGTCAATTTACTGTAAATTAAAAAATTAAATTTTTGTTTTTATTGTTTTTTTTTTTTTTTTCAAATCGTAAAAGAAGAATATGGATAAGAATAAAAGAATTTTATGTAAAAAATAACATAAAGGCTTCAATTTTTTTTTTTTTAAATGATTATCTGATGCAAGAATATTTTTTTTTTTAGTGCATTTTTCTGCCACATAAATGTGAACAGGAAATTACACAGCTTTTTGTGATTTAATGAAGATAAATATTTTATTAAATCTCAGATTCAGATCAGATTCTTAGATTTGGCATATATTGTTAAAACTTGCACTATATATTATATACAGTATTGCACCAGGCAGGATGAATACAATCAAATGTGACTACTAATTATAATAGAATTTTCTGTGATCTATATATGTGATATGTAATATCTTTTATGTTCATTAATTCAAATTTTATAATATAGGAGGATTTGAGTATTGTTTTTGTAATGGACTTTAATTTTTTACCGGCAAATACTTTTAATATGATTTAGCGCGAAGAAGAGGGGAGGAGGGAAGGTACAATAAGTATTTTATAAGTTAAAATTATGTGTAAATAAAAAACAAATATTCTTAAAAGATATTTTAAAATAACATATCATGTATATATTATGTAATATATATGCCTTTATGTATATATATGTGTGTATATATATGTTTAATAAAATTTACATTGAATTTTTGAAGTGAATTTTTTTTTTTTTTTGGGTTGATGTTATCTAAATTATAATTAATATTTTCTAAATTTCAATGGCAATTTTCTCTGAAAGACAAATGGCATTTTCTGAATTTTAATTGTAAATTTTCTAGATTTCAATTAATATTTCTTGAATTTTAATTTTACTAATTTGAAATACAAAGTTGTACGGTTTAAATTACAAAAAAAAAAAAAAAATAAGTACTTTCTATATAAATTGCAATTAAAAAAGGTGTAAGTAGTGGATTTTTCTAAACAATTTCGCATTTAAATACTAAATAATGGTTGAATTGCACTTGATTTATTTTAATTTTTTTTTTTTTAACTAAATTATACTACATATATCTATATAGATATTATCGTATATTGAAAAAGTTATATAGAAATATTTTAGAAAAATTAAAAAAATAAAATAAAGTAATCTGAAATTAAAATTTTATATTTAATATTTAGATTATTCAGACATCAATATATAAAGATTTAAATGTATATATAAAGGTTAGATTTTATTTATATTTACACCTTTATATACATATAATTAAAAAAATCATCAATATTGTTATTAATTAAATAACCGCGATTTTATATACATATATGTAGATTATGTCCATTTGTTATTAAAAAAAAAAAAGTTTAAGATAATCACTATATACTCGTATCGTATACACATCAGGACGACCAAACATAAACTTTAATTATTCTATTTTTTACTTTGTGTTCTTCTATATATATACATATATAATACATATCTATTTCTTGATAAAACAATTTTTAATTCATAAGGACTTAAGCAAAAAAAAAAAAAAATAGGACGTTTTTTTAAAAACGTATTACATATTAATATTTTCTGAATTTCAATATTGACTAATCTGAATTACACTGAGTTCCATCTAAAAAAAACTTAATATGTAAGAGATTTCTCATATATTTTTTTTGTTTTATATCATTTATTTAAATTAATTAAAAGTTTATAAGAGCAATAATGATTATTATAATTAAACTAAATTTTTTTTAACTAAATAATAGTGTCAAAGAAGTTTTAATTTAACTATATAGATAGTATTAATATAGTATATTAGTATATAATTAATATAATAATAAAATGTTTTTTAATTTAATTGAAATTTTGTATCTATTTTAATATAAAATATTTAAATATATACTTTTTTTTTACAGTCAAATTAAATAATTTTTCGTTCAGATTGAAAAAAGCAGGTTTAAATTATAAAAAAAGATTTAATTTGAATGCAAAGTTATTTAATGTTTTTTCAAAAAAAGTTTAATTTGGATGAAAAAGAGTTGAATTTGGATGAAAAAAGTTTAAATTGAATGAAAAATTGTTGTATTTGACTGTAAAATAGTATATTTAAATATTTACTTTAATTTTATTCATAATATTTACTTTTTCTTATATTGGACAAAAAATAATAAAAAAATTGTCACATTTAAAATTTATTTTTGAATTTAATTAATAATTATTAATTAATATTTTCTTTAAAATCATATAAATAAATATAAATAAATTTTATATATATAGTATTAATATTATTATTATTATTTTTTATTGCATATAATTTAAATTATATACAATAGTATTTACAAGCCTAGCTGCCAGGGCTATCGGCTTTAGTATTAATATATTTTAATACTATATAAAATTTGAAATAATTAGAACAATTTTTTAATTGTCATTTAAAAATTTATTAAAAAAAAAAAGTTTAAACTGTGACTGTGATTATTTTAACTTTTTCAGTGACTTTGTGTACAATTGTACACATATAATCACGTGAATAATAAAATTTTATATTGCTGAGTCACATGATTATTTAGCATATAGTAAACGGATTAATAAATTAAATTAATTTAAAACTATATAGTAAATTTAATATGTAAGTGAAAAATATAAAGATATATATATATATGTATATCAAAAAATTAATTAAAATTAAATCTCTTTAGCAAATTTTTTATTCTGTATATTTATTTGTAGTTCGAATATAACCATTTCAAATAATTTACACTTATTAATTATTATTTACATTTGTTATATTTTATTTTTACTTTGTTTCAATTTTCTTTATTTTCTTTTGTTATAAACTAGTGTTTAGCTATGTATAAATAAAATGACAAAAATATCATGAACCGATAGAGAGGTATACTATGGTTATCACAAAGTTGTATTGGTATTTATCAAAGTCTGTTATAAAGTGGTCCAATAACTGTTTTTTGGCCGAATTGTTAATTCTAGTATAGCATATTTTCGGGAGTTATTTTATTGTATATAAGAAATCCGTTGCATAACAAAGTATTTGTGTATATTGATACTTTGTCATTAAATTGGTGTCAAGTAAAGATTAGGATTTATGTCACCTTATTATTAATTATGGAGTTCTTATATATACCTGTAATTTAATCTAACTTATTAATGAAATCCGATATAATCGTCTCATAAGATCTATATGAGACCAATAATGTTGAGGTTATGGTTGTTTAACTTTGTAACTCAAAATGTTAGTTTTATTATATTCTCTCTTCAAATACAAAAATTTGAATCAATATTTTCACTAATGTATATAACTATATCCCATCGTATGGTTGAAGCCTATTTCTGGAAAATAAGGCACATATCCATTTATATCGAAAAATAAATTTTCATTTTTAACCCTTTCGCAACTAGTTTCGTTAGATATTGTGCATTTAATCTTAAATATGGCTATAGATCAAGGGCCTTACCAAAGGTTTTAGATGGGGATAATGGTACAACATTGTACTATTGTTTTTTTTTATGTGGTACACCAGCAGTCTTATGAAATAAAAACAAATTTTAAACTCAGTAAAGTAATTCATTCAGAAAAATCATCATCACTTGATTCACTATATTTTCGCTTGAATTGTATTCTTCTAGCACGTCTTCTATCTCTTTTGAATTAATTTTTCTGAACATTTTTTCCTAAAGTTGAAAATGAAATAATTAGTACATAAAATACTGTTGATACGTATTTGTACCAATGTAAAAGACGGCATACATATATGTACCGCTACCGAAATTTTCCCATAATCAGCTATATATATACATATATATATTTGTTTATACTTACTGTATTAGAAATATACAAAAATATTATAATATGCTAATAAATATTGTAATAAGTTTAGATTCACAAGTTTTTATAACAAAAATTTAAATTTTGCACTTGTTTTATTGATACTCTTACTACAAATGACCGAATGCACGTAAATGTACCAAAAGTAATTATACTAAATGGGAAATTCCCTTCCGTTAAAATTAAAAGATGTTTGTAAATATTGTTTTGTAAACATTAAAATTTCTGTAAAAAAACGAACTGGCGCATATTTGAACCGATTTTAGTGTAATTTAAACCTTCTAGTCCTTTTTGAATTTTCGTGGTACATATGTGTACAGTCGTCGCGAAAGAGTTAAGAAGCCATACTTCAGTTGGTACAATAATGTGGATGGTGATAAAGTAGTAAGAAGAAATCAAACGATTCTAAACTATATAATTTATTCCGAAAACTTTGAATATTAATATATGTACATAATATTAAGATTGGAATTGTTTTTTGTGAATGATGTTAGGTTGCATATCCCTATACATATGCACAACATTTTTATTAATAGAAGTGTTTATAGTATTATCGAAGAGAAATTACAAAATAAGAAGAAAAAAATAGCAATAACGCAATGCAAAAAAAAAAAAAAGGATATAAAAATAAAAAATTGATTTTAATATTGTAAGATCGAATTAAAAAATAAGAAAATAAGAAAATAAAAAGACGAGTAATTAAACACATGATTTTACTGTTAAAGTAAAAAAAAAACCAGGGCTGTCACTTTTTGTGTATTGGTATGGGCTGATTGCGTAAAAAATAAAAGGCTAAATTCATATAAAAAAGGGCTAGATTGATAAATGCAATTATTTCAAATATTGAAACTTAATTTACTTCATTTATTTATGTAACACTAAATTAACATTCATTTAACAAAATTAATATAACATAAAATTCAAAATAAAACAAAACAATCAAAACATAAATAAATAAAAACAAAATGGGATGGTAAGCTTCCTACCGCATATTGCAATTTTTTTTTAAATCTATCAATTTGGTACATAATTAAGTTAACGTTGAAAAATTTCCGTTCAGCTCCTGTACAGTAGTGCTATAAGGCAAACAGTAAAGTGATAGCATGAAATCACATATTTCATAAAAAAAATCTTTTAATTTATCTCGTTTTCGAAATTTTTTAATTCAGTCCAAAATTCAATAATATTTCTTTTAAATAATTTATTAATATAATATCTTTATTTCCAATATTATTTGTCTCTATTGATTATTGATTACCTTTCTATCATAACCTTTATAAAATGGAAAATTTTTTAGAAGTGATAATATTGTAAGAAGTTCACCATAGTATAAATATTTTTTTTACATCAAAATAGGGCTAGATTTGTTCTTAGGCCGGGCTGAAATTTATAAAACATGAAAAAGGGCAAGATTTAGTGCAATTGGTCTAAAATGACAGCCCTGATAAGAAAACAACTTCATATCTAAATAGGAGATAATAATTTTTAGAGTAAAGATTTTAGTATTGAATCGGTCTTTAGTCTCCACGTGTGTAACATAATGAATGTAAAAATTAATTATAAAATTCTTGTGCGCGGTATGTGTACATAAAACAGTATTCTTTGTGATAAAATAAAGTATAATTAATATTTTGAATCATCACATATTTTTTTTTTATTATTAATTATAATTGCACACATTGACAATGACAACATTTTATCCTATATACATATTATATACCTAGTAAATTTTCACTAACTTATTTTATTATTATTATTATATACTTAATAATTATTTCATTTTTAAATATGTACTTTAAAATTTATGCAATTTTTTCTGGATTGCATAAATTTGGACCTTGTGTTGATAATGTAATTAAAATACTGGTATTTAATATAGTAACTGATAATTAATATATAATTTCTAATAATTAAATTTATAAAAAAAAAATTAAATATGACAACTATAATTTCAAAATAAACATATTTTAATATTAATAGATTTTTAAACAGAGAATTATATTATTAAAGGATATTAAAGGATATACAAATTATGAAATTTTTTTTTTTTCGATTATTAATTAAAACTTTTAAACTTTTTATTTAAAATGATACCGGAATTATAATCACTGTTTTATTTTTAAAGGTAAAAAAAAAAAAACGACAAAAATAAAATAATTAATATATGTATATATGTATATGTATATACATATATTATTAGATTAGAATTATAACTAACGATTTTTTTTTATTATTTATTTAAAAAAAAAAAAAAAACCGGCAATTTTATTTTAAAAAATTAAAATAAAATTGCCGGTTTTTTTTTGAATTCAATTAATATATTTGGACTTATATCTTATAAATGTTTAATATTAAAAATTTTTCTTTTAACATAATGCAAAATCTTGTATATTTAAAAATTAAATATAAAAATCAAATAAAAAAATAAAAAAAAAAAATATAATAAATAAAAAATAAAAATATGTAATATATATAATATATATAAAAAATATTTTTAATAAAAATTATTAATCACCTAAAGAATAATATTGCTAAATAATTCATTTCATTTAGTTTTTATTTTATTTATTTTATTTTCTTTTTGTTTTTATTTTTTATTTTTATTTATTTATGAGAAAATTTATACTAATAGTTTTTTTTTTTTTTTTTTAATATTAATATTATATTAATAATATATTAATCTTTTTATATAAATTTCTTTTTTTTTTGTTTTAAATCAAATGTTAGAACAAATGTAATAATATATTTTTTTTATATTTTAAATTAATTTTTAAAAAGTATAAAATAAGAATTAATTGAAATTTTTGACACTTGTTAGATTGTGTAAAAAAATATTAAAAAAAAGATTCGTTAAGATTCGTAATATTTAAAATTAATATTTTATTAATAACAATATATTATTATATTAATTGTTATTTATTTTCACTTGTTCATTTCTTTTTTTTTCTAACAATATAACTGTTTTTATATATTTATATATGTATATATATTTTTTGTTTTTATTAATAATCCTGAAATATATGTATCATATTATATTTTTATTTCTTGATAAATAAAACATATGAATAATTAATAATTTTTTATAGTATTTTTTTTTTTTTTTATTATTATTATTATTAATTGTTGTTGATATTCCAAAAAAAATTTTTTATTCATTACAAAATACAAGAGATTTTATAAAATCTTATGTATAAGATAATATTAAAACAAAAAAAAAAAAAAAAAAAAATATAAATAAAAATTTCCTTTGAATATTTTTAAATAAAACAAATAAATAAAACTTATAAAATATTATATATATCTATGTACATATATTGCATTATATTTATTTAAAAATGAATAAATATTAAAAATTATTAATTATAATATTTTTTTTTTTGTATGAAACGGTTATTTTTTTTTATATTTTAATTAATTTTTATTTTATTTTATTTTTTTTTATATTTTGAATTCACTATACTTTTTTTTTTTATTTATTTTTATTTTTTTTTAATTTTTAATTGCAAAAAAAAAAAAAGAAAATATATATTTATTTATTTAAATTTATTACTTTATTAATAATTTTATTTTTTTTTATTTTTTTAAAATAATTTTATTTTAATTTTATTTCAATTAAAAAATTTTTAAAAATTAATATTTTTTATTATTAAACGCGGATTTCTCGGAATTTTTTTTTTTTTAATTTATACTAGAGGAGTTCTTAACTGTAATTGGACAACTAACTATTATATTCGACATAAAAAAAAAAAAAAAATTATAATAATTCTTATTGTGATGTGTAAGTTGGGTTGGTTACTTTAAAGTAATAAGTGAATTGGATTGTATTCGGAATTGGAATAATAAAAAAATAAAAAAATAAACGTAACAAAAGTTAAAGAAGAAGAATAATATTATTTAAAAATAAAAAAAGAAATTGTATATATATATATACTTGTATTCTCTTATAATTATTTTTGTTTTTTTTTTGTTCTGTTCTTTTTTTTTCTTTTATTTCTAAAAAAAAAAAAAAATATATATATAATAATTTTCGCGATGATACTACTACGACGACGATTACAACTATGACGACGACGACGACGACGACTACAACGACAACAATAATGATAACAGCGATAGCGGCGGCCACGATTTGACCGTGAAGAAGTCAAGTCCTGGACTAACATCTCGAAGTTAAAGAAAAAACCCTTTAATCCTTTTTTTTTTTTTATTTTTTAACAGTTGTTTTTTTTTTTCATTAACAAAAATTATTTCTTATTATTGTTATTTTATTTTTCTTAATTTTATTTTTTTTTTATTTTTTTTTTTGTTTTTTTTAAAAATATATCCTTTTAGACAATATAATTTCCTACCTATACTATAGGAATATACAGGGAAATTGAAAAATAAAAATCCTCCTTTTTTTTTTTTTTTGTTATTTAAATTGTCTTTCTTTATACCCCTTTTCTTTCATTTACATTTTTTTTTATTACGTTTTTTGTTTTTTCTTTAACAATTTCCTCAACCATATATTTCTAATAAAATTTGTTTTTGTTTTATAACAAAAAAAAAAAAAAAAAATCAAGAAATCTCACTGTCATGAATACACTATCTATACACCATACTAAGACTTATTTCTCCGCTGATGCTTCTGCTGCTTAGCTATAAGTGTTGTCCTTTTTTTTTTCGTTTTTTTTATATTTTCTTAAAATATATATTTACATACACATTGAATGGTTTTTTTTTTACAAAAAAAAAAAAAAAGAAGTGCAAAAAAGAAAGAAAGAATAGGTATTAATGTTTTGTATGTAAATTTTTATATTATATTTTTTTTTTTTTTTATTAAAAACAGGACAATCTTCTCTTTCTATATTTACACATTCACATATACAAGGATACTTATACATTTTTTTTATTTTTTATTTTTTTGTGTAAAAGAAAGAACAGTAATTCTTTTCTAAATATTAAGCGTTATTTTGTTGTTGTTTTGTTTTTGTCGTCGTCGTCGTTGAATTCGACAATAACAAAACAAAATATTCATTCAAACAGACATACATATTTACATAATATAATTTTATTCCTTCTTATATAAATATAAATACCCAAATATATATATATGTATGTTAATGTATACAAAGAAATATAATAAAGCAGTTTTATATTTTATAACTAACCCTCTACTATTTTTTTTTTGTCTTTCGTTTCGTTTTGTTGAAAAAAAAAAAACTTCGTTAAAAATTTTACTACTCCAAAAAAAAAAAAACAATTTCATTTTCAACGACACAAGAACCAACACAAGAAATATATTTTCTTTTTTTATATAAGAAATTATAATTTTTTTATTTTTTATTTTATTTTATTCTATTTCTTCTATTTTATAAATTTAGCTTATGTAATATATATACGAACATACATATGTACATATATCTATATTTTAAATATGTACATAGATTTAAATGTAAGAAAGAATAAATATCTAAAAAGAAGAAGACAAAAAAAAAACAACTGTCAGTAAAAAAAAACAAAAAAGGAAAAGAAAAGAAAAACCGTTATGTTTTTCTTTTTGTAATAATGCTGGGTATAAATATGAATGTACGTAAGTATGTTGTATGGATGTACATAATTCTAACTACTTATGTATATAAGTACATATTATATAGTTTTTCTGTTTTTAAACTTAAGTAGAAATCATACATACATGCATAGATTTAAGTAAAATATATAAATGGGTTCTATAATATGTAAGTAAGTATATATTATGTTGTTTTATATAAGTAAGTACATTGCATACATATATTTATAGTTACAGGTACATATACTATAGAGATAGATAATGTATATTTATTTATAATAATATCTTATCTTTAGATTCATATTATATGTTTTTATAGAGGTATTTACATATGTATGCATATATACATGTACATATATATTATATGTTTAGTTGATTTTTTTACTTTTTTTTTTTTTTTTTGTGATTAAACAGACAAAAAAAAAAAAAGCGGTGTTTTTTTTTAAATGCAGAGAATAAAAAAAATATTTTTTTTATTTTCCAGATAGTAAATAGTAAATAGAACAAAGTATCTTATAATATTCTAATATCTAAAGAATAATATTGAATGTGTAAAAAGTATATAATATGTATATGTAAGTAGTAAGGAAAAAACTATTTTAGATTTTATGTTTAATATTAGTTTTTGCTCTTGCTGTTGTTGTTGTTTTTTTTTGTTAAAAATAAAAAATTTTTGTCTGTTACATTTTATAACTATTAATTTTTTTTTTAACATTGTTTTTTTTTTTTTTTTTGTGGAGAATGATCAGAAAAACGAGAGAGATAGAATATAAAATTATAGAAAAAAAAAAATAATAATAATAATAGAGTGTATATAAGCTATTTTTTTTTTTGTTTTTTTGCAATTTGTTTGCGCTTGCAAAAAGCTAAAAAAAAAAAATACATAATACATAATATGTGTTACATATTCTGTACATCCATTATATGTATATACATATATATTATAATGATGATAACGGTTCTTTTTGAAAATTAGAAATCGTGTTAAAAAACAAAATAACTAGGTATTTTTCTTTAATTGATTTGGTTCTTATTTTTTTTTTAATTATTTTTTGGTACTTTAATATGTATGAAAGGATATAACATATATATATATATATATGCATATATCTATACAAGTATATGTACAAAAAATAATTTTAAATAAAGAATGTACCTATAGGTAATCAAAGTAAAAATGTTGTAAATGAAAAAAAGTTTGTTTGGCTCCGTTATTTTGTTCCGTCCGTTTTGTTTTTCGTTCAGAACTTCTACATCTGTTCAGGAAATAACAATGAAATTTTAACAATTGATAAGCCTTATAACAAAAAAAAAAAATATTCATTTTGTGAAACAATATTTTTATGTAGTCCCTGATCCATTCATTAACAGAGCCACAATTAAAATTGGATAAAAATTTTTATGTCCTGTTTCAAAAAAAATTTTTATGTCCCAAATTGTCCTAATCCAATATAAAAAATTAGAACTATTATTTTAATTGTAATTTAGGTACAGTTTAAATTTACACATATATTATTATGTATATTAAATCATAATTATTGTAAAATTTTTGTTCCTCTGTATTTCCGATTTTACGCTTTTTAAGCAGAACTTTGAAATATTGAATGGAGAAATATCTTTGAGAGGGGGGCACGCCTACTGGGTAAGAGCGTATTGTACATTATGCTGTAAATATCGAGAGAGTGTGGGTTTGAATCCCACACACGTCTTCGTTCTATGACATTTACAGACACGCCTGAAAAGGAAACGCTGTGTAATTTTCTTAGCACATTTATGTGGCAGGTATAAACTTAAATTAAATTACTGTTACCTTAGTCACCTTTTTGTACTTCCTTTTCTTTAAGATTTTTTATGGGGACGCAAGAATTTATTATTTTAAAAACAACAAAAAACAAAAAAAAAAAAAAATTAAAGTTCCAACATTAAATATATTTAAATACATGGTGTTAATGGTTTTTATTTTTTTTTAGTTAAGTAGGGTGTCTTAAAACTAATGAAAGTATCTCTTGATTTCCCACAAATTTTTCTTACGTAATTTTAATAGAAAATTTCAATAAAAAATATCCGACTTTAAAAACTTTAATTTTACATATACACATACAGTCTTGTTTATATAAAATAAGTCTAGTACGTAGCTTTAACTAAAAAAAAAAAAAAAAATTTTGAACAATGACTCGAATGCATAAAACTGAACTTGAACATCTCAAATCTCACTTTGTCAAACAACAAATACGCTTGAATTCGAATTTTTGTTTAAAAAAGTGAATTTTGAGCTCAAGCTCAGTTTTATGCATTCGCCCCATTTATGTTTAGGTAAAGACCACTTTAGACTATATAGTGTGAAGTAGCAGCCTTAATATAAGTACATAATATAATGATATTAATTCAATCAATAATCATATAATATTTTGGTTCAGATTAAAAGATATATTAAAAATATTGCATTTTATAAGAAAGCATAATATATTTTATATTGAATTGCGTGTGATCGCAATTTGGAGGATATTGAAGGATGGTCTAATTGGTCTGATGGTCTAGGACTTTTCTTCAAAAACAAAAAAACGAAAAGTTGAGGAAAATTGATTTTATGAAAGGTGGCTTTTACTGTATGTTTATAAATTTATCTCTATATATGTAGATAAAAACAATCATGACAGTACATATAATCATAAAAGTGGCAATAATTCTAAGGGTTCGATCATACAGGCTGCAACAGATATAGTAATCAATTTTTCTGCGAACTTGTGAACATTAAAATTTGTAATTTTTGTGGGTTGTTTAAGAAATTGATTTTTTTTGAACTTCAAGAATTTTATTACTAATTATCGAGAGAAGTTAGGGAAAGACTGATATTTGTCACAGATGTCAATTGTTTTGAAATTTGTTTTTTTTTCTTTGGAATATTACAATCTATTTATGTGATCGAGAGACCCAAGTGCGTTTGTTATACAAATATCTATTTATTTAATTTATTATAATAAATAAGAAAAACTTTCGAAATCGATTTACTCAAAAGTAATTTTTTTTTTTCCATTTGATCACTTATATTTTGCCTGGAGGAATGATAATAATATGAGTTTTGATAAAGGACTATATAATATAATATAATATATGCACAAAGGACTCGCGTATGTACACAAAAAAAAAACATATGATAAAATTTATAAATTGTATCAACATAAAATATGTACATATATAGTATATAAAATGTAGATATATTAATCCATATAGACGTACGTATATATGTATGTAAATTATATTTTGTATTGTGTTAATAAAAAAAAAAATTATTTAATAATAATTACGAGTATATGAACCACATTGTTTTTCATTATTTTACACGTTTTCTTTAAATTTTTTTTTTTTTTGTGTTTTTTTTAAATATAGAAAAGAAATATTTTATTTGTGCATATATAGGAAATTGATAAATTTTATTTGCGATAAATAAAAAACAAAAAAAAAAAAAAAAGGAATAGAAAAAGGATTTATATTTTGTAATACTTGGTAATATTATAGTTGTATATACTTTAAGTATAGTAAAAATGTATTATTTGTAATGAAATATTAAATAATTGGAAACGCGGATAATAACAATTAATATGAAATTGAATAATTATAGATATTGATTATATATATATATATATATATATGCATATTATGTATATGTATTAAAAGAATAAATTTGTTTTGATTTTTAAAGTAATTTTCAGATTAACTATATAATGGAATAATAATAAAAATTCAGGATATATCAGTTGTATAAAACAGGTTACATCTTATGTACTTATATAAAATTATATCTGAAGATGAAAATCAAAATAATTTTAATTTTTAAAAAAGTTTTACACAAACCCAAAAAAAAAAAAAAAATTAACGGTACGTGTTTGGAACGGGAGCGCTAGGAATTCTCCGTATCTCAAAATCTCGTTTTTTTAAAATATCGTTTCTTTAAAAGTCTCGGTAAATCCCTTTTTTTTTTTTTGTTTAGAAAATAGAGAAAAAATAAGAAATTGTAATTTTTTAATTTTTATGGAATAATAATAGGGAGGAATTTTAGAGTTGAATTCAAAAGCAGGGTTCTAATAATTTGTTTCGCGGGGGTTTTGGGCGGCATCCCCCACTACTTCAAAAGCTTTCAACTTGCAAAATGTATGGAAAAATAAAATTAGGAGATATTTTACAGTTTAAATATCCGACCGCTGATATCCATATCTGTCTTGTTAAAATTGTGCTAAAGATAACAAAAAAAAAAAAAAGCAAAAAAAAACGAGATTTTATGAAATGAGATTTTAAAAAATTAGATTTTGGTAAAACGAGATTTTGAGATGCAAGCATTCGTACCCAAAGGGTAAAAAAAAAGGAAAAATTAAATTAAATAACAGAATTCAATCCTTCATTCATAAAAATAAAATTTAAGTTAAATATAAATATAAGAATTCGACAAAAGATTCCAATTTGTGTACAATATTATAAAAAGGATATATTTTTATAATATATCAATCTTGGGGGATTCGAATTAATATCTAGTGAACTTTTTTAAAAAATTTTAAATTTCTATGTGTTTGTCACAAATAAAATAAATACATATTTCAATGTGTATGTTGTATGTGTGTCCTTTTTTGCCTTTAATTATATAAACAATTTTATTCACAATATGCCTGCCAATTTGAAATCTATTTTCATTCGCTATACTCAACTTCCTCTGACCAGGCAGTACATTAGTACTAAAAGTCGTATAACCTATTGTTTATTGTAACACACTCATAGAGAACTTGTGCTCATTTTCACTCCTCTATAGTGTCTTTCGATGACTCTCACCTACCCTCGCAAAAAAAAAAAAAACAAGAAAAGCAATTTTCATAAATAAATCTTATAAACCGGTTCTTGATATTAATTACCAAAAATTTTGATTTTTTAGTTGTTAATTTTACGGTATAAAGGTATGTTGAATGTTCGAAACTTAGATATATCGTAAAAATTTATATATATTTTAACTCGATCATAAGGGCAAACTAAAAATGTTCTATACACAAGTATATTTATATATATAGAGTAATAAATTGAATAAAAGAGTATTTAAATTACCTGGCCCATGAACATTATGTTGTTCGGCCCTTTTTTCTTTTATTTTTATATTATATAGAAAAGTTTTAATTTATTTAAATATTTTTATAAACCTACAGCATTATTTTCATTTTAGATTTAATTACTACATATATACTTACATATTATGTACAGTATAAAGTGTTGAAATTTTGCTAATACATAAATTATTAAATTATAAATTGTATATAATAAATATATATATATTATATACATAATATGAAGTTTAACCAGATGTTTATATATAAAAAGAAATATTTATATAAATGAAAACTAAAAATTGTGCTATTTAGGCTATTTTCTAAAAATTACAAAAAAAAAAAGAAAATATGCTTACCCCATTAGTTTGTTTCTCAGTTCTTCTGTTCAGTTCGTCTGTCATTTTAAACAAATTTTCTACAACATTTCAGATAAGACAAACAGATTTTTGAAATTACAAAAAAAAAAAATAAAATTTCATAAAAAAGTACTTAATAGTAAATTTATAGATACACTTTTTTATGTGGGGTCATCACATTACCGCGTATATAGTTATAAAATAAATATAATTTTCCTTATAGATTTTCAAATTAGAGTTCTGATACTAAATTTTTTTTTGTTCTTTTAAAAAACACAAAGCAAATGTAAGATTTTTCTGTAGTTTGGATTTTTTTACGCACAAAAATCAACTCCTTATACCGTAAGCTCAGTATAATGAGATAAAAACGCCATAACTGCAAAACAGTGTAATTTCAAAAGAAGGGACTGGTTTAAGAACTATAATGAGTTAAAAATTTAAATTTGAAGGAAGACATGTTAATCATCATTTGACTATTTAATAGGCACATCACTTTTTAACAGAGGGGAAAAAATTGGTAAAGATCGGAAATATTCTTGATGGTTTCTTTTAGTTTTGAAAGTGTATTATGAGCTTAATGTCTAGTAATTATACTGATGTTTTGCGTTAGCCTTTAATTTCATTTAGTGGACATTTTTAATTCATAATTTTACAAAATACATAATTTTATATTTACATTAATAGTATACAAATCACATAAGGATAATGCAATGCAAGGATAAGGATAACTATACTAAACCAATCATAAATCATTCATCATTCGATAATCTGTGTGTATTTTGGAAATTATCTATGTTCTATTTTCTCCATTTCACATCTCTTTGAGATAAACTCAACTATTATATATTTATTATTTTTTTATCATACGTTATTTTGTTTTAGTTTTGATTGATTATACCTAAATTAAATTGATAAAATGAATTATGTATAATAATCTCTTCTTTTTAGTTAATATACTTAAATCTTGTTTTTTTTTTAACGATTAATGGATATTTTTTCTTAGCATTTATTGCAATCACTTCTATCAGTTTAAAAATGTTAAAAAATTTTTCAACGCAAAACAAAACGCGCCGCCGCCGCCTATAAATCATCTTATCATTTATGTCTCTTTTATATACTAACTGATACATTGTTAATTATATTGTCAAAAATGTTTGTCAATTTAGGTGTAAATACCAGTTATATGTCTAGAGATCAATTTTTGTCAAATTATTTGTAGATACTTTTACTAAATTTTTTTTTTTTTTTTTTGTATTGTACCTATAATGATTTTTGTGTTCCGGTTTTTTTTTCTTTTAAGAATTTTACTTTTTAATGCTTTTTGAACCAAACTGAAATTGGAAACGACATTTGTACATCAGATGCAAAAGCAACCATGCATATGTGCAGAATCAATAATTAGTTTATTATATATGTAGGTTATCTGCATTTAAAATTATACTGTAAAAGCAACTAATTCGCAAATGATATTTCCAATTTCAGCTCTATTTACATACATATATGATGATATTAGACAGAGATGAGACTTTTTTCACTTTTTAATTTAGAAAAATTAAAGTTTTTAACAGCATTTGTTAGATATATTTTTAGTTATAAAATATATTCCGTATTACTTCAAAAAATCTTCTTAAAAATTTTGTTTTGAAAATTTACATATATTCAATATAGTAAAATGCCGACGGTTTTTTTTTTGTTTTTCAAAAATTTTTATTTACAAGATATTTTGCCAAGTTATAAGTACCATTACCTTATATGCTGTTGCATAAGCCTTGCAAATGTAGGTAAAATGTTCGTATAGAGCTAATTTTTAGTGTTCAACCAATTTACGAGATCTGGGGTTCTATTATACATTCATTACATTCTCATTATAAGGTTTATGTAGTATGGTATAACATAGCAGTGCTTTTACCTGCGAGAAACAACACCCATATGTCTTTATATACTTATATGTTAATGAATATGTTATTTACATTTGGGTTTGCGTTTGAATTTGGATTTAAAAATAATAACGCAAATATAAGTTCATATATTATAAAATAGGTGTTGGATTCCGGTTAATCATATGATATTTTACCGCAATTTTTTCTTGTTTTTTTTTTTTCATTCTGATTAAGATTTAAATTTTATGTCTTGTTGGCCCCAATCAAAAAAAAAAAAATTAAAATATTAGTTAGAAATAATTTAGATAAAATTTAGAACAAAAAATAGGATTAAAAAAATAAAATAAAAAGAAAACAGGAATTTAAAAGAAATAATAAAAAAGAAATTAAAAAAAAAAAAACTAAAAAAATATTACGAAAGTATAGAAATTAAAATGAAAATATTATATATGCTTATATTGTATATATATATATATTCTATATGTATAATATATAAATTATATAATTCTATATCCTATATAATATTTATATGTATATTATGTATATATGCATTAAAATTCATTTATAATAATATAATTTGAAATCATATTGAAAAGATGATGTTGATATAAATTCTAATGACACCTGTTGGATATTTTACTTTAATATTTTTCTTCGTCATAATATGTACATATACATAATATATATGTACATATAAAGACACAATAACATAAAAATAACATATAAGATACTATATATTTGTTATATGTACATATGTATATAGAGTAAAAAAAAACATAGTATGTACTTTTAAATTTTTTTATTTTGTATAACATATGATTGAAAATAATATTAGTTATAATGATGACGTGTGATGATGATGATATTGATGTTGATAATAATAATAAAATATATAAGAAAGAAAATAAATATTTTTTAATGGGTTCCGATATATAATTTTGAATTAATTAACTTTATAATATAATACATACATAATGTTATAATATGTACGAGACTCATCCGGCAATATCACAAAAATCAGTTTTGCAAAAATGACGTTTCATCAAGAGCGATATTTTTTTTTGTACAAAAAAAAAAAAATGCAAAAATTACAAATTACTATATAAAACTGTTTTTGTAAAATGGACCTTTTTGTAAAGTTCCATATTGCATAATATAATATACTCGTATATGTATGTATGATTATGTATAAATTGATTTGTTCATATCCAAAAATTTTACAATTAAAAAGTGACGTTACGCGTATATAATTTTAAAATAGAAAATTTCAATATCATATACTTCAGGCGTTTTTTTTTTCTTTTTTTTTTTTAAATCAGAGCATAGATCTGAGCAAGCTCTAAATAAAAAGGATCACGCTCTGAGAGCAGAGTATGCACAGAGTATACGTTCAGAACGCTCAGATTTAATAAAAAAAAAACACTTTGAATTTTATTATACCATCCTCTGTGTTTCCAAAATTTTCCGATTTTTTGATTTACAATTTGCACAAATTCAAGGCGAATCTTAACATATTTATGACGCAATTTCCGTCTCATTTCCTTTAGCCCCATTTTTTCCCGTTCGTATCCTATACAATTTAGTCTCAACTATACTTTTTAAAAATTTACAAAGGAACATATTCCTAGATTGAGATTATTGAATAAAAAAAAACAAAAAAAAAAAAAACAAACGTCAAAATGTATTTGAATTTTATTTTGCTCAACCGTACTCGAAATATTTGTGTTGAGCACGTAGAGCGTGATTTGAGCGTGCTCTGACTTAAAAAAAAACACGAATCACAAGTTAATCTTTGTGATTCATGATGAATGAGTTCATGCTCTGCTCTGATTTAAAAAAAAAAAACGAAACGTAGTTTTGTGACTTTCCTTTGACAATTTATAAGCTTTTGACATTAAAGTTAAATGTATAGTTGTTAACTGTATAGTCCGTATAGATTTATACGGAAAAACGCTTTTATGATTTTGACGCTTTTAACATAAAAAAAAATATATCTTTTTTGAGAACTTTTTTAACCTTAACCTTATTTAACCTAATTTAATTAACCTTAAGAAGAAATAATTTTAATAATAACAAATATAGTTTATCATTGTTTACAATATTTCAATTTAAACTGTCAAAAGGTTCATTACTTTTCAAAAGTATCGAGAGTTTAAAAAGAGCGTCAAAATTATACACTTTATAAGTAGTATAGAAGCGATTCGAATCAACTGTCGAAACGAACAAAAGTTATATGTTTTAAGTTTTTGATCTTAAAAATTTCTTTTAATGTTTTACGATATGATCTAAAAACAAAACAGTACTACACAATATTCAAAAGAAACTTTTTACGGTGATTGTAATTGTAAATGTACTTCTTGAATTCTATACTCCTTCATTACAAAATCGGCGCTTTAATAATTTGGTTAAAAAATTAATTTGAGGATGAGAAATTTTCCAAATTTTGTATAAGTACTTTTCTATTTATGAAATTTCGAAATTTGTGTATTTTGCATGCATTTTTTTTTTCTCTTTGAAAATGTAGAATACCTTTAATTTATCATACATATGTATATGTGTTTTCCCTTCACTTTTTTCAAATCAGAAGTAAAGTACATTTAGACGAATATAAATAATTGTTTCTATATTGAATAAATTACACACATATGCATATATTCATATTTTATTATAATTTATTAAAAAGATTTTAATAAATTAAATCTTTAAGTATAAGAAAATGCATAACATTTGTGCATCCTAAAGGATTTATATATATACACGAGTATATGTATATCTAGTTTTATTAACACTGAAATCAATTAATATTTTAAATAAAATGTTGAAAATTCAAAAATTTAACGTGTGGTAAAATTTTGTAATAAACAATAAATTGTTTAAATTTTGTCAATCACTTAAATCTGATCAATAAAAAACTAAGAGACTTAAGACTAAACAAATCACATGGGTTACTGTCATTCTCTCTCTCTCTCTCTATCTCTCTCTCTCCTCTATCTCTATACACCTATTATTAAAACACCGAAAGTCATAGACAATTGATTAATATTTTAAATTTTAATTTGTCATTTTGTGTGATGAATTGTAATGGAATTTAAGCGGAAGAAAATTTGGAAAGTTAGTGTGAACTTTTAAACATAGACTTGAAGAAATTTTCAAAATTTTTTCTATTATAAAGCTCGAACCAAAAATAGACGCAACGAAATGAAACGAAACGAAAAAGTTCGTCATTAGATAAACATAGAATTAATCACAATAGACGTATGTTCCGTTCGTTAAGTTCATTAAAATTATAAATGTCATTTTTACGTATAACGTTAAGTTTATTTATTTATTTATTTCAATTGAAAATGATTACAGTTTTAAGAAAATATTTGAATCAGTAATTCTATTGGTGACATCTTCCATACTTTCCAGGTTTACATTCGATTTTCTAGTTTTGTTCATTATTTTGTAGATGAAAACCCTGCTTTACCAATAATAATAATTTCCTTCACTTTGCTTTGTATTTGTGTTTCTTTGAACATTATTGTCGCACTATTTTCTCTACAGTAATTAAATATGTATTTGACAGCTTTGGTCAGAATTTGCTGGCATTTATTTATAATCCATTCAGCCCACGGCGACCAAATTTATAATATTATATTGTATATATGCGAAATAACATATGAGGATTAACTAATATCCTAGCGACTCTTTGCGAGATCAAATTTTACGTGAAGTATTAACGTTTTTAAATAAACAAATTACATATATTATTTTTTATTTTTACTTTTTCTATTGTTCTTTTTTTATTATTCTCGCTTTGACGTTTAAGTAGAGTACATTAATTGAAATTGAACTTGACCAAATAGAAAAGCGACGATAAAAGCGCCGCATGAAGTGACGCTAGAGTATAGCAACTTTCTACTTTTACTTTTTTATTTTATATTGGTTGTTGCTCATAAAGCGACGCTAGCTTTTGGTCTTTATTTTATTTAGAATGCGGCGCTTTGAAACGGCCCTAGAAGCGACGCGAGCTTCGCGTCATCCCTCATAACTTTACGTAAACTTCAGTTCGTTAAATAGTTAACAGTTTCGTTACGTTTATTTTGATTTAAGACTATATTATAGTAATACAATCGTAGCCAAAAAACTTCCGATACAATCCAATATTGGAGGGTTCTTAAATATGTTTGAAAGTGGATTAAAGGTCTAAGTTTTTATTATTGCTATAATGCGTTAGCTCAGCCTTTGATTTATAAAGAAAAAAAATTTTTCTTTTAAAACTAATAATTTTTCTTTTTTTTTTTTAGTTATTTACAATTTTAACATACTTATTTTCTTTTTTTTTGTTTTTTCTTTTTTTTTTTTTGTGTTATATGCTTTCGAATATATAACGAAATATTAATAAATATTAATAGTATATAGTAAAATTTAATTTTTTTTTCTTTTTTTCCATTAAATAATATAAAAAATGTTGAATGAAAATCTTTTTTTTATATATTATTTTTTTTGTAATTTTTATTATTTTATTTCTATTTCTTCTATACTTTTTCATTTCATATTTCTTTATTACTTCTTTTTCTTATTCTTAAACGCATGCTTAGGCAAAAATGACACAAAAAAAAACAAAAAAAAAAAAAAAAAAGAAAAAAAATCAAATCACAAATTGATAGTATAGAATGAAATAACTTATAAAAGGATATTAAAAAAAGAATATAAAAATAAAAACAAAACAAAAAAAAAAAAACATTTTCATTTTTTTTAACCTTCAATTTTTTTTTTTTTGTTCTTCAAATAAGTGTTAGTGACCGATTATTCAAATACAATTTTATATCGCCTCCTCCCTATTTAAATAATTTTTTTTTTTCTTTTTTGATTGTATATAAATTGTTTAAATGTATATGAAATGTATTTAATTTAGTTTTTTTTTTTCTCCCTATTTTTTAACTACACTCTCTTTGTAACAAAAAAAAAAAAAATAAAAATAAATTACGTAAGAGCCAAAAAATTAGAAGAAAAAAAAAAAAAAAATTTATCTTTGAAATTTTATGTTTATGTATTTTTTTCTTTTTTGTTTTTTCATCACATATATATGTGTATATATTTATATTTTTGGGTATATTGGTAATGGTACATTAACACCACTATTATAGGATACTTTTTAAAAATGTGCTTACAAAATTTATATAAAAAAAAAAAAATAAAGAAAAAAAAGAAAAGAAAGTGACATTTGGTTGGTGAGTATCCTTAAGTGAATAGTATTAGTCCTGCTGCTACTGCTGCTCCTGTTTCTGTTATTAGCATATACATATAAATGCATATATATTATTATATATATGTGTATATATATATATATTGCGTGCTTCTTTTTATATTTTATTTTGTGATTGTACTGCATGCAGTGTTATATTATTTAATAAGGATACTATTATTTTTTTTTTTAGTTGTGTATACAATATTAAGATTACGGTTTTTGATTATGTATATACATAGATATGTATATATAAATTTTGTTTTTTTATTTTCTATATAGTATATGGTATTAATTTTTCTTTTATAAAGGACATTGAAGAAAATTTGTAATTTTTGAGAAGAAGGATACTTTTTTTTGGATACTTTATTTTTTTTTTTTTATATTAATAAATATATAAAAATAATTAAAAGGACGAAAATTTAAAAGAAAAAAATAAAAAACGCGAATTCGTGCTATTTTTATTTTTTTTATTTATTTTAATAATTTATTTTATTCTTTTTTAATTTAAAATTTTTTTTTTTGTATATATGTATGTACATTTAAAATTTTTATTTATTTTTTTTTTTTTGACAGTGTTAAATTTTTACAAGTCAAGATAATAACTTAAAATTATTAATATATAGCCTAGTATGTATTAAAAAAAGAAAAAAAAAAAACTTATTTTTAAAGGATATTATGAATGGTGGAAAATCATAAGTATAATATGTTGATATTCGTATAATATGATGTTGGTTATTTTTAAAATATATTTGATTGTTAATTTTTATAATTTCGTTAGTTTCAAAACTAACAAGCTCCACTCTAAAACTAATGCAGTCGATTTTTTGAATTTTGATTTAGCCAAAACGCTAGAGCTTGTGAGTTTAAAAAAAAAAAATCATTTTTTAAACCTAAATTTATAAAGGATTAAAAATCCTTAGTTTTGCTTAATCAATTAATTTTAAATGAAATATAACACAATATTCAAAACGAGAATTTTGAAACTATAGCCCTCTAATGCAAAATAGTTTCCGTATAGTTTTTTATTTTAAAATTAAAAAAAAATCTAAGATCCTATAATTATAATGATTGCAGACTGTACATATTTCAATTGAAATATTCTGTAGGATGATTCTGTAGAAAAAAAAAAAAAAAACCCTCTGTAAGTATTCAGTTTTAGGACATTAAACCATCAATTCTTAAAAAATTCAAATATAAGATAACATATTCATCATATTCATCATTTATCAGAAATTTATACTTTGAATTATTTTTCTTGACTATATTGGGAGTTAATTATTTTATAGAGTTTGATTTTGCATAGAGCTACCAGATGCTGTTAAAAGATTATAGTTTTAAAATAAAATTTTTTAAAGTTATAATAAATAAATGTTTTTCATTTTTATGTTATAATACACTTTAACATTCGAAGAGTAAATATACAAAATTCTTCAATTTGATCATTTTGTCTGGTTTTAAGTTACAATATAAATTCCTTCTTTTTATAATTCAAAATTTTGATATTCAAATAAACACAAACCGTAACATATACGCTTCAAATAAAATTAAGTAATAAAATGCCAAATTAAATCATTAAACAAATAATTTAAATATTGCAAAATACTAAAAAAACAAAAACAAAAAAAACAAAAATGCATTATACATAATATATCCTCTTAACTATATACTAATGTCAATTGTGTCCGGTCGGCAGGTGTGCCAGACGTACATAAGCTGCAAAAATTAAAAGGTACAGGAATCAATCTCTCACTTGTTGTCTGAATGTGAGCTGTCTTTCATTTTTCAATTTAATTATAG
The DNA here is from genome assembly GCA_947095535.1 of Poecilobothrus nobilitatus. Lineage (NCBI taxonomy): Eukaryota > Metazoa > Arthropoda > Insecta > Diptera > Dolichopodidae > Poecilobothrus > Poecilobothrus nobilitatus. The sequence continues at coordinate 12,844,171 of OX352775.1, read as the reverse complement.
GAAAAATACTATGATGCAAAGTATCACCATCGGGCCTAAATTCGCCTAAATATGTATCTGCAGTCCCATCCTACCTTTACTAATATCGTAGCTAAAAACAAACTAATTCTTCATTAGCGAAATTATGCTGTATAATAATAAATTTGGAATTCTGAGATCAACCCGCATTCTAAGATTTCGATACAGGTTCTATCGTTCCTAATTTTAACCCAAAAAAAAAAAAAAAATCTATTCACTACAAATTGTATTTACAGTTTTTTGTGAATAGGTGTTTAGATCTTTAAAACAAATAAAAATAGCAAGGATATATAAAGTCCACTTCGTATAGTTTGAAATCCTATTTTATCCTATATATAATCTAAATTTCGCAACAAATCACCTTGCATTATTTTGATATACCTACTATAAAAAAAACTACAAAATTTTAAGTGTATTTAAAGTTTTTGTAAAATTTCTGTAAACAAGAAAAAAACAAAAAGTGAAAATATACACGTAAAATAGGGATTCTGATAAATGTTTACATTTTCTTATCAGACGGATACGGATATGATTATACTCAGAATTTAAAATATAACTAATTCATATGTATTTATATGTATATATGTATATGTATTTTGTTTTATTATTCAAATTAATAAATAAAAATTAAAAGGAATTAACAAGTACATATATGTATATATATATATATATATTACATATGTATATTTCTTTTTAATTTGAAAATTGAATTTGTACATTGTCACAGTATTTAATTTAATTAAGAAAAAATATTTTTAATTCGTTTTAAAATATCATATGATTTATGTTTTTGATGATTATTTACTATTATAGACAATCACATAAATCCGTTATATTATCATTAACTTTTATTTAATTTTAAGGACAAACATTTTCTGGTATGCATCACATTTGGGCATTTTGTTGTTTTTTAATTTTTTTTTTTTTTTGAAGTTGAATAAATTTAAAAAAAAAAAACCGTTTTTTTTTAATTTTTACACAAAAACTAAATAAAAAATATTTTAAATGAGATAAAAAAAAAAAAACAACAATAAAAATTTAAATGGGAGTTACCGTTACAAAAGTAAATTTTACTGATTACTTTATATCCCTTTGTTTTTTTTTTTTTTTTTTTTGTCTACATATTTTCTTTATAGTGTAAAGGTGTATTTTTTTTTTAAATTTTTTTTGAACTTAACAATTTTTTTAATTTCTATTTATGTTTTACATGGTTTTTTTGTTTTTGAAAAACCATCGAAAAGGACAAAAATATCCTTCTGAATAGAAAAAAAAAGCAGGAATTGGGATATTTATATAATTATAAAAAAACGTAAAAATAAAAATAAGAAAAAAAAAAACCCCAAAAATTCAAAACAAGGATATTTTACGGTTAGTAAGTGAAAAAAAAAGAAAATTCCCTTATTTTTTTTTTTATTTTTGTATTAAAAATAAAAATTTCCCTAAATTATAATTTTTGAAATAGGTATAGAGGTAGGTATATCTAAAATTGGGATTTTATCCTAAAATGTTTTTTTTTCTTACATTTTTCTTTTGTTTTTTTAAGGAAAATTAAAAAGGATCATTTTTTAAATCTTATGAAAAATTAAGGATTTTGTTTTTATTTGAAAAAATTAATTTGATACTTTCAAATTTTAATTTGAATTTTTCTTATCAATTTTCCAAAAACTTTTCATTCCATTTGTATGTATGTATGTATAAAATTAAATTATTATTAATTATCTAAGTACTAATAATTAATTTAATAGAATTTAAAAAAAAAAAAAGAACAAAAAAAATCACAGTTTTGAATTTAAATTGGTATGTACACACAAACATACTTCATATGTTATACATAATATCATACATAATATACATATACATAATATCATATAAATATGTCGTATATATGTTGAATTTTAAAGTTTTACAATTTAGAAAAACAAAAAAAGATAAAAAAAAATAAATTTAAATTAAAATGATACCTATTTAAAATTTTGATATTTTTTACGTATATAATTTATATATATGTATATATTATATATTTTTATGTAGGTATATATATATTTATATAATAAATTACCTATCTTTTAAACTTTTCATCATTTGAAATATTAGAATAATTGCGAAGAAAATAAATTTTAATTAATAACAATAATAAATAAATATGTATGTATGCATGTATCTATGAACGATAATATGATTTAATAAAAGCTTAGGTATTTTTTAAGTTTAAACAGGATTAAAAGGAATAAAAAGGGATGTTTTATTTACAAAAAGAAAAAAGAATTTTATTCCGTCATAACGGTTTTATAATCAAAAATTTATAACGGTTTTATAATTAAATTTTTTTTTTGTTGATTATGAAACCGTTAATTTTTTTTTTTTTAAATAAAAAATAACGGATAGAATTTTCTTATAAATGTTATAACTTATAACCGCAGGGCAGGGCAACCAAAAACATACATATGCTCTAAAAATACGTTTTAAGCGCCTTTAATATGTTGTTGTAATAACCTTACTTGATGCACTTATTCCAGTTCGATTAAGCCCTCAGAAATTGAAAATGTCCACTTAAAAAATGCTCTCAAAAAGTCAAAACTCTCAAATTTTCTAGTCAAAACAAGCCAAAAAACAAACTATTTTTTTTAACTTGCTTTAAAAAATTCTATAAAAAAAGGAATATCCAATTGATTTTGCAGACATTTAACATCAAAATTAAAAACATCAAATTACATCGTAAAAGAAAAAAAAATACATAGCATTTCAGTAGTTGATTTTTTTCATTTACTAACTAAGAAATTTATAAATGCACAAATCGGTTAAATGCACATCATAAATTAGCGACAAGGCATGTGCATTTAAGCGGTTTCGACTGTAGACTTATTAAATGCATAGATCGGATCTGAATAGCTTCGAATATATATAATAGAATATAAATGTAAGTTCAATTTATTTTTGTTTTGGGTGAGATCCGACTAAAACTTCGGATAACTTCTCTCAAACAACTAACTGTTTTAATTTCCACATTTTCCCATAAAAATTTTTCAAAAGTTTTTTTTTTAACCGTTTAAAGTAAAGTTAGACCAATTGGTAGTTTGAAATTTACCGCTCATTATAGTATAAATAGTTATTATAGCAGATTTAGAAAAGTTTTGGATTGGTATAATCGTTAGGTATATGGTAGGTTGAAAGAATCATATATAAACCATAGTTAGTTTCAGAAATTATTAAATTCGGCCAAAATTATTTTAAAATAATGATAAAAATTTAAAAAAAAAATAATATTTGTTATCAAAGTGATATTATATTATCATTAACACAATAACGGGGGAGGGAGTTCGTACGGTTTATATTTAAGAGTTGGCAATATTGGGTAACTATATGTTATTCTAGATATATGTATATAGAAGTAACTATATATGTATATAGAAATATAATAATTTTTGAGTTGTAAAATGATATATATGAATACAGTAAAACCCGTTTAAGTATACGTTTTCGATAAGTACCTTTTTCGTTTTAGAAATCGGAAATATTGACATTTTAAAATTTTCTGAGAATTACATACAAATATACTCGCTTAAGTACTTCTCGTTTAAGTATCCAAACCTCTTAAGTACTCTATTTTTCAAAGCACAATATTAAATTTTTGATTAAAATGTTTGATTAAATTTTAAGTGCGTGACATCTACTTTCTGTAAGGAAATGTCATTAGTTATGGATAAGCACCTATGTCCTCTACCATTAAACAGTTAAACGAATTTTAAATAAATAACCTTACTTGAAGCACTTATTCCAGTTCGATTAACTACTTTGTTGGGATAAGTGCTCAAAATTGTTAACATTTAAGCGGGTTTTACTGTACTCTTATAATTTATAAGATTTTAATTAATTAATTATATTATACCTTACCTATAATATATGTATATTATAGGTATATTCAATAATATTTAAATATAACATATGTAAATTTAATTTAATTTTAATATATAAAAACAAAAAAAAGCAATAAATTTTTAATTAAATATATATAATATAAAAAAAAAAATTTATAAATTTGAATATTTTTCAAAAAAATTATTTAAGTATAAAAGTCAGACTAATCAAATTTTTATTTTTTTTTTATTATTGTTTTTTTTTCATGACTTTTAAAAGTTTTTTTTTAAAAACAAAAAAAAAAAAGATAGAAAATATTAAAATAAAAAAAAGAGAAGCACTCACTTGAATTTCGCTAACAAGTTGTTTATCATTATTAAATTTTGGATCACGTGATGAATTCTCTTCTCCAGTTGTTGGTGTAACAGATTGTGGTGGATGAATATTTGGATTATTATTATTATTATTAGCAATTGAATTCGTATTATTACAATCTGATTCAGAATTTTGATTATCATTATTATCATTATTATTATTATTATTATTATTATTTGATGATGATAAAGTATAATGTAAATTATTTTGATTAATTAATTGTTGTTGTTGTTGTTGCTGTTGTTGTATATGATGACGATTTGAATGAAATAAATTATGATTTGATTGATTATTAATTGTATCATTATTATTTCTATTATCATTATTTTTATGATTATTAATATTATTATCATCATTAACATTATTATTTTTATTATTATCATCATTATTATTATTACTATTTTCATTATTATTATTATTATTCATATTTTCATTATTATTATTATTATCATTATTGTTATCATTATTATTATCATTATTTCTATTATTATTGTTATTATTATTATTATTATTACTGTTATTATTTTTTATATTATTATCATTATTTGTATTTTGTTGATAATTATCTTGATTTGTTACAGTTGTTGTTGTTGTTGTTATATTTGTTGTATTTGTTAATAAATTCATTGATGAATCATGTGATATTTGATTATTATTATTATTATGTAATTGTTGTAATTGATGATGTAATGCTGATTGAGCTAAAATATTAGCTGATGTTGCTGCAACTGATGTTACATTATTTAATAAATTTGTATTTGATGAATTTATATTTGTATTATGTTCAAATCTTGATTCTTTATTATTATTATTATTTGTATTTGTATTATTATTATTATTATTAGATGTTGTTGTTGTATTATCAAAATTATTATTATTTTTAAAATTATTTGATGTTGATGATGTATTTATAATATTATTATCATTATTTGATGTATTTATAATATTTGGTATTGGTGGAACTGATAAAATTGAATGATTTGATAATATTGTTGAAGAACCTAATGATGGTCCACGAGCTTGTTGCCAAAAATCAGGATTCATTTTTAATAAATTATTATTATTATTACGATATGATAAAATTTCAGAAACAGCACTATTAACTGATAATAAATTAGTATTTGCTGTATTTGTTGTATTTATTGTTGTGGATGTTGACACCGATGATGCCAATTGATGTAAATTATGTTGGAATGTATGATGAGATGATGATAATGATGATGATGATGGTGGTGGTGGTGGTGGTAGTAGTGATGATGCCTGACTATAAATATGATGTATCCCTGTTGTCATTGGATACTTAATTAAATTGGATTGTTGTACAAATGCTAATTTATTTTCAAATGAAATATTTGATGGAGGTGATGATGGTGGTGGTGGGGGTGGTGGTGGTGGTGGTGGTAGTAGTGGTAATGGTAATTGAGATGGTAATGATGTTGAAGATGCTAATGATAATGATAATGGTATTGATGATAATTGACTTTGTTGTGATTGTAAAAAACGATTTGTTTGTTGAAAACTATTATTGTTGTTGTTGTTGCTGTTGTTGTTATTATTATTATTATTATTATTATTATTACTACTACTATTAAAATTTTGATTATTTTCAATTTGTTGTTGTATTTGATGATGATGATTATTATTATTATTATTATTATGATGATTATGATATAAATATAAATTATGATGATTATTTTGTTGATGTGATGACCAATATAATGATTGATCTTCTGTTATATTTTGTGTTAATTTTATAATTTGTTGTTGTTGTTGTTGTTGTTGTTGTTGTTGTTGTTGTAATTGTATTGTAGTATCAGCGCGTAAATCTAATGCGCTTGTTGAATTTTGTATAATAAAATCATCATCATTTGTTTGAGAATCATTACAGTTTTCTGAATGATGAAATGGTTGAGATGATAACCAATTTACTACGAAATTTTCTTGATCCACTTTTATTCGTCGGTTTATAGTATTTTTTTTTTTTTATATTTTTGTTTTTAGTTTTTTTTATTTGTTTTTTTTTTTTTCTTGTTATATGCTTACGTTATATAAATTAATACAAGTAAACTTTTCAAATTAAAACTATAACTATAGTTTATAAATTTGATATTTTTTTTTTTTGTTTTTTTTTTTTGAAAACTTTTTTATTATTTTCTAATCAAAGTATATGTTATTTTTTTTTTGATAGTTTAAATTAAAAAAAAAAACCAAAAGAAAGGAAGAAAAAAAAAAAAATAAAAAAAAAAAGATTTGTTTATCCAGGTACTTTTTTTTTTTTTTTTTAAACTAAAATTTACACAAATTTTTAAAAGTTATCATTGACTAATTTTTTTTATTTATCTGTTTTTCTTAAAAAATTATATATATTATATATATATATTTGGTTATATAAGGTGAAAGTATTTAAACGAATGGAAAAAAAATATGTAATTCAGTATTATCCTTTTTTTTTTTTTGTTTTTTTTTTGTTTTCAGATAATTTTTGGATTCATTTCATTTTCTTTGAATATCTGAAGCATATATGTATAATCCTCTGAAAAAAAACATCAACAAATATATATGTATATATATATAAAATAAAATTAAAATATTAATTATTAATATGTATAAGATTTAAATTGAAACAAAAAATAAACCAAAAAAAAAAAAAAAAATTTATTACAAAAATCTAGATATAAAAAGAAAAAAGTACAGCAAAATAAAGACTGACAGTTTCCGCAGTGATAAATCTGAATAGAATATTCTGATCTTGTGTAAAATTGACTCTATTATATGGTAGCGATTAATGAGCAACATAGGTTCCATTGTGCTGAGTCTGGGATAAAGCTTTCTATAGCAATATTATTAATAAATAATGCCTGCATAAGTAAAGAATTTTGATCGGGAGAAGACTGGCGTAACAAAATGATGTTCTTTGAAAAATCAAAAATGAGAATTGAATTATGAAACAAAATAATGAAGAGGAAAATGAAAATGAATATTATCTATCTGTACACATTTTGTGAAAACACTCATGCAACCTAAAAAAAAACACAAAAAAAAGCTGAAAACCATTAGAAGATGCAGTCGCAATCATATAAAACCTGATAAAATATAATCTTTCTGAAGGACAACAGAACAAGAAACCACACTGGCGAAAATGCCTAAACAGTTGAATTTAAAAATAAAAAAGAAAAACTTTTTCAAAAGAAAATTTAAGTTGTTAGTCAAATCAACACGAATAATGTATACAAACAAATCCTTTACTAAAGTTTGGCTAACGCACGAAAAAAAAATATATATATTTGAAGCTCTTAAATTATAGTATTTTTTATTAAATTTTCTATTTTTTTTTCTATTTCATGTTAATTGAAACAGGATGCAGGATATTCAATTATTCTTATATAGCATTTCTTTTAAATCGCGGTAATATCGTGAAGTGAAATTTTTAAAGAAGTAAAAATTCATCTTTGCCCCTATGTTATACAAAGGGGCAAAGATATTGCTATTTCTTTAAAAAGTTAACAAAATTACTTTGAAGGCCGTTATCTCGGAAACCTTTAGAAATAGACCAGAATAAATTTTTGCTTGTTATGAACTTCTCTATCATCTCCGTTCTTCGTGATCTTTAAGTTATAGATACTCTGTATATATATATATTATATAAAATGTATTATACTTTTACTTTAATAAGGTAAACAAACTATATAAGTACCATATAGGTAAAATTAATCAATTTAAAATTTTTTTCTTTAATAATTCTTCATAATTAATAAATTAATATGTAATTTATATCCTGTCACATATCTTAACCGTTATTATTTAATACATTTAAAATTTCTAATAAGAATAGGTAGCTTTTGAGAGGTTTTGTTAACATATAAATTTAATTTTTAAACAAGAAATAAAAACCTTTTTAGGTATGTTATATTTTTTTTTACTTTGTATATTTTGTTAATTTTATAAAATTTTCTAAAAAAACATTAAAATGTTCTATATAGTAAGAAATTTTGTAATAGAATTACAACCGATAGTTAAATATAGATTTCAAATCAACAGCTAGTAGTTTTGTCTATTTGTTACATATTGCATATTATTTAAAATAAAAATAAATACTTTAAAAATTAGATTTTTTTTTTTGTCATTACTGTATAGTAAACACGGTAAACATCACTATTACAATAAAAGATAAAACGATTGAATATAATCTACTCCTATTATAATGGAATAACACAATTGCTGTATTAATTCTATGGCATGTATGCCTGTGAAAAATGGAAGGTTAAAAGTATAACATAACAAAGAAAAAACTACAGATATACATCAACCGCTACGTTTTCGTCATATCTGAAGTTACGCTCCCCGACTACAATTCCGAATCAGAAAGTATGTGCGAAGGCAAAAACAAAGTCGACGTCGGCATTCGACAAAAAAAAAAATTTAAATGATCGGTAATACTCTGACCAAGTCAAACGAAAATCTTGCAAAACAGCCCTTCAAATGAAATTCCTAGGGTACGACGTGACATACTAGAACATTTAAATAAATTCAGAGAACATGAAACTTGGAGTGTTAGCTCAAATAAGATCTCTAAAAGGGGATATAACACATATATTAAATGTCTGATCAATGATCGTGTTTGGTGGAAAGAATTGAAGTGAACGCCCTATAAAGATCAATAGAAACTACAGGTATAGTAGAATAAGATTTACCACTAGGAAATTTTTTTTTCTTTTTTTTTTTTTTTGTGACAAATATGATTAAGGAATTTAAAATATAATTATTCGAATGATCGAGATAACACCTTTACAATCGTGATAGGTGGTTTTCGTAATTACAGGGGTTATGCGTACACATTAATATAATATATATATTAAAATTTGTATTTTAAATTTCTTATTACTAATATTAATTTAATACTTGCTAATTCATATATAATATGTATATATGTCAGTAAGTTATACAGTAATTTGTTGTCTGTTATATTGTCACTGTTAGGCAAATAGTAATAATAATAATAGGCGGATTTATTGTTTCTTTACAATCCCATACTCCCAATTCAATTGTTCCGCATCCTATTGGCCTATCCTTTCCTATCCCATTTACTACGTAAGCAGGTAGAGGTTTCATCCCATTATATTGGCTAAAGGGGGGGGGGTTTAGTTAGTAAGAATCTGGATACTACCAAGGGAAAATTCTTGGTATCTTTGGAAGATTCCCATCTCCCTTAGAAATAAAAAAATTAGGTATTATTATTAGGTATTAAATTATTTATTTGGATATGAACTGATTAAACTCGAAACTTACCAGTTTGACTGAAATTCTGCCAATTTTAAGTATATTGATCAGATTAAGTGGTTATTTAATATTGGTTTATACAATAGCCTTTAAATTTATTTAAAATAAATGAAATTTTAAAAATCATATTTTAATCTAAATTACACAAATTAAGGTTTTCTTCAATTTTGTTCAAAATTAAATTTCTAAAACCTTCTCAAACAAAATTTGTTTTGGAAGTTTATTCTATATAAGTAGAGTTTGTTACCTCAAATCTATATACTGACATACTATTTATAAGATTAAATTATAATATGTAAAAAATAATTTTATTTTTAATTTTGCTGTAACATGGAAGGAAATGTACCGATTTTTTTATTTTAACAATGTATAGTTTTAAAATTAAAATCTTATCACAAATTATAATTAATTTTAAAGAAGGATCAAGGATTATTCAGTCTCTTTTTAAATTTTTATTTTAATTAAAAACTTTTAACACTCCACTCCTCAATTATTATATAATAAAAATTTTTAACTCAAATCGAAAATGTATATTACAATCGTCTTTCTGTTTTACAATTCCTTGTTCTTGTGAATAGTTTTAACATTTAATATCTGACCCCCAAAGAGTATAGTGTTTAAAATGTTAGTGTTTTAAGGATTTCGAATTTTGAAAAATTTGTTCAGTTAAATAGCAAATAAATAATAAAACTTAGTTAAAATAAATGAATTAGTAATATGATGAACATTAATATAACAATAATAAAAAGAAGAAAAAACAGGAAGTATCTCACAGATACAATATATGAAAACACTTTTTTTTTTTAAATTTATTGAAAGTTTTAAGATTAAGGTGACTGAACACGGTCAAATATGTCTACTGATTATGTCTATTGAACGCGGCCAAATATGTCTAAAAAACTAATGTCAAATGTATTTACAACAAAAGAAATTTGTTTGTGTCAAACTTTTCTATATTTTTTGTATCATTTATTTGATATTGTGACGTTGTTGATGTGTTTACGATTTATGTATTTACGTTTTATTTTTAAGTGGGGTATTCATATTTTTTGTTTTATTTTTCTTATTTTTTAAGACTATAAGATCTTTTTATGAGATTTTATTTAATTTTATTTATTTTGATCTATAAATATATAAGTGAAGGAGGTTAAAAATAAAAAAAAAAAAACGGGAAAGGAAAGGATTGATTGGTCGAAAGCGTCTGTTTTTACAAAAAAATTGATAGAACTTTTGGGAGCTGTGTATTCTTGTTTTGTATGGTAGCAGTGTCACAAAAATTATTTAAATAAATATGGCACCTTTTGGAGAAAGGCACCTTTTGTTTTATATTATAGAGAATTTGTTTTTTGGATCTAATCCCATACTATATTGAAGATGTAAAACAAAAAAAAAATAACATCTTGACGGATAGCTAAACTTTGATTAATTTCGCCAATACTCTAAGAGTCTATTTGCTATAATAACTTTCTTTTTCATTTCAAAAAATCACAAAATTTATTTCTTCAAATAAATAACGTTATGTAATGCTTTTAGAAATTATTTATTTGTTTTGATATTTCAACACATAACTGTCAAAAAAAAAAAAATAATATGAAATGTTTATAAAAATCTGACGTTTCTTTCGTATTATTTATTATTAGGCCCGTGCCAAGTCATCTTTAGATTATAAATACAATATTGTTTTTTATTACATATGTACCTAAGTGTTTTGAAATAAATGTTTTGTGTTCTCACACATTTCCTTTTTGAATGTGTGTCATATGTAAGTAACGTGTGTGGGATTCGAACTCCACACTCCCTCGGTGTATACATGGTATTTTATAAGCTCTTACGCAGTAGGTCACCGAGGCCCCGTTTATATTAGTTTCTATAATATTAAATTATTAGATATGTTACCATAATTTTAATTATTTTTACTCTTTAATTTCGAATTAACGGTCTATTTTTTTTTTATTATGAATCTGTGTTAAACGGATAAGAGTGATGATATGATTATATCAATTGATAAAACCATCGAAGAGGTCGAATTATTAAACCATCGAAGAGGACGAACAACTGTTTTTCGTAAATTGAAATGTATGTGTATATTGCATAAAACGATTACAAAAAAAGAACCAAATTTCGTATAACTATCCCTATACATATTAACACAAAAAAGATAAACGTTTTTGGATAATTCAATAATTTGAAATTTATGAGAATTGAAAATTTTGATTATATAATATTATCGAAAAGTTCACGTTTTAATTAAAAATATAAATATAAAAAATTAATTTTACATTTAATTTCAAAAAAAAAAAAATTTTATGTTAGTCGACAAGACCGAAGAAAAAATATAATAAAAGATTCATTAATAAATCAAAATAAATCAATATTCGATCGACCGACCGCGATCCTCTTATCCTTTAATCATTAAATTATAAATCCAATATAACTAAACATTTCATTTTAAGAAAATATATGTTTTTTAGTAAGCGGAATATTAGAAATATTCACTATTATCGTACATCTCCTTCACAATGTAAACGCATCGAAAATATACTATATGCGAAAATGTTATGTTATGATGACTATCGTAAATTTTTAATATCTGACGAAAGGACGTTAAGGATATTTTGAGAAATCTTTATTTATATTGAGTTGTTTTTTTTTTTACATTTTATTTTTTTTTTTTATTTGATCCTTTCAAAATCCTTAAAAATTATATCTAAAGCAAATGAGAATATTGTTTTAATTCTTTGGAATAATATTAAAAAGAAAAAAAAAACATATTCCTATTATGGATGCACTTTTTACACAAGGAAAATTTTTTATCTAAATTGAAATAATAGAAGTTATTATTTTGTAAAATTTAGAAGAAAAAATTAATGTTGAATGAGTTGAATTTCTTTTGTTGAAATATAATTTTTATATAACATACATACATAATTATTATTAAATTTATTTATTTTAACATTGTATAATACTTATATATTTTTTATTATTAATATTATTATTTTTTTTTTCCATCATTTTTAGGTTTTGTTTTATATTATATATTTTAATTATATATTATATTTATACATATATATAGAAATTAATATATTATATATTTTAATATTAAATATTTTAAATCATTAATATTTCCTTTAATTTTAAATACAGTGTATTTAAAAAATTTAAAACTTTTATAATATAGGTATTATATGAAATTAATTATATTAAAAAAAATAATTATATTAATTAAATAATAATTAATAAAATTATATTTGTATTTTACAAAAAAAAAAAAAAAAACAATAATTTTACTTTTTAAAAATATAAATTTAAAAAAAAAAAAAAATAAAAAAATAAATAAAATCAAAATAATAATAAATAATAATTTTCAAAAATAAAATTTTTGGCGCCTTAATTTTGTTAAATTAAATTAAATTGCACAAAAGTAAATATTTATTAATAGTGCGAGATTTTTTGAAATAAAATTTTTAATTATTTATTATTTATACTTTTTTGTATTATTTTTTTTTTTTTATTATTATTTTTATATAATTAATTATATATAATTTTAAATTACATTATAATTATTATTTAAAAATTTCTCTTTTATTTTTTTTAAATTAGTAAACATTTGAAATTATACTATAAAAAAAAAATAAATAAATAAATAAATATATTTCATTTATATATTAATTAATATATTTATTAATATATTTATTTTTATGTTATATTTTAGCTTTGTTTTGATTTTATTTTAAAAGTAATTTTTTTTGTTTTGTTTTTATTTGATTTTATTTTTTTTTATTTTTATTAAAATTTTATTTAAATTTAATAAAAAAATTCATACCATAATAAAATATATATTAATAATAATAATAACACAAGTAGGTACTATAAAATTTAGTATATGTTAAACTATTTGACCTTATTTTATTTATTTTTTATTTCTTTCCTTCTATTTCAAAATTAACGATTTATTTTATATTTAATGTATATATATATATATTGCAATGTATATTTTTTTATGTATGTATATATATATATTATAATATATCAAAACATATATTATTATTATGATTGCATATGCACAATATTTAAGAAAAACAAATTAATTATATGAATTAAACTTGTATCAATATGTTTTTGTATTATTTCTATATATATAGATATATATGTATATGTATAGTTAATTTAAATTTTGTTTCATTTTATTATTATTTATTATTACTATCTATTATTATTATTTAATTTTTATTTTTTTTTTTTTTTTGCAATATTTTGTAAATTATCGACGACACACAACATTTATATTTGTTGCTCCACTTTCTTCGACGCCGACAAATTTCAAACTGAATTAAGACCGACTTGAAATGTCAAATATAAACAAAATTTTAAAACACAAAAACTTTTAAAAACAAAAAGTAAAACAAAAAAAAAAAAATTCCACTAAAATATCACGATTATTTATAACAAAAAAAAAAAACCTAATCAAAAGAAAAACAAAAGAACCAGTAATAAAACAAACAAAAAAAAAAAGGATGAAAAACTTCCATGGCGAAAATACACCAAAAACAAAAAACTTCTTAAGCTTGAATCTTATAATAAATTTTGTTTTTTTTTTGTTTTGAAAATAAAATTTTAAAATGTGTGTGGAAAAAAGAAATCTTGGAAGAGCGCCACGAAATATTTCTTATAATTTAATTTTTGTTATTCCCTTTTTTGTTGTTTTTTTTTTCTGCAATTCAATAATAACAACTTCTTGGAATATTTTTAAAGAAACAACATGTCTACTAATAATAATAATAATAATATGTAATAACAACAATATAACTAACGCCAACAATCTAAACACAATATATACAATCGTATATCTAAATATCTTAAGTTTTTTTTTCTTTTCCTTTTTTTTTTTTTTTGTTTTTAACATTTTATGCCTTCTACAATATTACATACATTCTGCTGTTAAAACAAAATGTAAGACATTTTATAGTAAAAAAAAAAAAGAATTTTTTTTCTTACATACATACTTATATATGTATATAAATATGTAGATTTGTATATTCTTTTTTTTACTATAAATAAAAATAGTATAAAGTAATAGAAGATATATTATAAAAAAAAAAATATATATATATATATATATATAGGTATATATTTATTGTTTGTATATGTATATATATCTATATATTTTATAAATTATTCCAATTTTGATAAATTTTAACACGTATACATATAATGTATGTATAATATATACTTAATATATATATATATATATAAGATATATTATAAGAATTATATAAGATGTTGACAAAACAAAATGAAAAACCAAACCATATATAGATACAATATAAAAAATACATAGATACATATATAATATATTATTATACGAAAGCAAAAAAAAAAAAAAACCAAAAAAAAAAAAGACAGTGGAAAAATACTCTTTATTCATAAGATTCAAAAATATTATTGTTGTTTACTATATGTGTTATCAATATAATGGCATACACAGAGGCGTAGTTTTCTTCCAAGATGAAAAACTAAAAATCAAAAAAAAAAAAATATGTAAGAGACAATCTAAAATAATATCTATATCTATTACCTATATACATACATACATACATCTTCAAAATTTTTTGAAACTGAGTTACGTTATTAAAAGAAAAAAAAACCACTGCCTATAGATTATATGTACATAATATATATGTATATATAAGATTTTCTTAAGTTCTATATCTTAAAATTTATTTCTTTTCTTTTTTTTGTTTTTTTTTTTTTGTTTTACATAATTTTCTTGGAATATTTTTTTATTAAATAGTATTTATGTGTGTATATGTGTTTATTAATTTAAATGAAAAAAAAAATCAAAAACCTCTTAAAATATATCCAATGCACAGATAAATAAAAAAAAAATGAAATGAAATGAAAAACGATAAAATGGAAAATATTGATAAAATACTCGCATCTTATTTAAAAATTTTTTTTTCTTATCCAATCCAAATAGGTATCTAACTAAAAATGTCACATTTAAGTATATTTTTCAGATTCATATTTTTGATATAATGTAATTTTCTTTATAACACAAAAAAAAAAAATTCAAAATTAGAAGAAAATAAAAATATTTTCAAAAATTTTATCTCTTTAAATATTTTTATACCTACAGTACATTAAGTGTATACTCTCTTACAATAAATATTTTTCTCTTACTTCATTTTATATTCTTTTCTTCAAAACAAAATATACAATTCACATTTAAATACACCTGCATAATATTCAGTATAATATTTTGGCTTGTGTCATGTGTGTGCGAGATGATGGTGTGGTGTTGTGTACAAAGGAAAATCTGAGAAAATTTTCTTAAAGAGACTAAAAAAAAAAATAATATAAGAAATGATTTGAAATAATTTGTGTGTTTATATGATATAAGTATATAAATATGTATGTATGTACCTATATGAATGTGTGTTTAAATATGTATAAAATATTATGTAAATTTCGGGAAAAAAATATCTTAAGATAAAAGTATTTTTAAATCGTTTGGAATTAAATTGGAATATAATATACGTATATATTTCTTAAGGAAGAATAATATCGATATATATATATAAATATATACTTATATATGGGTACATAATTATAGAAAGAAGTTGTCTTATTTTACGAGATTAAGAAATATGAAAAAAATTAAGAGTGAAAATGAAAATATTAATTTTTTAAGAGTATTGAAAAAGTTGTTTTTGTTTTTGGTGGCGGGTTTCTTTTATCCGAATTAGCGAGAATTTGAAATAAAAACAAACAATATTAAAAAAAATTTTCAAAAATATTTCAAAATTATTTTACTATAATAGATAGTATAAAGACGTACACTTTTATTAAAATATACGATTAAAGATGCGTCATCTAGTTTTTAAAATTGGAAACATACATTTAAATTGAAGAAATCAAAAAGAAATTTTTTTAAGAAAATAAATAAGAAAGAGTAAATATTGTCAAAGCTTTTTAAAAGTCAAACAAAAAATAAAAACAAAAAAAAAAATTTTCATCTAATTTTTATCCTAAAAATTTTTCTTAAGATGCTTTCAGTTTTCTAAAGATATCGTAAAAAGAAATTATATTTTTTAGCTAAAACAACAACAAAAACAAAAAAAGTTCATAAAATTCCCAATTTATTTATGAAAAAAAAAAATATATATATATATATATATAGATTTATTTAAAAATTAACCGTTATATAATATGAAATTAAACGATATAAAATATAAAATAAGATTTTAAAATAAAAAAAAGCAAGGCAACATCTAAAAAAATGTCTGTTTTTTGACATTGATTTACAGTTAATAAAATCATGTCCTGTTTCTTTAGATTGAAAAAATATTAAGCATAACTTAAGATATAAACATTTAAAAATAGGGGGAGGGGGGTTTCAAAATTTGAAAAGGTGTGCTGCTCTGTAATGTTATATAACTATAAAAATGTAGTATTGAAAGTTTAAGTTTTATATCTTATACTTTGAAGAAAATTTGCACAGGTATGCCTAAGTTATAGATGTATAAAAATAGTAAATTTAAAATTTTTAACCTCTAGTAACTGTTTAACAATGAGTTCTACAAAAAAAAAAAATTCTAAGGTAACTTGTACTAATTCTGTAAAATCTTTTTTCAATCAAAATTTTAATCCTCTCTCTAGAAACGTTGTGAAAATATTGAGGAAGTAAAATCATGCAAAATTTTGGTTTCACATAACAGTAAATTTAAATACTAAATTTAAAAAAATTTCTATATTTTTTTTTAGTGTGAATTTCCCTGATAAAAGATTGAATTTATAAAGATAAAAAGAAGTCTTGGTCGTTTGGCCGAAAAATTTTAAGCAGAATCTGAGATATACATATTTGTAAATAGGACTTTTTCAAAGTTTGAGGGGCTGTAGTTTCTAGAGTTACATAAAAGTGTTGTGCTATACAACATTAATTTTTTTTTTTATGAAATCTACCAATGGTTAAAATTAATTAATTTTTTTTTAATGTTATCTGACAGCATTGGGATTTAGAAGAATTACACTCCACTCTGTTTTTAGAGCCCCAACTAACGATTTTAGTTGGATCATTGTTAACCGTATTGGTCATAGACAGCCTAGCTATGTCAATTTGCCTTTCTCGAAAAATTATAAGATGCCACAAGGGTGCTGTTGTCGGCGAAACTGTGAATTGAATTGAAGGTTGAAGATAGAAGATCGTTGATAAAAATCTAAAAAAGAGAGTAGGTGCAAAGACGGATCCTTGTGGGACGCCAGCGTTTATTTAAAATACGTGTATAAGATATATATATTTTATGCATTGCTCGTCCAGAACCAACTAACATCCGAAAGGGATGAATTGAGATTTTAATCAAAAGTAAATGGTCCGAAACAAAAAATAAAATAAAATTTTGTTATCCAAACTTATATCCAACCCCATTTTGTTATCTATACCTATTCAACCTTTCTTCGATTCCGTCGACAGGAATACACTTTTAAGAATATTATTTGAGCATTAAATAAAGTTTTTAAATTATAATAAATTTAAACACAATAAAAGATAAAAAAAACTCAATTATGTTTGTAGTAAAAACACAATAAAAGATAAAAAAAACTCAATTATGTTTGTAGTAATTTAACTGCATTTCTATTAATAAAAAAAAAAAAAAAACATTCATTTAAAGAATAATTTTTACACTTCCTTCCTGTGTGGTGGACTAAAATTTTATTTAAGTTTTGTTATTACATTAATTGTTTTTTTTTTTTTTTTTTTTAATAATGGATATTTCCAGAATGCGTTTAATTTAAATTTCTCAAAGTAAGCGTATTATTACAGATTTTTATCAAATATTGTTGTTATTTCGTTTTTTTTTTTTTAAGTTTTATACGAATTTCCGGTCGTTTTTCATTTTTATGTCGACAAAACATATTTTAAGAATTTAACATCTTTAGTTTTCTTTAGAAGGAACAAAAAAAAAAAAAATTGAAAGACAGTATCTTCTATATATCTTCTTTTTTTTACCCATTGTTATTGTATTGAATAACAATTGCATTGCAAAAGTAAAAACATTTAAATGAGGTTACAATAAAATAAGACAATTACTTTTGTTTTAATTTTTTTTTTTTCCTGTAAAGTAAAAAAAAACAAGTGAATGCATTTAAACCATTTAAATGCATTATATTTACTTCAAAATAATATAATTTAAACCGTTGCGCAAAAGCAAAAAAAAAATAAAAATAAATTTAAAATTATGTACTTACAAGATAATAAAGGGCAACAAAATGCTTCAAGCCAGGATAAAGTTTATTTCAAAAAAAAAAAAAAAACCAGATGTTAAATAAAGCAAAAACTACAATTTGCTTATTTTTTTTTTTTAATTTTGTGGTAAAACTATTTTTTATTTTCTGAGATATCTGGTAAAATGTTTTTATATCTAAAGTATGCATATTTACAAGTCAATTTACAAAATAAAATTTATTTAATAGATATTTGCAGGATAATTTTAACAATTTTAAGAACATAAAAAAAAAAAATTCAAAACTGGCAAGTGTTTCTGACATAGGTATATAATTAACTAATTTTTTAATTAACCATATAGTTCTAGATGATCTCCGAAAAGTAACATAAAATTTTACGGGGGCAATAAATAAATAAATAAATTATTTATATAATTTTTATATACTTTTAGTTTACCCTACGCCTCCACCTGTACATTACAAAAGATTTGAATATTTTACTACTAAGCATATTATATAAATTTTGTTTTTTAAACTATCTGGCATGATTTTTTTTTTACTAAACTCAGCCAATGGTTTGGTTTGGACATTTGGACATTTTTTGAACAAAATTGTGAATTAAAATGGAAAGGAAAAGAAAAAAAACAAAAAAAAGAAGCTTTTAAATTGTACTTTTATTGTTTATTTGTTTTTTTTTTGTTTTGTGATTTTGTGAGTAAATAATATTGTTTTTTTACTTTTTTAGTTTATTCGTCCCTGCCACAAAGTAACACAAATGTAACACAAAGAAAATTACACAGCCGTTGCCCAAGGTGATGACCTAATGCTCGCGACGCTTCTAGCGTTGCTTTTAGTGTCGCGTTCTAAATAAAATAAAGACCAAATGGTAGCGTCGCTTTATGATTAACAACCAATATAAAATAAAAAAAAACAAAAAAAATTATTGTAAACGCGAGTAAAAGTAGAAAGTTGTTCTACTTTAGCATCGCTTTGTGCAACGCTTCTAATGTCGGTTTTCTATTTGCTCAAGTTCCATTTAAATCAATGTATTCTACTTAAATTTCAAAGTTACGCGAGCATTGGGTCATCACCTTAAGTGTGACTGTAAATGTCATAAGGCGGAGAATTCTTCTTAACATTCGAGCTCATGCTCTTTCGATGTTCGCGCTCTCTTACCCATTAGGCCCACCACTCTTTTACCAGAGACGTCTGTGAGTAAATACTTGAAGAAAATGTCAAATTAAAAGAAATTCAATTCAAAAATTAGATTATTATTATCTTTAATTTAATAAATAAAAAAAGGAAAGAGTGCAGTATAGTAGACTGTGTCAACAACAACTTTTATGAGATACCCTTATATATGAACATAATACATAATACCCTTATATATGAACACAATTTCTATAAAACTTGATCATCTTTTACAAAAATTTCAGATGTTTTAAGTACCAAGATATATTTTATGTAAATTTTCGACGTTGTATGACAGCTAACCGACAACTACTAACCTGTTGTCTCTATAAAAAATCACATTTTACAGAAGTTATATTGCCATAAAATATCTTGATAATCTTTTGTATGCCTATAGCTTCATTAAGCTCTACAATGTGCAAGAACTCTGAATATAATATGAAAAAGAAAAACTCTTTATGAAAATGGAAATTGTATAGCAGCTCCCTAAACTTGCTGTTCTAGACCAACAAAATTTTACAAATTGTTATTGTCATGCAACTTGACATCTTTTCACAAAATTTCAGATATCTAGCTTCAATAAACACTGCCAGGTATTAAGATGCAAAGAAAGAAGTTGTATGGGTTACTTGATCCTCCCGGAAGAACTTGCTGAATTTAAATAGCGAGACTAATCATTTTACAAAAGTGACGTAAAAAAAATTCAGAATCCTATTTGCTTTATTTTTTGAGTTATCGTGCGGACGGACAAATAAACGTATATGGCTAAAAAAGACCCGTACATAAGGCTAGGGGTCGTATGTCGACCGTTCATACGGGTATAATTACAAATAATGAAAATATTATTATTGACATTGGTACTTTAGATGTCGCTATCCCAAACTTTTAATTTATTTCTGTTTTGATACTATGACTTGCAATCAGTAATATATGCGACATTTTACAAGTAATATGCACCACCTATACAATATTAGTAGAAAATGTTCTTATTATTTTGCGTTAAATTAAAAATATTACTGTTTTTTGGTTTGAGATCGGAGGACGTTTTCAAATATACATAGTTGTCTTACAAATTTCATCAATGAAATTTCAAATTAGCAAGTTATGTAAATTGCACAACCATACTTTTAAAACGTCTCATATAGTTAACTCAATATTTTCTGTTAAATAAATTTTTGTGAAACGGTTCTTCGGAACAAATTAGGCTATGAAGTAGAAATCTACAAATAGACAAATAAAAGTATTTCGAGCAAGGTTTGAAGTTTCTGTTATATAAGTTTTGTATTGTGGTATCTTGTGCACAAAACTTCATCGCTCAAGGGTAGGTAAATAGATAGATAGGGGCAGATGCTTTCTTTAAACACTTTAGGTCCGTTGTGATACCCTGGATCAGTGTTTCTTCTATTCACACCATTGGAAACTTCGTATAAAGCGTTGTAAATTTAATAAGTCCACCTCCCTCAGATCGAAAAGGTTATTTAAGACACTTGTAGATAAATATTTGTAGATATATTGTAACAATTGTAGATAAATATTTCTTTATCATTTTATAAGCAGAGTTATATAAATTATATTTTAAATATTATGGCAGATTTGTATCGGTATTTTAAAGTTGACAAAGGCAGCAAATATTCATTCTCTTTTATTTAAGTTTTTTTTAAAAGCTTAAAATAAAATAGAAAAAAATGGCCAAAAAAATTTAGTTTTTATAAAAGTTCAAAAAAAAAAAAAACATTTATTTTTATAATAATTGAGTATGTTCTAATAATAATGTTTATACATACTGCACATTTTTATTATTTATTTTTTCACTTAAAAAAAAAGAAAAATGAAAAAATTAATTTTAGTATTTTCTAAAACTATAGAAAAATTTTTAATTTTACAATTGGGGCTTCGGTTGCCTAGTGCGTAAAAGCGTATAAAAATACGCTATAAACACCGAAAAAGTGTAAGTTAGAACTACACACGTTGTAAGATTAATTCCCCCTTACGACATGTACAGCCCCTCCACAAAAAAAAGGCTGTGTAATTTTCTTGTTACATTTATGTGGCAGGGAAATGTACTAAAAAGAAAATAAAAAAATTTAAGCTCATTTCAATAATCTACAAAAGTTTCAATTACCCCCGTTACCATATCAAACGAAAATTACAATCTCATATCAATTAAATTTTACAATCTCATATCATACAATTCTAAAGGCATCTACTGCTTTTTCTTTAAACCTTCTGGCTAAAACATCAGCCGCGTACCTATTTAAAATATAAACTAAAGAGTATTTTTCTCATCGATTCATACAATTAGATTCCTAACTCTTAATAAAATCTCCTGAAATTAAACAAATCATCATTAAATAGAACTATTGCAATAAATTAGGGGGAAAAAAATATAGCTGAATTGATCAAAAACGGGGGTTACAAAGATTGTATTTCATTTACCTGAATGTCACTGTGTCACTGACCTGACCTGAACAAACTATTGAAAATTCCACCTAATTATATCAAAAATGAAATATACAGGCAATTTGCAAAAAAAAATACAGTCAAATGATAATAATAATGTCAAAAATACAAGACACGCCGTCAAGCCCGGCATGCAGTCACTGAGGTAAATTCGATTGTCAAATAAACTTTTTTGATTGGAATTCTCAATCAAAGAGGGTAGTCTAAGAAATGCCTAAAACTTTATCCGAACTGAAGAAAAATAATTTAGTGAAATAATTCGATGGGCGGGGGCAGAAAAAAACTACAAGCTATAAAAATTAACAGCACTAGAACCCAAATATCAGAATGCAGTACATTGTGGTTTTGTGAAATCAGTGTGTGCACTTTCTAAGAAAAGAATAGCAAAGAAAAAAAATTTTTTTTTTAATTGCAAATAACATAATTGTGGTTAAATTTTTAATTAAATTTTCAACTGAAAAAAATTAACCATAAAACATTGCGTAAGTAAAGAATACAGAATCGAAAAAAAATCATTGAATTCATCAAATAAAGGTTAGGTTAGATTAGATTAAAGTGACAGCCAAAAAGGTAGTCTTAGACCGTATTTGTGGTCCAATTGTGATACCACATAAAGATTTCACATACCACATATAATTCATCAAAATAAATAAAGAATGAAAATATCGAAAACTATATTATTGATACAGAAACAGATAGTAAAAACTATCGATAATAGTATAACGGAAATGCTATAAATCGATATAATTTTTCGATATAAAATTACAGTTATAAAAAAAAACAATTTGTAAAATTGAATTGAAAAAAAAAAATTAAAAAGATTAAACATTTAATTTTATTCAATTAATTAAAAAAAAAAAAAACAATTAATTATAAAATAAAGCTATTATAAAAATTTTTTTTTTTTTTTGATACTAACCTGAACAATTTTTGATTTCCTTGTATTTTTTTGTTTATATTTTGATTTGATGGCTTTTTTTTTATTAGATATATACTAGATATATACTTGCAGTTCATATAAATAAAATTTATTATTTGTATGTATATATATACATACAAATATTTTTCAGAAAATGTATTTAAAACCAGAACTCAATTCAAATTCAGAAACAAAAAATTAAAATAAAAAAAACAAAATAATATAAAAGTTATTACATTTAAAATGGTATTGAATTAAAAAAAAAAATTCTTTTTTTTTCGATATTGATTTTTTTTTTTTTTTTAAGGTTATTTATTTTTATAATACCATATTTTATTATAGTTATTAATCAAAATATTTTATTAATATTTTTATTTTTTATTTTATTTATTTTTTTTTTTTTAAATAATTAAAACATATTTTCGAAAATATTAATAGAGTTCTTATTAATAGAAGAGTTCCGCTTTATTAATTCTTATTAATTTGTATTAGTGTGACTGATGTTGCTGTATTTTTTTTTTTTTTTTTTGCTTTATACCACCTATTTACTACATTGTGTACTAAATTTTATTTTTTTTTTTTAATAGCCCATAATTTAGTTACACTGTGTCACAAATTTTTTTTTTATTTTATGTTAGTTTTTTTATTAATAAGTAACTTGTTGTTTGTTTGTTGATATTTTGTGTATTAATATTTTGTATAGCCAATAAACAATTTATACTTAATTCTTAATATTTTTAAGTATATTTTTGTTGTTTAATTCACTATTTATTTTGTTATATTTATACTTTGTATAACTGTGTTGTTTTTTTTATTTTAATTTTCCTGCTGTTAACACAAATTAAACAGTTATTTTTTTTTGTTTTGTTTATTCTGTGATTCCGTTAGAATTAAAAAAATATTGTTTTTTGTTGTTTTTTTTTTTTTTTGATTGTTTGATTTTTTGTATTGTTTAGGCAGCGCTATTATTATTTTCAATATCTTTTTTTTTTATTTATATTTTATTAATTTTTTTTTGTTTTTTTATTTTTAAACAAAAAATTACAGTTAATATTAATTTTATTATTCTGTTTTGATTTTGTTTTTTATTTTTGTTGTTGTTATTAATTTAAAGCCCCAATTTTTCCATATTTATATTTATTATATTAATTTATTTATTTAAATTATTAATTTTTGTTAAATTTAAATTTTATTTGTTTAAAATAAACAAGAAAAAAAAAAAAAGATAAAAAATTTCAATGTTATTGTTTTTTTTTTTATAATATTTATTTAGTTATTTATTTATTTTTTTTTTTAATTTAGTTAATTACATTTACATACATTTAAAATATTCTATATTTTTAAAGTGTTTTGTATTTTTTGTATATATACATATATATATATATATATATAATACAATATTTATTAATTTAATTATTTATAAATGAATGCTTGTTTATATTGTATTTAAGTATACACATTGATTAATATAATATTATCAATTAATATACAATATTACAGTTAAGTTTTTTTTTTTTTTTTTTATGGTTTTATATTTATTATTAATTTAAGGTTTTTTTTTTATATATATATATATTATTGTATCATGTATGTATATATTTATTTGATTGTTTAAAATAAAAATAAATAAAATAAATTCTTTACACAATTATGTTTTTTTTTTTTTTTTTGTGTAATCGTTTGTAGTTGTGGTAATTTTTTAAAATAAATATATTTATCTATTTTAATTATTTATTTATTTATTTTTTTTTATTGAATGTTTGAAACTTTTTTTATATATATATTGTTTTTCTTTTATATATAAATTTTTACATTTACAAATATTTTTTAACTGTGTGTTAATAATTTTTAAGTTATGTTTTAAATGTTTTTTTTTTATTATTAATTTAAGTTTTTTTTTTTTGTTTTTTTATTAATTATTTATACATATTTTTTCTTAATTTTAAATATCTTAAGTTTTATATTAAATAATAAAATTTTTAATAAGGCCAATTTAAGGCACACGAATTTCCAATAATAGGTTTTTCCTTCTGTTTTTGTTTTTTTTTTTTTTTTGTTTTTTTTTTTTGTTTGTTTTGGTTGTTTTATTAATATATCTTAATTTTATTTAATATATTTAAATTTATATATATATATATATAATTATTAGTTATTTAAAACTAAGAGGAGGAGTGTGAGATAATTCAATATTTTTTTTTTTTTTATATTTATAGTAATTTTTGTTTTTGGCTTTTTAATAATTTAATAATAATATTTTGGTATTTTTTATGTATACTGATGAATATTAAATATGGATTTCTTCTTTTTTATAAAATGTGTTTTTTTAATATTATGATTAATGTTTGATTTTTGTTTTGTTTTTTTTTTTTTATATATAAAATAGATTTTTTTTTTTTAAATTAAAAAAAAAAAAAAAAAAAATTAAATGATTTTTTCTTTTTCAATTTTATTTTCCTAGATCACAAAATTTTTTGTAAAATTTTTTAAAATTTTAAACTTTTTCTTTAAATATAAATTTTTAAAATTAATATATTTTTTTTTTTTTTTTATAGGCCAAAATATATCACCCGAGATTTATTTCATATTTATGTTTTGTTTTTTTTTTTTTTTTAAATTTTTTATTTGAAATAAAAATTCATTTTGTTTTCTTTTTATTTTACTTTTTTTTTGTTTTTGGTTTATAATTAATTTTGATAAATAATCTATTAATGTTTTTTTTTTTTTTTTTAAATATAATGTATATTTATATAATATATATTATTATTGTTACGAGATTTTATTTTATTAACTAAATTTTTTACATATATATATATCTATTATATATATGTATATTTGTTTTATATTTTATACATTTATAAATTATTATTAATTAATTTTATATTAATATAGGAAAAAAAAAAAAAAAATAAACAAAATATTGTATATTTTATGTATATCCAAAAATTTTGTATGGTATATTTTGTTTTATTAATATACATAAATATTTTATGTGTTGTATATTTAACGTTGATGTTTACATACGTTTATAAATAGTCTTATTTTTATATATATATATATTTTTTTTTTTTTAATTTTATTTATACGTAGATATGTTAATTTTATATAGTTTTTTTTATAAAATTTTGTGTTTTTTTTTTTATTTGTATTTTAAATTATAAATAAAGAAAATAAAAACGTATTTTGGAACATTTTTTTTTTGTTTCTTTTCTTTATTAAAATTAATATAAAATTGCAGAATTAATTAAAAAAATTAATATTATAGTTAAGATGGTTTTTTGAAATGTTTTATAAAAGAAACATCGCATAATTAAAAGTATAAAATATAAAATAACAAAAAAAAAAACAATAAAAAAAAAAAGTTTTTTTTTTTAAATTAGTCTTTTTTATTAGTTAGTTATTTGTTTTTTTTTTTGTTTTTTATAATCTGTCACAGAAAATTTCAAACACAATTAAAATGTTTAAAATTAATTTTAGTAAAATATATGAAAGTTAAAAATGTTTTTTGGTAATTTCTTAATTTTTTAACAATCATTTTTTTTTTTTTTTAGTATTTATTTTTAATAATATTATTTAATATTATAATTAATACACTAACACTTTTTTATTATTTAACACTAAATTGTTTTTTATTTTTGTTTTGTGTTTCGTTTTTAGAACCGTTTGATTTTCTTTGTCTTTTGGAAATTTAAAGAAAATTATATAAAACGATTAATTTATTTTTATTAATGTTTAAATTGTCTTTAAATTGTATTAATATTAATATTAATTTTTCTGTATATTTATAACGTAAGCAGTCATAATTTGATTTATAGCCCATATTTATTTTGAGAATTTGTCTTTGTTTTTTTTTTTGTGTTTTATTTGATGTGTTCACAGTTAAAATTTATTTCACACACTTTTTTTTAAATTAAATTAAACAAAAAAGAAAACACAAATTGTCTTTAAAATTTTTCAAATGTTTGTTAGGTAAAACACACTTAAAATTTGTTTTTCTTGAGATTTGCTTTTTTTTTTTTTTTAATTTTCATTTTTTTTTTTTTTAATATTTAAATAACATTAAATAGTATGTATGTTCACTTAAAGTAATTTCGTACTGATTTTGTTCGCTATAATAAAAAATATTAATTTGAAATTAACACATTGAATACCAAAATGTATAATCGATGAATTAAAAAGAAAAAAAAAAAAAATTTTTTTGTATATTGGTCATTGTTTTTTGTGTGATCATCGATCATACCGATTGGGAACCGAATGGGTTAAATAATAATTAAAGTAATTTTACTTTATGTAAAAGATTATAAAATTTTGGTGAAATATATAGGTTGCTTGGTAATTTAGGTATACCAGTATAAAATGGTATATGTACATAATATATTTAAAGGCTGTTTTGACATATTTTATTTTTACATTTTTAAATGCATTTGTAATGTAATAAAATTGATATATTGTTAAATTTTCATTAGTATGAAAAGAAATAGTATATATGTATTGTAGTATATATGTATCTAATAAAAAAGTATAAATATCATGTTTAATGTTTTAATGTCATTTTTAATGCATTAAAAATTTAATTCAATTTACATTTTTCGTTACATTTTTTTTTTTTAGCAAATTATGGTTGATTTATTTGCATATATAATCATTTCTTTTCAATATATATAAGCTATCTCTTTTATACGCAGTTGACAGTTCAATAGCTTTTAATGCATTAAAAATGTAAAAAAAAAAAAAAAGGGTCATATAAGCCTTTAATATAGAAATTGAAAGAAATTTGTAATGGGTAGATAAGGTGGGCAAAGGAGGAAGTCGAAATTTGACTTTTAATATAAATGAAATAAAATATTATCTAAAAATTAAAAATAAGTATGTATATATATATATATATATATATATATATAAATAATTTTTTTTGAAATATTCATAGTAAAAAATTCTTATGTAATTGGATATTTAGAAATATTTTTTATTGAGGGTCTACTAGGATCTTGGAAGTCTAGTAGTTTACTTTTAAAATATTTGGCCATGTAAATTTAACTGAGAAAATATATCTATAGGTATGGATTTAAATCAAGCAAAGGATGCAAATTTCTTACTAATATATGAGAATAGTATAAAAAATATTAAATTAATATAATTAAAGTCTTTCTATTATAATATATATATGCTAGTATTATACAGACATCTATTAATTATTATTTTTTTTTTTTAATTTCAACGTGTCATGTGATTGCCCAAATTTACGTCGTGTGTTGCCGCGTTTTCCATTAAAATTAGTTTTCAACATTTTTTAAAAAAGAATCAAGGAAGCCCGAAAGAGAAGAAGTTTTATTTGTATATTAAATTAAATACACAATAAAAAAATAATTGTTCATTTTTGTATCAAATTATAAATTTTCATATTTCTTATGTTGTTCGCCCATAGTCAGTCTTTTAACTATAGTTGAAAATCTAGAAAACTTTCCAACAAGTTGTATAAATAGAGTGTATTTCGGGGAATATTAATACTATAGGTTAAATATGTCATTTTTAGGAAATTAATAAATATATAGGGAGTTTTTATCCATAGTTGAGCTTGAGAATGACCAAATTGCAAAAAACAAAATGTACATTAGTAACATTAATATTTTAATTATTATAATTTATAATACTTACAATTTTTTCCTTTTATATTGACTCACAATATAAAAAATGAATGTTATAATAATAGTAGAGATCTTGCATTACTTTATTTTTTTTCTATATGTACTTATGTACTAAATTACTTGTATTGTAATTATTTTGTTTTGTTTTAGTCTTTATCTGGTTTATTTTTTTTTTTGTATAGACGTCATATTTTTTTAGTTTTCATATTGGAAGTTGTGATAGTAAATTTTCTATTAAAGTATATTTTGAACTTTTGAATTCTTTTTTGTTTTATTCAGATCCACTTTTTCAAAATTTTTGTTTAAATTAATTATTAATATAATTATTGGGTATTAGGTTTTTTTTTTTTATTTTATTTAAATTGTTATACATTTTATTTTGTTTATATTACTAAGTATATAGTCTTTTTTTTTCTATTATTTTATTTATTTATTAATAATTTAATTATTAATAATGGTTTAATTTTATTTATTTTGTTTTTTTTTTTTTTATTTAAATTCTTATGTATTATTTTACTTATATATTAATTATTTTTACTGTTATTAATTTATATTATTAATATTTTATAAATGATTATATAAATTAATTTATGAATATATATATATATATATGTATATATATTAATATTCTAAAATAAGAATCAATGTGTAATTATAAAAAAAAAAAACAAAAATTAAATAAAATAAATAAATATTAAATATAAAAAATAAAAACAAAAAAAAAACAAAATTGAACTAATCATTTATTTCTTAAAATAATAATATTTATATTTATAATTAATTAATAATAACTAAATAACATTTTATAATTTATTTAAGAAAAAAATTATTTATATAATATAAATATCTAATATTTTTTTTTGATAAATTTTAAAATTATTTAAAAAATAAAAACAGAAACTAATAACAAGAACAAAAACAAAGAAACAAAACAACTATTTAGCTACAAAATTTAATTATAGTAATAAATTAAAAAAAAAAAATCAAAAAACAAAAAATATATAAATATTAAAATAATTTCTTACTCTTTTATTATAATTTTATTTATTTTTGTTTTTTTTTTTTAAATTAATTTCGTTTATATATTATTAATTAATTAACAAATTAATATATTTAATAATAAATTAAAATATTTTATAATTATTTAAAAAATTAATAATTAAATTAATATATTTTGATTTTAATATATATATATATAAATTGTTAAAAAATAAATAACTTATTAAATTAAAAAAAAACAAAAAAAAAAAAACTTATGCTTTTTGAAATGTAAAATGTTTTAAGATATTTTGTTTTTATAATAATAAAAATAATAAAATACTATAATTATATATATTTTTAATTGAATTAATGATCAATTGAATATCGATAAAATTATATTGAAATTAAAATTAAAATGTTTTTAAATAATAACTGATTATTTTGTGTTTTTAGAATTGTAAGAGAAGATACATTAATTATTCAATTATTATTATTTTTTTTTTTTTTATTTTTCTTTGCTATAGTATGTAAAGTTAAAGTTTTATAATAGACGTATACGTTGTTTTACATACATTGTTTTTTTTTTTTTAAATATAATAATTTTTTTATGTGTAATTGTTATATTTAATTATAGAAAAAATAAAAAAAAAAAAATAAAAAAAAAAAAAAATTAAACAAAAATGGTCTGTTAATATATTCCGCAAATAATAAATTTTAATTTGACGACTATATTTTAATACTAAAAATATACGTTCTAGTTTATGTACTATGTATATATATATATATGTATTTGTTTTGTAATTATTTCTCTGAAGAAATAAATAAAATTTATAATAATATGTTTTAATTAATTTTTTATTTTTTTTATTTTTTGTGTATAAAATGCTGTATATAAGTATAATATATTTACAAATTTTTAAATATTAATTTTTTTTTTTTTGAAGATTGTGTTTTTTATCAATAATTAATAATTTTGTGTGTTTGTTTTTTTTTTATTTCTGTTATTAATTATTATTAATTATTGGATCTAATTAATATTTTGTAATTTTTTTTTTTTGAATTTTATTTTTACCTTATATTAAAAATAAATAAGTAAATACTAGCTATATGGTATGTGGTATTTAAAACTGTCTGTTCCGGTGTCAGTGTTTAATTGAATGAAAAATATTGGTAGTATTTTGATAATTAAAATTAAATTTATTAAAATAATAATATGTAAATATATAAATTAAAAAAATATTTTTGTTTTTATTGTTTGGTTTTTTTTTTAAATTTTCAGAATTTCAAAAAAAAAAAAAAAAAATTAAGAAATAAAAAACAAATTATAAATATTTTATAATCATTAAACAGAAAAATAATAATTTAAAAGAAATCAAATAAAATTTCACTTAAAATAAAAAATAAATTACAAAAACGAATAGAAAATTTATATATTTGTATTTAATATAAATAATATATTAATATAATATTATATATATATATTTATTAATAATTAATAAAAAAAAAAAAAAAATTATTAATTATATGAATTATAATTTTTATAAACTTTTATTTGAAATAAATTTTCTTATTAAAATTTAAAAAACAAAACAAAAAAACAAATTAATATATAAAAAGTAGTATTAAGCATGTAAATGTGTAGGAGTTTTTGCTGTATTTGTGTTTTTTTTTTTTTTTGTTTTTTTAATGTAAAGCAAAATGTGTATATATATAATATGTATATATTAATTTATATTGTTATTATTTTAAATATTATAATTATATAAATTTTATTTTTATATTTAAGTTTTTTTATTAATATATTATTAATTAATTTTTTTTTAGTTTATTTTTTTAGTTTACTAAGAACTTAAAAATTTAAATGGTACATTAAATATATTATTATTTAATATATTTAATATAGTTAATAATTTTTTGTTTGTTTTTTATTATTTTTTTTTTAATATAAATTTACGTATGTTGAATATTTTTTCTTTTTTTTTTATTTATTTTGTGTTTAATTATTGTAATCTTTTTTTTTTTTTTGCACAATATGTTTTTCTCTTTTTTGTTTTTGTTTTTTATTAATTGCTAACATCAGTGTGTTTTTGTTATTTTGGATGTTCAATATTTTTCTATATCAAAAAACAAAAAGAAAAAAAAGAAAGATTTATTTAAAATTCAAGAAAAAAATTAAAAATTTTTTTTTTTTTTTTATAAACACTTACACTTTGTACATATCTCTTGATTTACATGCTGGTAAGACAGACTTTGAATAGAACAGACAGACATAGAAAATTTCGTTTTGTTTTTGTCAGAAAATAATTTATTTTGAATTAACTAATATAGTTTTTGTTTAGATGTTTAGATTTTGATTAATGGTACAAAACAAAATCATTTGATATAATTAAAAAATCAGAAAAGAAAAACAAAATCCATTATAATGTAAAATCAAATTATAATGTAATTTTTTCTAGATATTAAAAATCGAAATTTGGTTCTGAATGCATTCTAAGATTTGTCAAAAATGTATACTATAGATTTTATTTTGTTGGATTTTCATTTCCGGGATTTACCTAATACCAGCTAAATTATCTTTTATTAAATTTAAAAAAAAAAATATAAATAATAAAATTAATGCGCATCCCCAAAATTTTAGAATTTTTTGAGTAATTAGATATCTATTTTCGAAAATGTTCAAATATATATTCTCAAAAAAAATATATGTAGCTTAAATGGATTTTATTATAGTTAATTAGAATATCGGAGGTTTCAATAATTTGATTAGTTGGAATTTGGGGTTATCAGCTCCCCAGTATTTGTAATGCTACGTTTTTTTATTTTTAATACAACATTTTTATAAAGAAAAATTTTGTATTCGATTTTTAGAAAAATTTCGACTAAAAATTTTGAAAAATTGTTTATTATTTTAATTCGAAAAAAATTCTTTTCAAAAAATATGGTACACCCAAGTACATATGTACTATAATATATAGGTACAAAAAACAAATTGATATTTACTATTATATGGGATTATTTAATAAGCCGTGTTGTACAGGTCTACATTTTATTTCTCCTTCTTGATCACGTCGTAGAGAATATGATTTACTGTACTCTGATTAAAACCAAAAACAAACGCCTAATATCTGAGATAGGTTTTTTTTTTTTGTTTATAAAATCATTATTTTGATAGGTATTTATTAATTATTAATTATTATATGTACATATATATTTACCATATAGATTGATTCTAAGTTTGCTGTAATTTATTTTCCTGTTGCATCAGTTATATTAAGTTTTGTTTTGGGTTTTTGTTTTTATTTTATATTTTATTATTTTTAGCCGTTTAATTTTTTTTGCAAAATTTCCGTTATCGTCTTTTTTTTTTTTTCTTTTTTTTAATATATATGTGTTTTTGTACTTTCTGTATACTTTCCTCTGTTTTTTTTTGATTTTTTTTTATTAATTTTGTATTTTTAAAATTTGTTTTTATTTATTTTATATACAGTTATTTTAATTTTTTATATTCTTTTAAAAAATTTTTCTTGTTGATTCTTCACTTTTTTCAGTAGTTTTTTTTTTTTTTATTATTTAATTTATTTAATAGTTTTTTTTTTTTTTGTTTTTTTTTAATTCGCGCACATAATATAACTTAAGTAGATTGATCCTGATGTTGATGTTGATATAATTGAATGGTGGTGTTGTGGTGTTGATGTTGTAAAATTGTATTTAAAATTCTTGATTTAAGTTTTTATTTTATAATATTTAAATCCCCATTTACATAATATAAAAATTTTTCCAAATATTTTTATATTAATTATATATTAATTAAATTAATTTTTTGTTTTTTCTTTTGATTTTGTTTTTTTTTTTTTTTTTTTATATTTTGGAAAATGAAAAAATTGCCTTTTCTATTGCAAAACTCAAAGTGGATAACTTAAATATTTTGTTTTGATATATTTAAAGTTTTAGAATATTAATATAATTTTTTTTTTTTTTAATTAAAAATGTGGAAAAT
Organism: Poecilobothrus nobilitatus; assembly: GCA_947095535.1. NCBI lineage: Eukaryota > Metazoa > Arthropoda > Insecta > Diptera > Dolichopodidae > Poecilobothrus > Poecilobothrus nobilitatus. Next base: position 12,810,234 of record OX352775.1, on the reverse strand, counting down.
AAAGTTAAAATAAATTTTTGTTTTTGTTTTTTTCTTAACCGAAAAAAATGTAAACCGAAATAACGTAAAATTTTTTTTTTTATAGATTTTGTATTTAATTTAGATATATAAAAAGTTATAGATAGATAATAAATTAATATATATTAATTCCGTTTTTTTTTGTTTTAAAATTTAAATAAAATTCACTTTTTTTTTTTTTTTTTGATTTATAAATTAAAAATTATATTAATTATAAAATATGAAGAAGAAGAATTTTTTCAAAATTAATAATAGAACACAATAAAGTTATAAATTTAATTAATAATTTTTTTTTTATTATTTATTTAATAATTTTATTTTTTTTATTTTTTTTTATTTTGTTGTAATATTAGGAATTTGTATATATATATATATATGATTAAAAAATAGTTTTATATAAAAAATTTCACTGGTCTATTGCAAATGAAACTAATGATGGTTAGTTTGAAGGAAAAAACCTGGAAATATATTAGAAAAATATAAAATATATATATAAATAAATAATATGTATGTATATTTATGTAATATTTATATAAAAAAAAATTTTTTTTTTTTTTTTAAACCTTTTAAGACTTTCTGTGAGTGTAAGTAAATAATTTTACACAAAAGCTTTAAAACTTATCTAGAAATACATAAGGATTAATATATAATAGTGATAGCACTTTTAGCTATAATCTAATTGTGTCCAATAATTATGCATTTTCTAAGAAAACTTAGAAAATTTAATTTGTTTTGGAGTTTATAAAAAAAAACACGACAGGTCTTAAAAAGGATTAAAAAACTTAATAATTTATAATTATTTTTAATATTTATTAATGTTTTTAAAATATATACAATTAATTAATATCGATATCGATTGATCAAATCGATTTATAATAATATTAAATTCTATAAAAGCTTTAACTTTGGCTCTTGCGTTTTTAATGTTTAAGTAAAAATGTTTTTTTTTTTTTTTTTAATTTTACCACCACACATAAATAATAATACATAGTATAAATAATAATACAAATATTTCATATATTTTAGATAAATTTTTTAGAACTGTTGTATACTGCGTAAATAATGCTGCCTCCTCTGGTACACTAAGTAATATGTTGTCAATTAAATTGTGTTTGTTTACATACCCATTATTCTATCGTATTTATATGCGGTAATTTTCATATTATTTATTATGTTAGTTTAAAAGTTTCAACTTTTTAGCTGCAGTCTTTTAATAATTTATTGAAATTTTTTTTTTAAATATTTTAAAGAGAAAAATGAATAATAGTTTTCTTTTTCTTTTTTAAAATAATATAAGATTTGAAAGTTCACTGTAACGTAAAAAAAAAAGGTATTGCCTAATGTTTGAAAAAAAAAAATGTCTCTGACATGGAACGATTTTACCGAAAACACTTATAAAACAGTACTTTACAACCAAAAATTCGTGTCTACTAAGTAATTGATAAAGCGATATTTAACGTCTAAAAATTTATCAATTGATTATGGTATCGATATTTTTTTTTAATTTTTTATTTAGTGCATATCTGTGTCACATAAATGTGAACAGGAAAGGGCTAATAATTTTTACTCTTTAATCTGCTTAAAAAAACGTGCTTCAGAAAAACTTATAATTAGCATAACAAACAGAAATAAAATTTGTTAAGGAGCCGTTGCATAAATAAATTCAAATCTTATTAATGAGTTCATTAGTTTTATAGTTTTGTTGTAGACGTATATACATTACACATTTGCACATTTACTTTTTTTTAATTCAAAATTGGAGTTATGTTAGTTTTTCCATAAAATCTCCCTTCCGCTTGACAAAAATGCTAGAAAAGTGATGAGCATTTGTTACTATAGGGAGATTTTAAATTAAATAAAATATTGCAATATTATTATTTATCCTTAGAAGAAGTAGAGGTATTTATATATAATAATGTTGTATGTATTATATATAAATACATATACTTATATATAAACACCTATATATAAATAACGCACCCTTAGTGAAATATAGCAACAAGTAAAAATAGTGCATTTTTGATTTAAGAATGCCATTGAAAGCGCAAATTCATTCTCTTTATTTTGGTTCTAATCCGCAATACAATATCTCAAAAACTAGTATTTTTTATTTAATAGTTTGCGTAGATTGTCATTCAATTTTTACTTTTTTTTTTTTTTTTTTGACTTTTTCTATTTATACCGCATTTTTTAGGAATATGCCGTAAACTTCAATATTTTTCTTTGTGAAAAATTGCAACATATTAAAATATATACCCTTTTACTGTATAGTCAATTTTTCAAAATAATGTACCATAGAAAAATATTAAAGTTTATCTTTATTGATGGGGGCCTCGATGGCCTAGTTGGGTAAGAACGTATAAAATACGCTGTAAATACCGAGGGAGTGTGGGTTCGAATCCCACACACGTCGTAAGGGTTATTCCCCCTTACGGCATTTATAGCCACACCTGAAGAGGAGAGACTGTGTAATTTCCTGTCGACATTTATGTGGCAGAGAAAGGCATTAAAAAAAAATCTTTATTGATTTCTTCATGATTTAATTTTGCAGAATAAAGTAATAAAACGAAATTTTTGACAACCAAATAAAAATGTTCCAAAATATGTTCCAAAATAAATCACTATTGCATTTAAATTAACTTTCAAAAATTACAAAATGTTGAGTTGCAATATAGCAATGTGTTGTGTTATTTGTTTTACTTTCGTCTTCGCTGAGTTGAAAACGGACCCAAGAAGAAACGTTTCTATTTAGTACAAAAGACAGGATTTCGACAAAATAAAAAAAAACGCAAACTTCAGACTTAATTTACTCAAAACTAGAAATTTCGAAATGTTGCAGTATTTTACTGAAGGTGCGGACTATGTTTGTTTAAAGAAATTATTCTATACATTGTACTTTTAATACTATAATTTGATATTTTTTTTGTTTTACAATGTTTTATTTTCATATAAGATTTTATCAATGAAATAAATTTTTTATATTATTTTTTTTTTTTGGTTTATTTATTCAATTTTTCCTTTTATACTATTTATTTATTATGTTATATTTTGTGTTATTTATATATTTTATTCTTTCTCTGTTTATTTATTTATTTATTTTCTTTATAAAAATATCCTTTATATAAAATTTTTTATTCATAATAATATTTTTTGATTAAAAGGAATAAAAAGTTTTCATTGAAAGAAAAAACTATTCAATTTTTTCAATTTTTCCCAATTTTGTGTATATCCCCATATCTATTTCTTCACACATTCGTACATAACTTCTTTTTATCTATAGATAATTTTTGTTTTTTTTTTTGATTATTTTTATCTGAAGTTTTAGAGTGTTATAAATCTCCATTTTTTTTTACTCAAAGAGTAATTTGATCAATAAATTGATGAAATAACTCTTTGTTTTCTTTGCAATAGGTTAGTTTCGAAGAAATGTTTGTCATTATATTGCTCAAGTTTAGTTTACTTAATTTATAAAGTAATAGTTCGTGATCTATACAGTCAAAAACTTTTTGAAATACACTCCGTGTATTTATCTTTATCGATATTTCGAGTTACAAAGTCTGTTAATGCAAGACATGGGACATGGGTAATATTGGAATTCTCTTCGAAACCGTATTGATCTTGGTGAAGGATAGCATTATTTCTCAAAGAAGGACATTAGTAGATTTTTGATAATTTTTCTAAAAATTTTGGAAAAAATGCTTAAGACGATTTAAGAGAATCAATTGTATCCTTGACTTCCGATTAAATTTGTTGGGTTTAGTTGAAAAGGAGAAAATATGTTCCTATTAATTTTCAGCAATAATTCCTCATCAATTGGACTTAAGTCAATCTCAAGAGTATCTGTGACATTAACGAAAAACGTATTTAATAAGTCATTTATTGGGTGTGGAGTTTCTATCACCTTATTATTGTGTTTTAAAGTTTTGATCTGATTACCGATCTGATTACATTATTTTTTTTACAAGGTCTACAGTTTTTACAAGGTTTTAAAAGGCCAAGGAATACAGTTTCCTACCATCACTAGGATGCTTGGAAATAGTTTATATAGGTATATGTTTGACCAAAAACTATTGGTTGATAAGTTATTGTAATCTAATACAGTTCTGTAAGTAGTGACATTTTGTTCAGTGTATTGATTTAGGTTTGTACTAATAAAAAACATTTGATGATCTGATAGAGGAGTGTCAATAATATGTAAATCATATTCATATTCAGTTACAATCAGAAATAAAGTGGTCAATTATGAATTTATAATTTTTGTCTTGTTCTTGTTCCAAACTGTTAATTTTGTTGTAGATTAAATATATACGCTAGAGAGTAGAATCTGAGAATAGTTTATAACATCCCTGTTGTGGTTTGTCCAATAGATTTATATTGAAATTCCCTAAAATTAGCGATCGTTTAAAGGTAGATAGACGTAATTAAATCAAATTTATTTATAAAGTCTATAATACTTGTTTGTTGAGACCTATAAAAAGACATGTGGTTTACATTTTCTTTTAGTAATCTAACTATCAAAAATTTGGAATTATTAGACTCTTCCTTAATGAATGGAGTGCTACTAATATTTTCAGACACATATATGCGACATCCCCATACGCGATGTTCCGAATTGATTCCGTACGATATCTAGTGTATCCAGGTAGGTTGAAAAATTGATTTTCAATTTTATGTAAACAAATTTCTGTTAAAACTATAGTACATGTATTACGCCTCCATATGAATTAATTAGTATTTCAAGATCATTTGATTTATTTCTTAAACTTCTGATGTTTAAATACAAAATGTTTAAATTATGTTTCTGTTTCATCATTACACTTTATTGGTTAACTCTGTAATAATTCACTTTCAAATCGTTCTCAATATTAAAAGATATCATTACTATTTACGATAACAATAGAGTTCGTTAAGCACGTGGCAATTTAGCAAGCATACATAGAAAAATTGAAAAGTTGAAATCACAGTATTACTACGGCATTAAATAAAATGCCGCACGGCATTAAATAAAACGCATCAATATAAAGTGAAGTATAGAGAATATTGATAATTTTTTTTAGTGCATTTCTCTGTCACATAAATGTGAACAGGAAGAACACAGCCTTTCCTTTTCGTGGCGTGCTGTAAATGTCGTAAGGGGGAATTATTCTTACGACATGTGTGGGATTCGAACCCACACTCCCTCGGTGTTTACAGCGTATTTTATACGCTCTTACCCACTAGGCCACCGAGGCCCCTAATTATGTATATAAAAAAGAAAACAAAACATTAGAAATAAAAAAAAAACACAAAATAAATATAAACTAAAATTCAAAAAATTTAAGATTAGAAAAATCAAATTAATCAATTAAAAACATTACATCAAGCAAATCTTCAACCTGATCAAAATTAAATTCCATAAGCGTTATTCCAGTGTTTCGTTATTTTTAGAAATTTATTAATAAATTTACATGTTCTTATGTAGAAAGGTAATTTATTAAATAAGCGATAAGCAACGGATACTATAGAATTTACGAAAACATAGGAATATTTACAAAAGACATATTATTAATACACAAACGATAATTATACGAAAACCTATTATTTAAATAACCTGACCTGAAAAACGTTTTTAACACTTTGTGTATAATACAAATGACGAACAGGCAAAAGTTTTAGCTCTTTGAACTATATATGAGCAAAACGTTACTTATTACATACTTTTCCGATCACATTTTTCTTTTTAGTAAAATAAGTAGAGACTATCTTATACCAGTGGGCTCCTCCCCAGCATGTAATGCCATACTGCAATTTTGATTGGGAAAAGCCATAGTAGAAGGTCATTAAAACTTCTTTGGAACACAGATGTTGTAAACGATAAAAACTGTACAAAGTGGAACGAAAATAGTTTTTGAGAAGTTCTGTGTATGGGGAGCCCAACTCATTATTATCAATAGTAATTTTTTTTTTAATGCGTTTCTCTGTCACATAAACTTGGACAGGAAATTACACAGCCTTTCCTATTCAGACGTGGCTGTAAGAGTTGTAAGGGGGAATAAATATTACGGCGTGTGTGGGATTACCGAGGGAGGGTTGGGTTCGAATCCCACACACGTCATAAGAGTTATTTCCCATAAGCTTTGGATTAAGGAAAAAAATCATACAATATAATTTAAATAATAAATTCTAATAAAAATATAGAAAATACAACAACAACAAAAAAAAATAAGTTACGGGCATTAGTGAAGGAGCAAAAGAGATGAAATATTATTTCAGAAATTAACAAAATTATGTTATTTCTATTAATTATCAAAATTGTTTTTTTTAATTTTTTTCGAGTCATTAAAATTATTAATTATTTTTATTAAGAAAATTAAAAAAAATTGTTACACATTTTACACCACTATGCAAATTTTTCTTTTTTTTATATACATACATATGTACTCGTAGAATTTATCTATACGCACCCGTGTGTCTTAAAATCAACAAAATGGATACGTATTGCGTAAAATGTATTACGAAAAAAAAAAATAAAAATAAATGATTTTAAAAATTTTGAAATTTTGAAAAAAAAATAAACAAAAATTATAGAAAAAAAATAATTGTTAATATTTTTAAAAAATTCATAAATTATTTTATAAGAACCGTTACAAATTGAAATATTTCTTTTAATTCATTTCTTCATTTCATTTTTTTTTTTTTCTATATAGGTATACATTATTTTATGTATGTATGCATATATGTTTTTTTTTTTTTTAAATTGTCTTCTGTCTTATCCACTTTCTTTACTTTATTTTTTTGTTTTCTTTCAACTTTTCTTCTATTTTCTTCTATTTCTATAAATATTTTCAATCAAAAAAGAAAATTAAAAAAAATAAAAATTTCTGATAACCTTTAAATTGAATATTATGTAGTTTAGACATAATATATAGAACAAAATAAGAAGTAAAAGAAGAAACAAACTATATAGAAGAAAAAAAGAAAGAGAAGAAAAAAAATAAAAAGAAGTGAAAATAAAAAAACGGAAAAAGTATAGAAGATAAGAAATGGAAATAAAAGAAAAGAAAAAGATTGAAAAAAATTTAAAAAGAAAAAAACAAAATCTAAACAAATAAATAAATAATAATTGAAAACTAAGAAAAATATGTATGTAGAAAAAAAAGTAACAAACATAAAGTGTAAAAAATAGAAAAAAAAAAATATATCTAAGGAGTAAAAGTTTTCAATAAAATAAATTCACAGAATGTAAATATAAAAGAAAAGTAAAAACAAAAAATAAAATTAAACTAAGAAAATTCACGTGTTTTAAAAAAAAAAAACACTTTTTTCAATTTTACAGAACAAAACAGAAAACTAATGATAACTAAAAACGAAAGGAATATACAAAAGAAAAGAAAAGAAAATGTTGAATAAAATAATATTTGATAAAAAAAAAAAACAACAAAAATATATTAAAATGTTTATTATAATATGGTGGTGGTGTATAGGTACAAAAAAATAAGAAATATAGAAATATAGAAATAAGAAATAATAGAAAAAATAAAAGAAGAAAGATGTGATAAAAATTGTAAGAAAAGATGATGATAAGTATATGGGTATAAAATAAATAAATAAAAATAAATATAAAACATATGTGATGTTTTCTTTCATAAAAAATTATAAGAATCAAAATAGAATCAATAAAAAACAAATACTTTTTTTTTTTTGGTTTTTTTGATTTGTAACAAATTAAGAAAAAAACTAAAAAAAAAATGTGTTTTTTAACGGTAAGTACAACATATATTTTTTTTACTAATTAAAATAATTTAAACAGTTTTTAAAACACTGGTTTTATTTTTCATATAATATAAATAGAAATATTCAACACCCTCTCCATATTTTATCACTTGTGTTTTTTTTTTTTTTTTAATTAAATTTTTAATTTTTTTTATATTTTATACAGTTTTTTTTTTATTTAACTTTACATAATTATATATATTTTATTTATAAAAAAAAAAAAATTGTTTTTTTTTCTTATTTTTAAAATAAATATCAAACACTGGTTTTTTTTTTTTTTTTTTTTTTTGTGCCTTTCTTGAATTTTTGAAATTTTCTTTTCTTCCAATAAAATTGACTGATTTTTTTTTTTTGGTTTTCTTTGGCTTGATCAATTTTCTTAATTTTTCTTTTCTAATCGCGCTTTTTTTTTTCCTCTATTTTTTTTTTTTTTAACTTTTATTAAATGATAATGTATTTATATATATATATATATATATACATTTTATATATGTATATAATATATTTTAGTATAAAATATAGAAATTCTATTATTCTAATTTTTAAACATATATTTTTTATATATATATAGGTATAAGGTATATATTAACTTTATTATTTTTATAACTTTTCTTAAACATGTAAATATATATATATATATATTTAAAAATATAATAGTTATAAGAAAATAGATAAAATAAGAAAATATAATATAGATAATAAAAAAAAAAAAATTTTTATTATATGTTTGTATGAAAAAGAAACACAAAAAAAATTTTTTTTTTTTTTTTTAAAACAAACTTTTAAAAATCTAGCTCTGCGCCGGAACGGTCGTATGTGCACCACCGAGCTAGGGCCCTTTTATTATGTATTCTTAGAAATTGAAAAAATTATTTTTAGGCTCGACAACAAAATTTTCCAAAAAAAAAAAAAAAACAAACAAAAACAAATACAAAAAATATACAAAAAAACAATCAAATATAATATTGGATGTATGTATGTATGTATAAAATGTGTGCATATTATGTATAATTTATATGTGTAAAAATAATTTTTTTTTTTTTTTTTTTGGTAGGTATATAAATTGATATCCTGGGCAGCATAAATACAAAAAAAAAATAAAAACCAAAACAAATTTAAAACATCCAAGTGTATAGAAAAACGATAAAGACAAAAAAAAAATCAAAAAATTTTTTTTTATTCAATTTCTCTTTAATACCAATATTCTATATATGTTCAAATTCTGAAATATATACTTAACAACATTCATTTATATATAAATATATTGTAGTGTATAGGTACATAGGTAAACTATATGCTGGATGTAAAAAAATATTTACGTCTTGAATAATTATTTTATATACATATATGTAACATAAAGTGCATCATTATTAATTGTATCCAAATATTATTACAGATATTTATTATATACATGTAATATGTATATAATATGTACATATATAATTAAAATATGTACATATTATGTAGGCATGTATAATATAGGAAAAAAATTTTGTATCTCGTAATTAAGATAATGTTTTAAAAAATAACATATGTACCTATATATATATGTATAACAATATGTATATTGTATAAATAATACATAATATTATGTGCATTTTTAAATAATATTACCTAAGTACATACAAAGAGTACATATAACTTAATATCTACTGTAACAACAACAACATATAGCCAAGATTACTGATGTTTTTTCTTTTTTTTTATTTTACTTTTTTTTTGTCTCTTTTGTTTTGTCCATTTATTTTCCAAATAATTTGTTTTTTTTTTTTTAGAAATAGAAGAATTTTTGTTGTTTTTTTTTTTTCTATGAATTGGTTACGTTTTTTTTTTTTTGTTTTTCTTTTTGATTCTTTTTATTACTGCATACATGTTTTCATATTATGTATGTTTTTTTTTTTTCTTGCTTTTTTTTGTACACATTTTTTGCAATGTTATTATGATTCTAAGAATATATGTACATAATGTATGTAAATATATCTACCTATATATTATGCACATACATATCTACATATAATTTGTATTCTTTTTTTTTGTTGGCTATTTCTTAGACCAATTTTAAAATTGTTTTAAAAATAGAAATTTAAAATTTTTTTTCTGTTTCATATGTATGTAACATATGTATGTACATACAAACATATACATAAAATCATTCATAAATAAAAGAATTCTTTGAAAAAAAAAATTATTAACAAACATTTATTTCAATTATATAAGAATATACATAACATATGTATATATATACTTAATTTAATTCAACCGTATACTATACATATTATATACCTATATTTTATTGCGTTTTATTGTACGTATAGATATGTATATAAATACGAGTTCATGCATATGTGTATATGAATGTATGTATGTATGATGTATGAATTTTGCAAAATGCACTTTGCAATTTTTTTTTTTTATTTTATTTACATACATATGTGTGTATGTGTATTATGGCTCTTTTTAAATCACACATATTATAATTATCATCATTTAACCCCCCTCAAAAATAATAAGAATAATAATAAAATGTAAAAGAAAAAAAAAAACAATTTCCTTTTAAACAAAAAATTGTTATAGGTTGAATAAACGAAAATAAGACCAGAGAAGAGATTCTATTTTTTTTTTTTTTTTTTTTTTTTTTTTTTTTTTTTTTGAGTGCATTTTCTATCTTTTATTATGCATATTATGTGTTCCATCTATTTTAAATATACATATACATATATGGACATTTAATAAATACAACAAGTATGTGAATTGTGTTGCACTTTTTATTTTAACGGGCATCACCATTCACCAGAGTTATATTTACTATATATAATATTATACATACATATACATATATTGTAATTGTTTGATTTAATTTTATATGTGCAGTGGCATACGCAACGCATACAGTATTGGACAAAATTTTTGTCTTCGGATAAGTAATACATTAAATTAGGGCCTTTCCGATCAATCACACTACAATTACACTAATCATCGCACTTCACACTTAATACTATTTTTTCGCATTATTTTTTTATCCGAAAACTCCGAATAGTGTATCATAAGTGCTGTCTGGAATTCATCGCACTTAACACTTGATTATCTGCCAAAAGTTAGTGATCGTACACTTGCACTATAAATACCTATGTTATATTTGTATAATATAGCTTCTATATTTCTTCTTTTCACAAAAAATTTAAAAATTAAAATAACAACTGACAATTAATGATATGTGCATTCAAAATTTACTCAATATTGTCATAGTGATCATAAATAATTCTAAATATAGTTAAATAGTGCTAATTCTATTCTCCTAAAAATTTTTTAACTGTCATAAATTTGTAATCCGGATAGAAATGTAGTGCCATATTTAGTGCAATAATGCAGTATTTTCGGAAAGTGCAAATGCCAAGTGCTAGTGTTAAGTGCTAGTGTGATGGTTCGGAAAGGCCCTTAGTTTACTTTAAGTCTATTGTAAATATGTAAATTTATAATGTATTTTACATCTTGTTGATTGTGTATCTCTTACAAATTAGTCAAGTTCGGAATCATTTGCCAGATCTTTATCTGAGAATTGATTAAAATTAATTATCGACATCTCTCAACAGCAAAAAAATTTAACTCAGATAGTGGTTTAAAATCTCTAGAGCAAAATTTTCCAATATCTTAGAAGAGATTTTTACAATTTTAAAACTGAACTTAAGAATACAATTAAACATCTCTCAGCTCTCAACATCTCTTACAAAATAAATAATGAAAAAAGTGCCGAAAAACCGCAGTATTCTTCAATGCACGTAAAAGGTCTTTCATTTTTTTTTGTAAAGATATCACATAATTGCGTTCTTATACAGTTAAACTCTATCAAATGGAAAACGAGCTTGTATTACTGTTATAAAATCGATATTACAAAAAAGATTCTTGCTCTCTCTCTTGGTTTCTGAGAACAGCAATACAAAATGGTATAAACTTTTAATGCAACTGCAATTATAAGAGTTCGATCTTCAATTAACCTTTCGATTTGTTTTAAAGTTATCGCCTTTTTGGACGGATCAAATGTACCTACTTAATTTGTTGACGAGAATTTGTAAAGAAAGTTTGATTTTTAACTGTTCTTTCGATTCGTTTTAAAGTTATCGTGTAACAATATTATAATCATTCAAGACCAATTAACTTGTGAAAATTCAGTTCATTTTGTAATAATTTTATCTTTCAAACAAAAAACATATGTATACACACACAAAAACAAACATTTTTAAAATTAATTTTTTCGATTTTTTTTAACCACCACACATTTTATCCTTATTTTTAAGAAGTAAAAAGTAATACATTATTTTAAAATTTACTTGATTAGTGGACAAAATGTATAAATGTCAAAATTAAAGTTTGCCAGATATATGCACATTACTCATTGGGTGTTTTTTTTTTTTAGTTCAGATTTCTGCTGTGCTGAACAGATATTGACTACCTACATAGAGTACATTCTGAACAGATTAAAAATATTTTATCTCCGAATTTATTTTAAACGCTCCGAAATAATTTTGAAATACAATGAAGCTTTAATCTGTCAAAAGTGTGAAATCATATAAAAAAAATAAAATTTTTGACATTTAAATTCGAAAAGTTCTACGGATATCTGTAAATGAAAATCGAACATTAAGCGTACTCTGCAGAATGAAAAAAGAAACACAAAAGATAAACTCTGATCATTCAGAGTGAAAAAAGAAACAAAAAAAATTTTTTTTTGACAGTTCTGGGAATGCTTTGAACCGAAAAACACCCATTATAGCACAAATCAAAATTTTAGAAGCTATACATACTTATGTATGTAGTTTAGGTATATAACTACATGTTAAATATCAAAATATTTATTAATATTTTCAGAGGTATATTTGCGAAAAAAAAATTCAATTGATTTATTTAAAGATAATCTGTTTACTTTAGATTCCATTTTGTTATGGTGCAGTCAAAAATAAAGTGCTTACGTACACATAAATTTGTATTTCTTACTGTTTATTATTCAAAAAAAAAAAACAAAATAAAAACGAGCATAGGGGTTTATTGTAAATTTACAATATAATATATAGGTATATGTAGAGGAAAATACATAACAACGAAAACAAAAACATCAAAAAAAAAGTCGTCAAAAAAAAAAAAGCCTTGTGAAATAAATGACGGATTTTTTCAATCCTGTTTGTTTTTTTTTTTTTGTACATAATCAAATTTGTTTATTTGTATTTGTAAATTGCATAAAAAACAAACATTCATATATACATTAAAAAATTGCATTTTTCAATTTTCTTTCACTATACTTTAAGATAAACGCACAATATAACAAATTGGGGATAAAAAAAAAAAAAAAAAAATAGAAATCTGTGTATTGCAATCTTTTGAGATTTATAGTATGAGAATTATGTGTACGCAGAAATTAGTATACATATATACAAAATGTAAATAAAAATAATATATATATATATAATGCATACATATTTAATAATCCATGTATTGCAAAAAAAAAAAATTGCATATTGTTTATGATTTTTTGTCTGGAATTTTATTTTATTTTTTTCTTCGATTATTTCTTGTTTTTCATAGTTTTTCATCACATTTATGTCCTTTCAATATATTTTTAAAAATACATATACATACATAATATTCAATGTACAATTATTTTTTGTGTTTTTCCTTTTTTCTATGTATAAAATAGAAATATTATAATATTGTGTTTGAGAAGAATTTTTGGTTATGCCAAACAAAAAATTGAACTTTTTCTGTTTTTTTTTTTTTTTTTGTAATTTTTCTGTTAATATATGCCTATAATAATATTATATATATATATATGTATCTATATATATGTAAATATACTTATACATATTAGTGGACATTGAAATAAATTTCGTTTATATTGAAATTATTTTTTTCTTTTTGCGATTCAACATCCTTAAGTATCCTTCCTAAGAAAAAAAAGGCATATACATATGTATGTATGTACGTGTATCGTATTTTTGTATATACATATGTAGTTTTGTAACCGTTTTATAATCAACGTGTATAATATTAAAACTTAAGATTATGAGATTAAAGAGCTCTTAATGCTTAAGTTTTTTTTTGTTTTAAAAGATTTTACAAATTAATCCTATATAGTTTTTAAATTGAATGGTGGGGGAAGGAGGGGCGGGAATGAAATATTCGTGTAAATGTTACAAAAATAAAAAAAGAACGAAGATAAAGAAGAAAAAGAATAAGAAAATGAATGAAAATCTTATCAATCTTTTATGAAAATTTTTATTTTTCTTCTAAATATCGAGCATCATTCAGCTTTACCTTGTTTTTTATTTGCCAAAAATTTATAAAAAAAATAAAACTAATTCTTTTGCAAAATTTATTTAAGTACATATTCGTATTCCATTAAAATTCGTATATATTCATATATGTACATATTTTTTTTTTTCTTTATAATTTTTAATATATGGTTGTTATTATAAGTATAAACATGTTTCAGCGATGGTTATAGGACTTTATGATATAACACCATTCAAAATAATCCTTCAATAAAAGAAAAAAAAAAAAGGTTATATAGAGACCCCAAATTCAAAATGAATTGTTTTCCTTAATTACAGTTGTTAGAAGGAAAATTTCCCAAAAAAATAAAACTTTGAAATAACTCCTATAAACTTAACAATCCAAAAGATGTTCCGAAAATATTTTTAATTCAAATGGCGGTGTTATTTCACGGTCCCGTTAGGGAAATTTTTTGTTTTGTTTTTAATTCATAAAACAAAATCAAACTAATGTAATTTGAATTAATACTGAATCATTAGTTAAATACCATTGTATCTATAGTATGGTCAAATATTAGTCAAAGAACTCCTTTTATATCTAATTGTAATTTCGATCATATAAGATGGAAATAAAAAGGTTAGAAAATTTGGAAAAAGTTCTAGATAGTACCCGGTGCGCGTTACTGTGTCCCTCAATAAATAAAACATATGCATTTTTAATTGAAGTTATGGGTTAAGAAATTCCAAGTCTGTTAATAGACTCAATTTCACTGTCAAAAAGTAAACGTATATACAAAATTTTAAGTCAATCGGTAAAACATTTTTTTATTTGAGAGGGAAAAAGTTTAAATATTTGCACCACAATCCCAACTTAGAGTAAAATCCCACAAACAATTCTTGTTCCCAAAAACTTTTATATACAAATTTTCATGATCGGCTGAGCAATTTAGGAGTCTATAAATCAGAAACAGACAACGAACAGACAAATAATCGCTTTTAGAAGAATGTATAGAAGAAGACATAAACTTATAACGATTATTTTATTGTAATTTATAATAGGATATGAGGCTCGCGGAAAACGGTAAATTTAATCATAGTTTTAAAATGATGATATTCTATTTTAAGTCATATAAAGTATGTATACATGATAGACCCACAGAAGAAAAATTAAGTTTTAGAGCTAGAGAGAGAGTTTAAAAGAGAGTATAATGGAAGTTTAGAAAGTTCAAAAAGTTTAGCTGAGCAAATGAATTAAATTAATTGTGTTATACAAAGATAAAGACAGGATCGTATTAAAACCCATAGATGTCCTAAGTACTTAAAAAGAAGAAACAAAATTTTACACAGGTACTCTTACAGTTTAGTGATATAAAAGTATTGACACTAAAATTTTTGATACTATTCGTCAAAATATCGTCTAAATTCTAAAACAATCCCTACCATATTTTGCTATTTATATACTTGCTTATTTATATACGTATTTATATTATACATATATATATTTATATAATATAGACATTTTCATAAATAACCTATGACTATGTTCTTGCTAAGAACCCCCGTATCTTAGGAATCAAAAGTTGGGTCGGCATGATTTAAAAAAGTTACTCACCGATTTTGTAGCAAATGTTAATTTTAAGCCTTACCCAAAAAACGACTCCTAAAAACTAAGGTGTCACTTTGCGGGACTTTTTTAAATTTCTTTTTTGCTTTTTCTATTACAGTACAGGGACTAAGCTTTTTAAATCACATCTGTGCCCAAGATACGTGGACTTCTTCAAAATAACAGTCAATATTTATAAAAGTCAGTATGTATATGTATATTGATAAAAGTGAAATTCAATCTTGTTTTTCCAAAATAAAGTATAACATTTATATGTCAAAATTTTAATTTGGTACAAGAGTATAAAACTACTATAGGGTTGCTTACAATAGTCTACAGCCAATGTACGATTGAACAACCTGAGTAAAATTTATTTGTATGAAATATTTTTACATTAAGGAAAAAAAGTGACAATGTTCATCATTGCAGAATTTGTGTGATTGCCCAATTCTCATGATGTCCTAAACAAGTGTTTAGTTTGCTTATAGGTTAATCTAAAGCACTGCATATAGACGGGGGTTTCTGATAAAATCATTGCAGAATCTGTGTGATGCCCCAATTCTCATGATACTCTAAATAAGTGTTTAGTTTGCTTATAGGTTAATCTAGAGCACTGCATACAGACGGGGGTTCGTGATTAAATCATTGCAGAATCTGTGTGATGCCCCAATTCTCATGATACTCTAAACAAGTGTCTTATAGGTTAATCTATAGCATTGCATATAGACGGGGCTTCCTGATGTTGACAAAACTTAAATTTTAGTGTAGAAGGGGTTTATGTTTGTAATTGTGAATTAACTAATAAAAGGGTTTAAGGGATGTAAGAATTAAAAACCATAATTTGATTGCTTGTTATACTTGAAAGGCTTTAACAATAGTTAAATTTCCTTAATTTTCTGACGAATTATTCGAAATTTCTATAAGTTTAAAGCAAAAATTGACTGTCCTTTGCAATAAGTTTTGTATATTTTGGATACTATAGTTTGGATTTATTCGAAAATTTTTTTTTTTTTTTTTGAAGGTTAACTTAAACAATAGATGGGAAAAGATACTGATAAAAATTCTGAGGTTTTTATATAAATTTATGCCACAAAGATACGAATGTACAGATGTATACTGGTAATAAATTTTAAATGTGAGATAAGTTCTATCTTTATCCACTTTAGAAATTTCCATAGTGTGTAAGCTTAAACGTTTGTATACATAGATTTTGTTGTTTTAACGAAAGCTTTTAAGCCAGGAAAGCATTTCATTTTATTTCAATAGAACAAAGATCATCATCATAGAACAAAATATATATATATATATATATAAAGCTGTAAACTATATGAGAACCTATTTTATATGTTATATTTCGGTCGTATATCTAAACTGAACTATATGCACTTTTGAACTTAATTAAAGTAATTTAATGCACAAGTTGTCCACACAAAACTGAAAATTATATTGTTACATCTTGGGTCGAATATAAGTTTCATATAGTTATTGAGTAATTCCAAAAGGCTGGGTGTAAAAAATCCTTTGCCAAATGTTTTTGAAATCAGATTAACAAAAATTTGATTTTAAAAAGTAAAAGATTTTCTGCAGGGCTGTCACTTTTTGTGTATTTAGTATGGGCTGATTTCATAAAAAAAAAGAGCTCAATAATATTTCTTTATCTAATTTTTTTTTTGTCTCCCATTGAGATTATTGATTACTTCTGTATTAGCTTAATAAAATGAGAAATTTTCTAAGAAGTGATAGTATCGTATAGGAAGTTCACCATCAGTATAAATATTTCTTACATCTAGAACTTTGAACAATTAGTATTTTTTTAGGAAAATACATATTTTGTTTGGATTGAAATTTTCGAAGAAAACAAAAAAGGGCTGTAGTTTCGTGTTAGCCCGGGTTAAATTTACAAAAAAACTTGAAAAAGGGCCAGATTTTTTTTTTGTGTCAGTGACAGCTCTGTACCTGATATAAATTGAAATTTTAAATTCATTGTAAAAAATGTGCTGCAAAACGCAGTGTCACTAATGTATACAATACAAAATATAGACACTGTGGGGAAATTGACGTCAAATATTAGTAAAGCGTCAAATAGGACGTCAAATATTAGTACATTATTTTATTCGATTATGTGTTGGTGTTGGGGTTTTGGTTTTGTTTTTTTTTTTGTTCCTTTAAAGAGAAATTTCCAAATTTATCTTTTTCGAAAATATTGAATTATATAGGATTTGTAGAAGATGTAAAATATTGTAAGTACTCCACATATATTATGGATAAAATTATCTAATATTTAATTAAATTGTTTTTTTTTTTTATAATATCTTATCAGATAAAATTAAAGTATAGTCTAATGTTAAAAAGAAATTTTAGTCTTCTTTCGGTTTTTTTTTTTTTTGTCAAATTTTGTGTTATTTACAAAAAAATAGAAATGTAATAAATAAATAATCATAATATATAATGGGTATAAATAAACCATATACTACATACATACAAATGTGTAAAATTTTACTCTTTTTTTTTTTGTTTAGTTTTTTTTTTTTTCTTGTACATAATAAAATGCATTTTGAAAATTGCGTAGAGCGAGTGCGTGTGCATTTTACATATACATTTTAAAAATAATTAAAAAATCATATTTATGTATGTATTTGTAAAATAAAGTTTACTAAAATTTACTTTGTATATATGTATGTATAGATTATATATATTTTTTTTTTATGTTTGTTTGTATGTGTAAATGCATATAGAATAAATGAAATACCGGACAAAACATGATAAATAATTAAAAAAAAAAAGAAAAAAGAATTTAAAGATACTTTTTACATTGATTACAAAAGTGTTTGAATTTCACAAAATAAAATTGGAAAAATTTGTTTATGGTACATACTATATGTATATATTATATATATATAGTAAATCCTGTGCCGACTAAAATAAATATACTACATATACGAGTATATCTAATCGATTAACATTGAATCCTCCTTCTATATATAAATACATATGTACTTAAGACAATCTTTATAATAACATCACTTTCTAATTTAATCATATATGCATATATATGTATCTTTTGCATGCTTTCTTTCTTAAAAAAAAAATTTTTATTTTATGTATAATAAATTTTTTTTTTTTTGTAAAATTTAAACATCTCATTATTGGGCTATGAACCGCACATTTAAATTCATAATAATATACGGATTATGTATGTATATAGTGTATATATATATATATATATATCTATCTATGGATTACATTTTGCGTTTCAAATTGCGATTAATTTTTTTTTTATTTATATTTGAGTATTACACTGAATTAAGAAATATTGGTAAAGCCCTCTAGGCTGCAGGACTATTGTGGTGTGGGTTGATTTTAATTTATTTTACATCTTTTCTAATAAATTTGTATCTTAAACCTACTTTGATAGGTTTTTTAATTAATCTATATATTATTAAATTTTATTATTTAACAAATTTTCTTTCAATATTGCATTTTCATGTTTTTATAATCTAGATTTCAGTTTTATTTTATATATTCACATTATGTTTTTATTACGTTTTTTTTAGGTTATTTTAGGTTTCAATATCAAAATTTACTTTCAACAATTTTTGTTTTTTCTCTTCTTTTTCTATTAATTAAATTGTATTCCAGATATTAAAGTCATTAGCTATCTTTTGAATTGTGTTTTCCCAATTAGCTTGCCTTATAGTGTTTTGGATAAATTCTTTAATTTGCTTTATTTTTAGATTTAAATGGTAATTATATCTTCTCTATCTGCGAGTTCGTTTCCTTTAATTCCGCTGTGAGCAGTGATCCATATTAATTTGAATTCCTTGCCCACTTGACCATTCAGTAAAATAAAGTATAAAGTCTATTTTTTGTGGATCTCATGACCTGTTATAGGCTTAATGTGCGGGAGATAATTACAGAAATAATTGGGAATTTTAAAATGTAAATAGGGTAAATTTTTGTTTTATGAATGTTTAATCCATTTTTCTTCAAAAAAAAATTGATTAATTTCACTTTTAAATCGTCCTTATGAACTAAAACTAAAAAGTCTACAAACTAAAATGATAGTGGACTAAAAAGATAATTTAATAAGCTTTAAATTCCATTTTCATTTTTTCCAATATCTTCAGTAGTTCTAATTCTGTAGATATAACTCCAAAATAACATATTTTGAAAGTTATAAGTCTTTAAAGAATCATGACTCCTTAGGGGTTCCAGATAGACTGGAATTCCTCCCCCTCTCATAGAATTTTTTGTTCGTTGTGGTGTTCTCCATCACCTCCTGATCTATGTGAAAGTTAACACGGGATACCCTGTATATTTTAAGACAATTGTATAGACAATTTTGTTCTCGCGATTACCTGTCCTAAAAAGAGTTAAATAAAAGTTTAATCTTTTGTATCTTGTATTACGGTTATGAATATCTATCGATCTATTTAAGATAAAATTGTGCACGTTATTTAGAATTTTTGAATGCTATTACCGATATATAATTGCATATTTTTGAAAAATTGGTAAATATTGGGTTGTGTATATATAGAGTATATTTTGTGGGATGCATTATAGGATATCTATGAATTATTTTGATTGCATTTTTTGTTTAATATATTTATAGTTTATGTAAATAAGTTTGTGGGGCTCTGCTTCAAATCGGATTCCAATACGTAAGATTTGATAAAATAAATGAAGTATAAATTAATATATAAAATATTTAACGTGAAATATTTTTGAAGTCTTCTCTATAAAGATGTAGGTATGGAGTAATTTTCTTCGAAACAAAATCAATATGTTTCTTGCCACTTCGTTTTATTATCTACTACTAATCCTAAGTACTTAGTTGAAATTTTTTACAATTTCAATATTTTAATTATTATAAATAATATTAGTGTTTTGGAAATTTTTGTTTTTGAAAAGCATATTTTTATTTTTTTTTTAATATTTAAAAGAAGGCGATGTTTTTTTTATCCATTCATCGATCATTTTAACATTCATTTCAATATCATGTTTTACGGTTTTTCCTACCGTATTTTGGTACAGCATCATTTGCATAAAGCTGTATGGTATCCTTTAGGTTTAATCGCGATATTTCATCTATGTAAATTTAAAAAAAAGATCTGGCCCGAAAATAGAACCTTATGGAACACCTTTTTTTTTTATTCTGTTTTGGTTTGTTTTCTATATACTATTAAGCCGAACTTTTGGCAAACGATTGCACAAATAAAGATATTTGACTTGGGTTTAAAATTCATTTTTACTAATTTTAAATAGGAAAATTTCATGATTTACACACAGTCAAATGGTTTTTGTAAATCAATGAAAAACGCAGGCAACATATTTCTTATAATCTATGCTTTTAGAAATAAAATTTGTAATATTTAAATAGGCAGCGATTGTGATTCCTCACTAAGTATCCGATTATTAATAAAAAAATTTAAACTTATTCGATTTTTTATGATTGATTCGAAAATCAATTCGAAAAAGAAATTGGTCGGTATAGTTTGGGACTGGATCAGATCAGAAAAAGAAAAATTATTAAGGTGCATTATATGATCCATCAGACTTTTGGCCGCATTAAAATTTAGAAAAAAAAAAAAAAAATATCAATGTATACATACTTATATATATGTGTTTGTCTTTTTTGCAGACTAATTTTTTTTTAGACTATATACATAATGATCAGATGAAAGGTTAAAGTTTATATTTATATTAAATTTAAAAACACAAAATAATTCCTATATAGATTAAAAACATTGTCAAGGACATTTAAAAAAAAATATCATTTAAAAAAATTGTGATATAAATTGAAAAATTTTTTTCTTATATAAAATATTTCTTATATTTAATAAATTTTATTTTAAATTATTTTCTTTTTTTTCTGATTTTTACAGTTTCCATTTTGGGACAAAAATGCATATGAAAAATGGATTAAAAAGGACTAAAATAGTCAGTAACTATAATTTTTTATTTTTTTTCAAATACATTATATACATTAATACAATATATATATATATACATTATCATACATTACATTTTTTCTAAAAAAACTGTTTTTTTTTAACATAACTTTAATTTTATATAAGAAATATTTTAAATTTATTAATACATATATACATATAAGAATTTTAAAACAAGAGACACTTATGGACACTGACATACTTCATAAAATTAATGTTGATGTTCCACAAGGGTTCGCCTTGTCATCTATTCTTTTCTTGATTTTTATCAATGACTACCTCGTTCTTCTACCCTCAAACTCATTTATAGTTTTGCCGACGACAGCATTCTGATGGCGCCTCCAATGATCTCTTAAGGAAATCAGATGTCATTTCTACCCTAATCAATTTAAAAAGAAACTTAATGACTATAGCTCATTTAATCATGACCTATAGCAGTAATAACTGATTGGGGTAAAAGAAACAGAGTCGAGTTAAATATTTCTAAAACTCATAGCTGGTCTGGTCTCTTGTAAAAAATTTGTCCAAACTTTGCGGCGATTTCAAGTAGAAATAATACAACTGGTCTGAAAATCTAAATATTTTATATATGCAGCTTAATCAAAAATGAAATATATATATATATTTTTTTTATTCTTAACATATTATCCATTATTAAAAATGGAAATTCGAGGATACAATAGAATGTTTTTTTTTATTTCTTCTGTGATCAAATTTTGATGAACAAATGAATGATTTAGTTGTTAATGATTTGATGATAATCCAATATACATAATATATCCATGTACTAAAATATTCATATATTAAAATCTGTGGATCAATTACTGGAATTTAGAAGTCAAGTATGTATAAAAATCATTCCATGAAACTTATAGCCATAGCTTCTCATACACATGTATGTATATATATAAAAGCAATCTATAGAAAAAATTTGTTATAAGATTTAATTTATATTATTTATCTATGATCGAATTCAACATCTATCATATAATTTTATAAATCTTAAAGACTCGAAACTCATTGATCTCTGGATTGTAACTAAGATACTTGCTCAGATGTTACTGATGTGACATTTATCACAGAGTTGATTAAGAGAGTAATAGAAATTTCCATTTATCTTTGAATTAAGTTCACATGTCCTCATCTTTAGATTTACTAACATTTTCATAAGCTTTAACAGAACCGCAATATTATGGGATGGGGATGTATCAGTAATGAGAATAGTAAAATTATAGGTAATAAATATAAAAAATGTTATTAATTTTTTCGTTTTCTTAAAAAAAACTGTTAATATATAGCAAAAGATTTCCTTTAAAAATATGAAATTTTTTTTTTTTTGCTAATTTTTGTCATTACTTAAAAGAATAAAAATATCCTTTAAAATATCCTTTTATATAAAATAATTAGTATAAATACAATGTTTTGAGTTGAAATTTATAAAGAATAAAACAAAAAAAAAGCATAGCTGAAACAAAATTTAGTCATGAGAGTTGAAAATGTTTTAATGCACAATATATATAACCTTTTGTTCCATTTAATTATAGACAAATGTGTCCTTCGATTATAATTAATCAAAATGGGTACTGTTTAAAAACAATTTATTAAAGTATAAATCAGAGAATGTGTTTGTTTTGTTCACTATATGCATTCCTTCACGATATTTACCGATTATAAACTAATTTTACTCGATTTTTTCTATAAATTATATACCACTATACAAAACAAATTGAATATCAAGAGGCGACCTATTAGCTTTTTGTGAGATACTGGTCCTTTAATATGGTGCCACATAAATGTGAACAGGAAATTACTCAGCCTTTCCTTTTTCAGGAGTGGCTGTAAATGTCGTAAAGGGGGAATAACTCTTACGACGTGTGTGAGATTCGAACCCAAACTCCCTCGGTGTTCACAGCGTATTTCATACGCTTTTACGCACTAGGTCACCGAGGCCCCTTATTAGAAGTTGTTTTAATATATTACGTGTAACATAGAACAAAGATTTTAAATTTTTTAAAAATTGATCATCGATTAATAACAGAAAAAACATTAGCAGGTTAAATTTTAATGATTTTTATAAAAAAAATCTTTGAATCCATGTCAATATGGAATATATATATATACTAAAAATTTTTATCCTCATTAAAATTCTACATCTTTTGTTTAGCTGAAGCATCTTTTCCTTTTCGTATATATGATGCTCATTTCTAAATCCATTAAATTTTGTGTCAACCTGTTAGATTAATTAATTTCATTTTAGATACAGTATATTTATTAAGTTGAAAAAATTCCCACACTACTGGCCCTACCTACTGGATAAAAGTGTATGAAATACGTTGTAAACACCGAGGGAGTGTGGGTTCGAATACCACACACGTCCTAAGAATAATTCCTCCTTATGACATTTATGTGACAGGGGAATTATAACGACAGTAACATGCTTAAAAATATATCCAAAGTATTCTAAAACCTATATTTTATAATATATAAACCTATAATTATAACGACAGTAACATGCTTAAAAATATATCCAAAGTATTCTAAAACCTATATTTTATAATATAGGTTTTAGAATACTTTGGATATATTTTTAAGCATGTTACTGTCGTTATAATTCCCCTGTCACATAAATGTCCTACACAGTTTTTCCCTTTCAGACATGGCTCTAATTGTCGTAAGGGAGAATTGTTCCTACGACGTGTGTGGGATTAGAACCCACTCTCTCTTGGTGTTTATTTAATACGCTCTTACCGACTAGGCCACCGAGGCCTCTCGCTACAAAATTGTGACAAATAATTCATAGACTACTACTTTTTAAGGGTTAGGTAAGGATAAAGTACATATTGTTATGTATCTTTTTTTTTTAATTTCAATACAATTTTAACGGTTGAGTTGAATTTAGCGCTGTAATAAATTAAATAAATGTAATTTGTAACTGTAAATGTAATCTGTAAATGTAAATGTAACTAATTTTTCAAATGGTTTTTTTTTTAATGCATTTCTCTGTCACGTAAATGTGGACAGGAAATTACACAGCCTTTCCTGTTTAGGCGTGGCTGTAAATATTGTAAGGGGGAGTAACTGTTACGACGTATGTGGGATTCGAACCCACACTCCCTCGGTGTTTACAGAGTATTTTATACGCTCTTACCCATTAGGCTACCGAGGTCCCAACTTTGAATATTATATAATATGTAGTATTACACATACACCTTAAGAAAATTTTTCTTTGTAATTATTGTGATATCGCCCTACCAAAAAAAATAATCTCGAATAAAATCTACGTTTTATCTTAAATTTTTTTTTTGGGATTGTTCGATATTTTTATACCCATGTTCTAGATTGTTTTTATTTTTGTTTTCAAAATTTTAGGCGCATATATCGGAATAAAAGTCATATTTAAAAAAATTCTTTAAAGTTATTAATTTTTATTAAAACGACAAAAAAAAATTTCTTACAGAATGTGTATAGACTTCCGCTTTCAAAACTTCACAAAGGAATTAATTAACATAAAACAGATAGCTGGATGTGATGTAAACGGTTTTTATAAATAAATAATTGACAATTTTGTAGTTAGAAAACATTCTAGAAATCTGAAAAAACATATAGTTTATCGACTTTCTTTAAAAATAAAGAAAATTCAATCATGCGGATTAAACGCGACAAATTACGCGGCAGATTTAACTGACAAAGGACAAAAGGTCTTTTACAAAACACAAAATAAAATTAGTATATACAAATGAAAATAAATTAAAAAATATTTTGGGGAAACAACTAAAGAAAATATTGGTATATACGAAATCAGTTGTAATGATTGCAATTTAAAATATATAGGACCAAACCAAACGAGCCATTTTAATAACATTTAAAGAACATACAGCACACATCAGACACAATAGACCAACAATATCAGCAGTTGTTCATCACATACTTGATTCCGAGCACTTTAACATTAACATAAATAATTTAAAATTAGTAAAAACTATCAACAATAGAACAGAGCTCGATGCGTGGGAGCGTTTATTTATTTATAAAAGTAAAAAAATTAAAAATCTGTGATATTTTTTTAAAATTTTGAGACAATTTTTAACATAAATAATTTAACAATTTTATTTTTATTTTTAAATTCTAAATTAAAATGTCTTAAACTATCATATTATAGAATTTAAATAGTGTGTAAGAATAATTTATTTTCTCGTTTTTAAAATGTTACGTTGAGTCTGAGCGTTTTCTTTTATTTTTTATTTAAATTTTATCTCATTTTTTGAGATAAACTTATTTTTATATTGAGTTTTATTTTTTATATCATTTTTATCTCATTTTTTGAGTAGCTTTCTTAAATAAAATAAAAAAACTAATGTAGTCGTAAATCAGACAGCAGCAGCTGATGATGATCTGAAAATATCAAAATGTATTCTGTAATTTTTTAAAAGAATATTTACAAATTTGATGATAATAATAAAAAAAAATTTAAAATTACTATAATTTGGTTTCAGTTTGTTTTTATTTTTTTAAAAATTTTTTGAGTAAAACCTAAAAATTGGTATTAAATATTGTTCCGACTAATTTGTATGTTACAATAAATATATTTCGTTTTACGTTATATATTCAATTTATTTATATATTTTTATTAATGAAAAATTTAATTTAACTCTGTTTGTTTGTATACCTGCTGTTACAAAACTTTTACATCGTTTTGGATAAAGAATTAAAGATTTTAGTTTAAAATCTAATAAAAAAAAAGTTCTATATTCAATTAAGTTATAAGTTCTACTGACGATTGTTTTTTAATATCAAAAAAATTCCAAAAAAAGAAAAATAGGAAATTTTTTTAAACTTTGTAAATCAAAACAAAATTGGGGTCTCGATGGCCTACCTACTGGATAAAAGTGTATGAAATACGTTGTAAACACCGAGGGAGTGTGGGTTCGAATTCCACACACGCCCTAAGAATAATTCCTCCTTATGACAATTATAGCCACGCCTGAATAGTAAAGACTGTGTACATTTATATGGCGGGGAGAATACACGAAAAAGACAAAATTATTATATTTTTAATTTTTGCAATATGAAATTTAAATTTACCGTTATGCAAAATTAACATTATTTTTCATTCAAAATTCTAGATCTTGTCACCCCCCACCTCCTGTTATATCTCCGAAACGTCTAAAGTAAAAATTAGAAATTTTTGTAAGATGGATTAGATTTTTAAAGAATGACAGTGTAACCTGATGTTAATTGGACCATTGGTGTGTTCAAAATTT
Organism: Poecilobothrus nobilitatus; assembly: GCA_947095535.1. Lineage (NCBI taxonomy): Eukaryota > Metazoa > Arthropoda > Insecta > Diptera > Dolichopodidae > Poecilobothrus > Poecilobothrus nobilitatus. Next base: position 12,783,389 of record OX352775.1, on the reverse strand, counting down.
TCTAAAATTAAGATACACAAAAATTGGTTGAAGTTCAAACGGTATATTCTTTATTATATTGATGGCTTTTAATAGGTTTATTTTCTACAATAGCACGATATAGTCACAACATTTTTGAATTTGACCTGTATTATCTGATTTGGTTTTACAATTTACCTGGTTTTATTTTGAGCTGAATACTAGTTGAATAGGTAAACTAATGACTTGTAAAAGAAAAGAAAAAAAAAAATTAAAAAAAAATTTTTTTTTTTTGTTATTTTCATTTTAAAATAACCAAAAAATTAATTTTTAATTTGCAAAGAATAATACGAATTAGATATTCATGTTATATCCATTTTAACATGAAATCAAAAAAACAAAAGAAACAGAAACAGAAAACAAATAAATAAAATAATAATTATATATATAAAATATTAATATATATATATATATAAATTAGTATAATATAATTAAATGCTTTTATTTTACAAATTGCGAAATAATTTAATATACATACATACATATGAAATAAATAAAAAATATAATAATAAATGTAACAAATATAAATCTACTTATATATATATTATAAATATATACATATCTCTATATAATAATGTAAATAATTATTTATATTAAAATATTTTATGTACTTTTTATGTACGCATAAGTATATTATTAAATATGTAAAATTATATACATATTATGTATCTATGTATATAGAAAGGAGAGCGCATTATTATAATTGCATTATAATACAGGCTGTTTTATTGTTAAAAAGTTATTAAAAAATAATAAAAACATTTTCGGCATGATTTTATCACTGTTAGCAAAATAGTAATAATAATAGGCGGATTCATTGTTTACTTACAGTCCCACTTCCAATTCAATGTTTCCGCATCTATTTCCTATCCTTACTCCCTAACCAATATACTGCGTTCGCTGGTAAAGGTTTCATTTTATTGCTTAAAGGAGGAGGTGGGTTTAGTCAGTAAGAATCTGACACTAACTACCAAGGGTAAATTGTTAGTCTCTTTGGAAGATTCTCACCTCCCTTAGGAAAAAAAAAATACTACATAAAAAACTTTACGATTTTAAGAGGCGGTTAAAAATAAATACGAACGTTTTTTCACAAACTTTTCTTTTTTATATTTTCATTGAATAATCGTGTTATTAAAATGATTATTTTGGTACTGTGAAAAAAAACTCATTAAATCATCACTCCAAATATAAAATTAAATTACAAGCTATTTACTCGACTGAATCTTAGTATGTATATTATGATGATAAACATCTGCACCACAGCCTTAGCTGGTAAGCATATAATGCATTCTTACTAATGTCATGGTATATTGGATTCGATTTCCGATGGGGAAGGAGGGAGGGATAATATAATAACTACATATAATATACGGCAAAACACATTTATAACTCCATCCAAGATTTTAATTTAGTAACACCATTTTGCTCTATGAAGAAATTTACAAAAATATACATGAACTACATCAAATGGCAGAATATACAATGAAATAGATTATATATGTATTAGCAGAAGACGGAGAAGTTCGTTGCTAAGGTGTAAGAAAAAGAAGGTGAGCTGATAGATAATGATCATGAACTTACTACAAAGAGATATCCGATTGAAATTGAAATTCATCAAACAGAGTAGGGACAGGCCGAAAGAGCAGTTAAATCTTCATAACCTTTAATATATCAAGAGCAGTATGATAAACAAAACAACAAAAACCAAAACCTAAATAATAATGAACAATAAGGTTGGAAGGAAGTTAAAAAGGGAGTTTATAAAATAGCAAGAAATAAATCCCGTACTGAGAAAAGGAAACATAAGCAATGGATATTCGGACTTGATACCATAAAGACAATAAATGAAGAGAAAAATTAAAAAGAAAATTAATCATCAAAGAACAATACAGAACTCTGGCAAAAAATGATAAAACAAACGTTCAGATGAGATAAAAGAAAGTTCTTTGAAAAGCTTGCAATAGATGCAGAGGCAACTACAGATTAATACGACGAAAGTGCACCAAAATTGTAAACAGTCAAAATTACAGAAAGGGAACAACTTTACACATAATAAAATATGGATATGGCAAAGAGATAACTAATACCTAAGAATGAACAAGAAGATGTAGAGGAAATTTCAAAGAAGTAAATAATACGGAAATAATTAAAGCAGAAGCGGTAATAGATATCAGAAAAAAAACCATGCCATACCAATCTGGGCGGGGATAAGTACATTCATACCAACGACTTTTTTAAAATAAATATAAGTTTTAAAAATTTTGTATTAAATTATGAACTCCTTTGTTCAATATTATACTAAAATATTTTATCTTATTTCTTTATATGATACATTGCACAGCCAAATAGACACCTTGTACCTTTATATATTCCTTTATTATATTTTATTTTTGAATTCAAGATGTACATTGTTTTTTTTTTTTTTAATTGGAATATATTATATTTTTAAAAAATAATAAAACATGGAAATTTTGAAAATATAATTATTTTATTTTTTGAATTTTTAATACATGCATATTTTTATTTTATTTCTAAAATAATGTAATAAAAAAAATTTTTAAATAAAAGGCTTTTATCGAAATAAATCGAATCCCCAAAAAAGTAGAAAATAAAATAGGTGATAGATCTTGAGGAACTCAAAGTGTTATAAGATAATAAAGAACCACGCAAATCATTTGAGGTTAGGGTAAAATTATAATCAATTACAATAATCTAAAATGATTTTCGATGTTCTTTTATTATCTTGACTAGAATAATTTAAAAACGAGAAAGAGTGCCGTAGAGTAGTGCAGATTATATCAACTCTTGGATGCTAATATGCTGTTTCCATAAAACTTTATCTTTTACATATTTTAGAAAATTTCAGATATTTTAGTACCGATGTTAGGTACCAAAATATATTTATGTAAATTTTGCTGTTCGAACCTGTTGTTCCAAGCGAATTAAGTTCCATGATGTGAAAGGCACCCAAACCTACTGCTCTAGCCTAACCAAATTTTACAAAAGTTGTTAACATACAACTTTACAGAAGTTGTTAGCATTTTTTTTTTTTTTTTAATTTTCAATACCTAGCTTCAATATACACTGAATTTTTTGCCATATAAAGAAAGTAGTTTTATGGCAGTTGTTCGAATTCGCTGGCCGAAAATGTTGGATTTAAATAGCAAAACTAAGAATTTTGGGAAATTTTCAGACTCAGCTCCTTTATGTTTTGAGTTATCATGTGAACGGACGAACGGACAGACGTACATGGCTTAATCGAATCAGAATTCGATTCTGAGCTGATCCGTACACTTGAGTTTATATCTAGCTTCACACCTTTGTCACAACCGTAATAGCAAATTTAGTATACCCTTGAACATATGTTCATACGGGTATAATAATTACTTTCACTTTATTTTTTAATAATTTTGATGATTTTTTCGGTAAATTATGAAGATATTGCAACGAATTTTATCCATAAGTCTATCTATATTTTATTTGCAAAAGACTGTTGAATTTATTGTAACGTTAAACGATATCTTTATTAATTTGATTTTGAACAGATTGATAAACAAAAAAAAAACATGTTGGACATGCGCATTAGAATAAGGAAAACTAAGAAGAGTAAGGAGTTAGTTTACAAATTCTGGAAAATGGATTAAATCCTGCCTGAATCTTTGTATTCATGTATCTTTTGTTCAAAATGTTACGGTGTTTTTTATTTTTGTTTTCCCAATCTATTAAAGATTTGTACTGATCAATTTTATCTGATAACATCTCTAAATTCTTTTACTATGTGTGGTTTTGTTTTGTTTAAAACATTTCATATAGAATATTTAGTAATTTGTTCTAGTATTTAGCATTAATTATTGGAAATCTATTAATTTCTGTTATTGATTTTATTAAGAAAGCTTAAGAATATTTGCGAAAATCGTCAATTTCATCGATCAATTGATCCTCCTGAGTATATATCTCAGTTAATGAAGCCTCATCTTGTTCTAAAACATCATGAAAGTAATCAAAATGTTCATATTTATCTGAAACTATTATCATATTAACTAAAGATATTAATTAAAGATTTAAGCAATCATATTAAATTATGCATTAGCAATTTGTAGGACCAAACTATTCGACGATCTTTCGGCCTTCTTCCAATTCAGGTAAAGAAATTCCAAATAAAATTTTATTCGAATATCGTATCGTATTATTATAAATATATAATAATAATTTTCTCTTCCTTTACTTAAATTAAAAATTAATTTTTTCTATCCATTAACTGAAAATTCTATTTACTGCTAAGGCATATATGGACAAATATCGTGTCGTGTACTTCACTTGAGCGATTTTTGTTTACAAAACTTCTACATCGTTAACATAGAGCAATGAAATTTTAACCATATGGGTACATCTCATAAAATAATGTATTTACTTATGATACATTTATTAAATTAAATTTATTAGAAAGATGATCTACGGATCACATGATCTCCTGTTTTTACGGATCACATGATCTCCTGTTTTTACAGATCACGTGATCTCCTGTTTTTACTGATTTAATTATCTTAAATGTCTCAGTTACTTCAACTGGTAGTGCTACTTTTCTAATAAAAAAAAATAAATAAATATCGACATAACCTATAGAAAAAACATGATAAAAAATAAGATGTAATATACTTACATACTTATCGATTTTAATTTCAAAACAATAATATTAACTTCTATTGACTGTTAAAGCAAAATTTGAATATGACATTTGACATGACAGTTGATAAAAGACAATATCATAAAATATATTTTCTACTTACGTGAGTGCAAAAAAAAAAAAAATAAAAAAAAGTAATTGAAAATGTGAGTTCAAAAAACTATTTTTTTTTTATTTTATTATGAACGACGTGAATTCAGACTTACCTATATGAGTTATCAAATATAATTAAATAAAACGTCTTTAAAATTTTGATGAATTCAATAAAGACGTTCTATTTAGTTATATTTATTTCCCATCTAAAAATTAGTTGAAATATAAAAAAGAAAAATTCAAAATTTGAGTACAAAAAAAGTGGTTAAAAAAACTTTTTATAATCGTTAAAAAGTCGTTGATCCCAAAATTAGAATCAATTTGTCACGACAAAGATTACAAATTCGCTAGATTTAGAAAATCACTAAAATGATAACCATGTTCTTAACTGCTGTTTCTTTCCTCACAGTTCTTCAAGAAGTATTCATTCTAAACAACAAGTAAGTATTCATTTCACAAATAGTTTCATAAAAAAGTATTCAATTAATTTGTGTGTGGGTTTGGAAATAAGTTTTGAAGCGAGAAGTATGTACGTGTATCTAATATATAATAATAATAATAATAATAATAATAGACGGATTTATTGTTCCCTTGAAGTCCCAGCCCCCAACTCAATGTTTTCGGATTAGCAGTAAATACAGAGAAGAATTATTAATGCTTTACCACTTAACATGCCAAATATGCCTGTCGTTGTGCGCCATTTAACGCAAAGAACGAATATTTTAGTCGTTGTCGTTCTCATTGTGCGTGGACAGTAAAAGAAAAATAACGGCACATTAACAATGATGAAATATGACAAATAAATAATACATTCATGTATGTAAATATTGCGATTTAAATTTGAATGCAGACCTCGATCACGGTGTAACTGCTACAGCTATTTCAATACTTTGTAGTTTTGTTGCAAGGTTGCAATTAACCCTTTTTTTTTTGTTACCAATCAATCTTTAGATTTGTAAATATAACTAAAAAAAAAATTACTTTTTATTATATTTTATGTGCAAAAAAACAAAAACAAACAAAAATATGTAATACGATATAAACATAAAAAAAAATTTTCACCTATGTAAAAAAAAAAAAAACAAATAAATAAAATATAAACACATTCTCAAAAAAAAAAAAAAAACAAATATTATAATTACATATTATAAAAATATATAATGCTTATATTATGCATATAAAAAAAAACACCTCGAATATACCATTATACATATGTATATACAAAAATTTATAATGACTGCGGTGATACGCATGGCTTTTATTAAAAATATAAAGTAGCTATGCGTTTTTAGATGCATAAAAAACAATAAAATAGGAAGAAAATTCAAAAAAAAAAAAAAATAAGAAAAAAAAACATTAAATTAAATAATAATAATAATCAATATATGTACCTTTAATGCATTTTATTTTCTCTATGTATATAGAAATATACATATATATCATATATGTATAATATTTAAATGCTATTTTTTCAAGGTAGCTATAGGTTTTTTTTAATTTTTTTTTTTGTACATTATTATGATGATGGCGATTTTTTAAATAGCCGAGCTTCGCTATATATTTTTTTTTTCAAAAAATAAAAGGATTACAGTCTGTTTGAATTAAATTTAATAATATGTATGTACACACATACATATGTGATATGTATATACATTGGTATAGTTAAAAACAAAAATAATTGTATATTTAAAGATTTAAATTTAATTATAACGTATTTTGTATGTATATATTCTACAAAATCAAGTATGTGTATTGCTTAATAAATCTATTAGTGTGCTGTGTGTGCTATGTGCAGCACTCACTTAATTAATATAATAAATTAGCGTTTATATTTTATGATTATTTTTTTATTTTTTTTTTTTTTTGAGGTTATGTTCATTCAATATATGTACATATGTATAAATATATGTTATGTACATATGTGTATATTGTTAAGAATATCAATCAAAAATAGGTACCAATAGAAGAAATTTATTTAGTAAAAATTCACAAACAAAAAAAACCAACACTTAACAAAACAACATTTAGTAACTGGAGAAAATACAATCCTTTTTTTGTAAACCGGCATGTTAGGTGTTTTTGTGTTTTTTACGAATGTGGTGGGAAGCATCAAAAGCCCACAAAGTTCCTCTAAGGTAGTTTTAGACTTTAACCAACTAAACACCACCACTCTTTTAAACCAAACTTCAGGATGAGACCTTTAATACGGTTTTAAAGATAAGAATGTAGGAAGCATTTTTGGGAAAATTAGAATTAGGAAATTTGGGATTAAAGTAGATGGGAATGAAAGTTTGTAGGGGAACTTCGAAGAAAGATATTAATGTTCTTCTTAAATTTTTTTTTATATCGTACAAATATGAATCCCTAATTTTGGGAAACACATATGATGGTATATGGTTCCAAACTCGTGACGTGCGCATGACAAACGAATTTCCATAAGCTGTGTTACCCCATTTTAAAACCTTTACTGTATACGGATGAGCATCTGTTGCACTCCTTGTTTCGCGCTGGAAAACTTTGAGTGGTGGCATTAATTATTTAATTTGTTTAGAACAGGTGTCTACTGCTATGAGGTATCTATAAAATAAGATCGATGACCAAACTGTAAGGCGCTGGTTAATATGGCAACGTATAATATAGTTATGCTTAGAATGTTCAAATTTTAAACTATTGTTCAAGTGATTTTATGAAATAAACGCTAGCGGTTAAGAATACCATACTATTATATAATTAATATAACTACAGTACAGTAGTATTTTTTATTTTATTTTTGTATTATATACAAGGGGGGTAGCAAGGGGGATCTGTTTTCAATTAATAAAACTGTTTAGTATTTGAACTCGAAGAGTGCAGGATTTGAACTCGTACTGCCTTAATTAATAAGTGACGTGCTTAACCATTAGAAGACCATCGTTTTGCCCCTTTTCTCTGTTATCACGCAGCCACATCATATAGATGGGTAAGATAGTACGCAAGTAGATGAGTAAGGTAGTCGTAATCATGTAAATGGGTAATGTAGTAAACAATACAATAGTGTAATATGATGTTTATATAATATACTGTTAAATATTACATACCTATTAAATTTTGTAAAAAAGAAAATATTAAAATATTGTCCAAAATTTATACAGAATGTGGATGCTAAAGTTTCTAAGAAAAATGTTCCATTAACATTTTTGTCTGTAACCAAAAACTTAATGTGAAATATTGTAAAATTTGTATTTGAAAATTTATTGAAAAAAAAAAAATTAGAATGAATTTTGTTTTTTTTTTTTCCAAAGAAAGTCTATAAATTTTTGTTTTTTTTTTTATAATACACATAACACAGCTTTAGAAAACAAAAAGTACAAACAAAAAAAATTTAAACCCTTTTTTTAAATTTTTTTAAATAATGTTCCTTTAAATTGTCCAGAACTTTTTATTTCGTTTTTTGCATATTTTTAACGACTTGTGATTTTTATTTTCTTTTTTTTTATCATGTTAAAAAAAATGGATTTTTTTCTTTTTTTTTGATACATATTATATTACATATACAGATTATATATATATCGCGGCGCGTTAAATTTTATAGAGGGTGTTAAGAACATTGAAATACAAATTTACAATTTTACAAACACACAGACAAAATACAATAAGTAGGTATTGAAAAAAAAAAGAAAAATGACTGCCAATTAAAAGAATAAAATGCATTTTTACTTTAAGTACTTAGATTGCTATTACAAAAAAAAACAAAAAAAAAAATTATTTTTCTCATATATTTTACCATTACCATTCCCACCATTTTTTTTTTTTGTTTTGTTTTTGTTATTTCGTATTAACACCAGTGAATCCATACTGAAAACTAAACAAAAACAAAAAAAAAGAAAAAGTAAATAAGTATAATTTTAATATTAACATTTTTTTTTTTACTGTATTGAATGAAGTTGTGCAAAAATTTCAATAAATTTTTTTTTATTTTTCTATTTACTGTATAGTTGTTTTGAATTTGAAAAGAACGCAATATATTAAATCATATAAGGTACTATTGAAAGGTGTACAATTTTCAAAATAATAGAAAGCATTAACGCTTTAGGTGATGACGCAATGCTTCTGTCGCTTTGACATTTAAGTTTAAATGGAATTTGACCAAATAGAAAAGCGACGCTAGAGTAGAGCAACTTTCTAATTTTACTCGCGTTGACAATAATTTTTTTTTTTTTTTTTTATTTTATATTGGTTGTTACTTGTTGTAATAAAGCGACACTAGCATTTGGTCTATATTTTTATTTAGAACGCAACGCTAAAAGCGACGCGTGCATTGGGTCATCAACTTTAGTTTGACGAAAAGATGAATTAGGTTTAATAAAATTATAATAAAAAAAAATTCAGTTATTTTCGTAAAGATCGGTTTTTCGGAACGGGTACTTAGAAGAACAATCAGGTTCTCTGGAATAAATGTATAAGATACGAACGACTTATTAATACCCTACACCTGAATAATTCCAATTAAATTAAAAACCCATACCTTTTTTGGCAGCTGGTTGAATCGCCTCCCTTTTCTTCCTTATTCAACTTATTTATCTCACTCATGGCGCAGTGGTTAAGTCGCCAACCTTTCAATCGAAGGGTCTTGGGTTCAAACCCCGGTCAGGTCATAAATAAAAAAATATGTACTTTTATATCGTAATAATGTATATCGTATAATTAATATTAGTTATTACTATGATAATAATAATAGTAATAATAATAGCTGCTACAGTGGAGCTATCTTTGGTTATATCATGCAAGTAAGGTGTTATATACTATATAATAATAGTAATAATAATAATAATAATAATAATAATAATAATAATAATAATAATAGTAATAATAATAATAATAATAATAATAATAGTACAATTAAATAGTATAATAAATAGTACAATAATAATATAACAATAATTATAATAATAATAATAGTAATAATAATAATAGCTACTACAGTGGGGCTATCTTTGGTTATATCATGCAAGTAAGGTGTTATATACTGCTGCACGTTGTAATCTCACTGATGGCGCTGACTCTGTAGTAAAATAATAATAATATTAATAAGAATATTAATACCAATAATAACAGCCGCTACAGTGACAGTGGGGACTGCCTTCAATAATTACCTCATGTAGTAATATATATACTACTACTACATGTTGTAACTGTTGTGACGGCTTTAGTCACTGTTAGTCACTGTCAAAATAATAATAATAGTCAACTGATGGCTTTAGTCACTGTCAAAATAATAATAATAGGCGGATTCATTGTTTCCTTACAGTCCCACTCCCAATTCAATGTTTACGTATCCATTTTCCTGTCCTTTCCTATCCCTACTCCCTAGCCAATATACTGCGTTCGCAGGTAAGGGTTTCATCCCACTATATTTGCTAAAGGGGGAGGTTGGTTTAGTCAGTAAGAATCTGACACTACCAAGGGGAAATTCTTGGTGTCTTTGGAAGATTCCCACCTCCCTTAGAAAAAAAAAAAAAACTCGAATTTCAGGAACGTAAAAGAGTCATAATTTGGCACCCTTGTACAAAATTTCAAGTTTCTATCTTTATTAATTTCGGAGATATGCTCGTTAGGCCTTGGGAGACGTGTGTCAGCTATCCAATCCGCCACTCCAATTCATCTTAATTTTAGGGACATTAAGGAAACATTACAGACCACTATTGCACCAATTTTAAAGGTTCTATATTTATTGGTTTTGGAGGTATCCTCGTTTGCTCTTCGGCTAGTTCGGAAGCTTCCAAAATTCGAACACATGGTCCAAATCATTTCAAATGTCAGTTTGGAATTTTAAAGAAAACGAAACATAACAAAAACACTCTTGTACCAAAATATAAAGGTTCATTGGTTTTGGAGATATGTTCGTTTGGTCTGGGGCACTACATTTTTATACACAATACTCAATAATTTAAGTTTTTTTAAATGAAAATTTAGTTTTTTTTAAAATGCAAATAAAAAATAGAACAAAAGATAATGATAATGTAATAGTGGAAATAAAAAAGAAAAAGAAAAATCGGGTTAAAAAAAGAGAAGATGTTCTCTAAAAAAGAGATATTATGGGATCCCTACTTTTAATTTAATTTTATACAAAAGAAAAATGATTTTCTTTATAATTTATTATTATATTTAAAAAATAAAAACATAATTATAATCTACATTCATTTTTAATTTAATAATAAGCAAATTAAAAAACAATAAAACACAACAAATAATATTTATTTATTTATTCATTTATTTAGTAATTATAACTATTTCTTACAAAATTATTTGATTTTTCTTTTTTCTTTTTAAATGAATTTAGAATAATTTTATGCATAATATTATCATATAATATCGTTGAACAGAGTATTCAAAATGCGGTTTAATTAACACATTATAAATTCGTATTGCACTAGATAATGATAACATTTTCCTAATTTTTGAAAAGAAAAAAAATTTCTTTGCTAATTTTTTACAAATATAATTTAAAATTTAATTTTTTGTCTATAACTAATCCCAAGTATTTAATTTCTTCTACTATTTCTATTTCATTATTATTTATTTTTATTCCATTTTCTAAATTACTGTTCAACACCATGGATTTAGTTTTTGCTATCTTTAATTTTAATTTGTTCATTTCAAACCTATTACTTAAACTAGATAAATCTTTATTAATAAATTCAACAGCTTCATTTAGTGATGAGTTGGTTACAAAAATTAGCGCAGCATCTGCAAAGAAAACCAATTTTGAATAATTTACTGACTTTTCCATATCATTAATGTAGATAAGGAAAAGCATGATCCACAAAATTGATCCCTGAGGTACTCTCAGTAAAACATCAATAGCACCAGAAAATTTCCCATTTACCTTTGTTTGTTGTTTTCTCTTTGATAAATAGGAATTAAACCAACGGAATTTTTTACCTTTTATTCCATACTTCGACAGTTTATCTAACAGAATTGCTCGGTCTATGGCTTCGAAGAAACTATGCATAAATCTTATAAAATTATATAAACTAATTATATTAATTTTATGATTATATGATTTTGGCTTTGACTGTACTTTTTTTTTTGAGCTATACAAAGTTCGTACATATGAAACATATAGTGGATTGAGAATTTGAGAGTCTTACATCCCGCCTAACTTAAAAATTATGTTTTCTTCTTTTAAACAATCGAAAATAATATTGCTAATATTTGAAATACGTTTTCTTTGGGATGGTTTATGAGTTATTAATCCCAAGGCTATTGCTCGTTTATCAAGTAAGGGAATCTTTTCTTAAATTAACATTAAACCACATATGAATTTACTATAACCATCATGTCAATTAGCCCCCAAAAAATACGATTCCACAAATTTTGTTGATCGACGATTAAGGGAATATGCAGCTCACAAATGGTCTTCATGATTAAATTCGTCAATATAACCGTTGTAATCGTTTGCTACTTTTGGCCATTGGTGGATACTTGCGAGATGATCTGTCTTTTTGTTTTTTATTAACAAATGTAGTTTCATTTCCATGGAAATTACTTGCAAAATATAAATACTTTTATTGCTTCTTCATTTAAGGGGTCAACCTAAATAAAAGCGTACGGTGTATATTTTCTGCCAAAATAATTTTAAGTATACATATACATTTAAATTATAGCAAAATACGCGACGTACCTAACTGTACGTCAAGTTTTTAAAATTTTAAAATTGACAAAGCGTATAAAAATGTTTTTTGTTGTTTTTTGTTATGTTGTCAAGACAATTGTTTTTAAAAATGAAAAAAATTTAAAAATGAAAGTACAAATGAAAAATTGTACGCCCGTATCAATTTCTAGATATGTCAAACGTATCGACGCACTTGAATTGAGTCGTAAAACAAATAAAAGACAAATTATTGGATTTTAAATTTTTTTTTGTATTTTAAAGTACCGTTCGTCGACTAAGGGTTAATTATAGTTATTATAAAAGAAAAAAAAAAAAAAAATTTTAAAGAATTGCAAAATGCACTTTTTGTATCAATATTTTTTATTTTTTTAATATAAAAGTACAGTACAATCTCGATAATCTGAACCATTTAATTCAAATTCAATCTGAATCACGTGTAAAATACGAATTAGTAAACCTTCATTTTATGATTATAATTTATAATAATACAAAAGATGCCAGTAAATAAAGAAATACATAATATATAAAATGTTGTACTAATTACGGAATAACCGTACATACAGCGGTAAAAACAAAAATTATATTGTCTTCTATGGTTGTTTACAGTTTGATGGTGGACAAAAGTACATAAGTTATTTTTTGACATTTTACAGAACAGTGTTTTATTTAGTTTTTAATTCAAATACTTTTACTAAAACAAATTTTTGATACCCAATTAATTTAAAATTTACTATTGTTTTCAATGCCATAAGATAAAATTTGAAATTTTGCAATAAGTTAGGCTAAAAAAATTGACTTAAGTGTTTCTTTCCCACAAAAAAAGTGAACAAATATTTAAGTTGTTTATTTCTTTGTACATTTTTTAATTTTGACTTATATGGTTTTGTCAGGATATGACTTTTGACGTAATATCGTACCAATTGAACCAATACAAAACTTAATTTAAATACAGGCTTTTATCTTCCAGACTCAGTGTAATTAATAGAGTCAACATGTTTGAGTTGAATTATAAAATGAAAATTTATATTGGATATGTGCTGATATTTTAAAACCAAAAAAATAAATAATCTGTAATTTTACAAATTGTGTATAACAAAAATAAAACAATTTTAAAAGTAATTAAATCTGTACAACAGTGTTGTCGTTTCGATTATACTTTACAGAATTGTAGATATTTATTAATAGCAGTTTTAGAACCATCACTAAAATATCATTTTAATAAAAAAAAATGTCTTTCCGTTTAAAAAATACCCATAATATATTTAAGAAAAGAGAACTTTTTTTAAAAAAAAATCTAAATTTTATGATCAGGCATTTTTAAAACGAAACATCAAATTATGCATTAGCAACAACACTGTAACATGGTAACATTAACATTATAAATATATGATTGGAATTTCCAATGATTTTTTAGATAAATATAATCAAAATAGGTGTATTGTCCAAAAATGCGAAAATATACCCTTCTTATATGAACATAAAATATATTTTAAAACGAAATAATATTTATATTGAAGATGTTTCGGGATAAATCTGATATAAAGCAATCGGTCGTAATATAGGAAATATTGTAATAAGGAAAAAAAATTTCCAGAGGAGAGGATCTATGTGTTACGGGTTGCAAAACAACGGAACGTCAACTTTGTATCCCAAAATATTGTGCATATTTATTTTCAGCTTAGTATGTATTGTTTTTTTTAAACAATTCAAAATTCAATCAAAAAAAATACAATATTAAAAATATGTACTTGTATGTTTCAATATTTTTTTTTTTTCACGTAAAAAAAATTATATATTGATTCATATTTAAATTAAAAATAATTTAAAGTGCTATATAGCAATACATTGAGTCCCACGTTCACGAGTGAACATAAAAAAATTACTTGCGTTAAGTCCCACATGTACCACCGGTGAACATCACTCAAATATTACAAAATTCCGCGCTCATCGGTGAACATAAAAACAAATTTGCGTAATGTATGTATCACCGCTGAATATTTTTTAAAGTAAATGGAAATGTCAAAAAAAATATATTTGATTTCGTCAAAATCGAAAAAATTAAATTGTCAATTTAAATTGTCGATACCAATGCAACAGTAACACAATGTCCTATTTGACATTTTCGATCATAAATTATGCGATACCCACCATTTGTGTAATTGAAATTAAAGTTGAAATTTATAACAAATTAAAAATGAATAAAAAAAATTTTTTTTTTACATTCATCAAAATTGCTTATATATTCGATCAATTATTCAGAAAAAAAAAAAAAACTCAAAATAACAAAGAATCGAAACGGGTGCACAGAAAATTTTGAATGCTGAATTTGACTGATATTTCAGTATTTAGAACTTCGCAAACACATTGTCAAACGATTTTCGATCATAACACATCGTCAAATTTTTTTTTGACATTTCAGATCATGGAACAATGACGTGTTGAACACATCGCAAATGCATTTCCGATGAGGGGGTTTATTTTTATGTTCACTGGAGAGCAGGAGATTTTGAAACATTTAAATGATGTTCACTGATGATACACGTCACACTCAAAGTGTTAAATGAAATAAATCAAAAAATAATAGGTACATAAATAAATTTGAAAATATTTATTCAAATGATATTTTGCAATATTACAAAAATAAAAAAAAAAAACAAAAAACCAAAAAAAAAAAAACTTTTTAAGAAATAGTTAAAATTGCAACTGTCCGTTATTTAACAATTGGTTAACCCTATCTTTTTTCATGTAATATAATGTTTTTGTTTGTTCTGTTTTTGTTTTTCTTTTCTGTTTTTATATCTTACAATCTTTTCTAACCTGTGCATACATACATACGTACATGTATATACTGTACATTATCATTTTGAAAAAACAAAAAAAAAAGGTATACATTTATTTTATTTAATTTTTTTTTATACTACTTTAAATTTTAACCCTTTGTTATTGTTTTATGTCCTTCTTTTCTTTTTTTTTTACCTGTATATTATATATGTACACTTTTCTGTTCCGTTTTGTTCTATGGTGTTATTGCTGTCTCCTTAAAGGACATAAAAACAATTATATCGTGTATTTACATTATTCGAAAATTATTTTTGATCCTGAAAAAAAAATAACAAAAAAAAAAAACAGATTGAATTAAAATTTAATACTCGTGGTCGTAGTAAATAGGCATAAGAAAAATTTACTAGAATAAAAAAACAAAAAAAAAACAAGCAAAGAAAATGAATAGCGAAACTATAATAACTGAATAAAATGATCGAGATCGAGCAAACGGTATATGATTATTCTCTCTATATTATTATATTGTACAGATGTGTCCTATTTTTGTTTTGTGAATGGACAAAAAAGGAAAAAAAAAAAATTAAATACCGAAAAGGATATTTTTTTTTTTTTGATAAACCGGTCTAAAAGGGTCAAATATATATATGTATGTATGTATGTATGTATATATATATATATATATATATATATATATGTATGTATGTATATAAAAGAGTAAAAAAAAGAATATTCATTTGATATCCCGATATCCTCCAAACTTTATATTTATTTTGCGACATAGGATAATAATATTTTTTGGTAACTTATATATGTATATATGTGTGTTTATGTTTATACCTATATGTTAATGTATACAATAAGGAAAATGTAAATTTTAAATTGAAGGTATCATTGTTTAGTTGAATTTTGAAAAAAAAAAAAGTATTTGAATAATAATATGTACATTCAAATAGGTCAAACTCTAATTTTTACTTGATATATGACATATATATATGTATATTGCAAGTTTTTTTTTTTTTTTTTTGATTTAATTCATTACTTCAGTCGGTCCCAATTTTTATGTTACAGCTGTATAATAAAAATATTTTTATTCACATATGTATGTACATACATATATATAGAGTCATCGTCCCTATCGTCCATCCGAAGAAAAAAAAAGGGTGGTGTATTATCTTTAGTTACAAAATATTATTTGATTTAAATTTTGGTTTTTTTCTTTTTTTAAATCTATGTTTGCCAAATAAAATATTTACAGCTGGCTACAAACAAAAAAAAAACATTGAAAAGTTAAAAAAAAATTAAAAAATTAAATAATAAAAATTAAAAAAAAATTATTTGATGATTCCTTTTATTTAAATAAGTGTTAGGTGGTTTTATTAAATTGTTCTTTTCTGGGGTTTTTTTTTTTTTGTCTACAATACAATAATTTCGGATTGGTAACATAATCTGTAAAATCAAACTCTATATAAAGTTATTTGTAAATTATAGAGTTTTTGTTTTCTCGACAAATTTGTATGTTTTCGAGATCGAAAATATCGTAAAGTACAAGAAAACACAAAAAAAAAAAAGTATGTTTAACGTGTTTTAAACTTATGGATTTTTAAAAACTTAGGAATATATTGTACTTATGGATTTTGTTAAACTGTGTAGGATTGGGGCTACGAAATCCTAAAAAAAAAAAATTTAGAAAATCAAAACCCAGAGAACGAAATACACAAAATCCAGAAATTACAAAATTGAAACAAAATCAGAAATAACTGTATTAATAATTACCTATAATTTAAAAAAAAAATAAATATTAAATAACTTTATAGTAATTCACAATGGAGGCCACTTCGAATTACTCGTGAGTCATGATATCTTGAAAAAAAAAAAATTAAAATTTGATTTTTTTTCATAAAATTTTCAGCAGGTATTCCAAGAAAAAATGATGTACTTAACTAAAGCTTTTCTAGAAGGATTTAATCCAGATGTTATAACTCTTTTCTTAATGAAAATCTCTTGATATGTAGGTAATAAACATATACTCTAGGTAATAATAGATAATAAACATATACTCTTGTAATAAACATAGGGGTGAGGGGTTTTGGCTAAGTAAAAAAAGTTTTTCTATTACAAAATGAAATAGAAAAAATGACTAAAGTATATATTGCAAGTCCCCAGTAGCCACACTACTTGAGACTAACATTTGGCCAAGAAAAACTTTTAATATTAACTGTTAATTAAACAAAAATGACCATTCGTACTTTTTTTTACGCAATGCGAACCGTTATGATCGGTAATCATTAGTTCTACTTTTATACATTCTATATAAGATAAATGTTTGTTTTAAGTATCTGTTAGACTCTCTTTTACAATAGTTTTAATTTTTTCAACAAAAATTTTATCGGACCGTTATAATTTTTATACACGAAAGTTTTTAGGATTAGGAATTTTGTAAATTGTAAAAAAAAAAGAAGAATTAAAGATTTTCTTCAATTGATTTGAGTATAAAATTCAATTGAGGTTTTTTTTGTTTTTGTCACCACAACAATAAAAATCTAAATTTAAATAAATATAATTTTTTTTTAGTTGTTTTTTTGATTAGCACAGTTATCTTCAAATTTAAAAACCAAAAAAAAAAAAAATTTGTTTTGAATTCAATTTAATAAAAATCGATTTGAAGTTTTTTTTTGTTTTTTAAATTTTTGTTTGCATTTTGGCTTTAAAGGGCCGTTTTTTTTTTTTTTTTGGCCCTTTTAACGGCAAACCATTCAAATTGTAAATGTGTTGCCCGACCTAATCACGAGGAAACAAATTAATTTTTTTTGTTTTATTTTTTTTTGTCTTCGTTTTTAATAAGTAAAGTATTGTAATCATTTATTATGTTATTTAAATTGTATTAACACCTGTATGGTAATTGATTATAACGAATAACCATAATACAAAGGATTGCATTTTAATGGTTCTATATGATGTCGAAGTACAGACCCCAAGAAAATATTTGTTCTCAATAAATAAAAAATTAGGATTATATAAGCGAATATTAACGATTATCTATTAGATACAGATAGAATTACATGTAGGAGTATGTAGGAGTTCCGAGAAAAATGGGGAAAAAAAATGGAAATTCTAAAGTGATAGTAAAATAAGGAAAAGTTCAATTTATACTTTACTCATAGAATCCAGAAAAATTACATTTTCTACATATTACATTATTATGAAGGCGAAATACAAGGAGAAATCTAAAACTCCCTTACCCAGGGAGAAGAAAAAATGATTTTGATTGGCTCATACTTGAGCCAGGTACTTTTCAAAACATGGTTTAACCTTTCAAAATAAACATTGTTTAGAGTAGCGGTGAACAGTGTTAGGATTGCCAACATCGTAGCCAACATTTAATGCGATCATATCATTTAATGCATATATCATGCGTAAAATGGAGAAAGATTTATATCTGAGTATAATACAAAAAAAAAAGTCAAAAGGAGAACACTTCCAAGTTATTTGCTATTGATTTCATTTTGAATTTGAATAATATAAAAAAAAAAAAAAATGGAAAGTAAAATTTTAAATAACTAAGAAAAAAAAAACTTAAACAATTGAATATATTATCTACTTACATACAGTGTTCCCAGGAAAAAAAAACGTCATTTTGTTTGGCGTGTACAATTTTTTTTTATATTAAATTGATATTTTCATTAATTTGAAGAAATTCTTTTATTGGCCATTAATCAAATTAATAGGGGCCTCGATGGCCTAGTGGATAAGAACGTATAAAATACGCTGTAAACACCGAGGGAGTGTGGGTTTGAATCCCACACACGTCGTAAGAGCTATTCCCCCTTACGACAGTAAAGGCTGTGTACTTTCCTGTCCACATTTATGTAGCAGAGAAATGCATTAAAAAAAAAAAAATTAATAAAAACGTACAATTAAATTATTGTATGTACATTAGTTTATTTTAAATTTACTGTTTGATTTATTTTCCATATAATTATTTTTATCATTGCAAAGCTATCACTACAATTTTGAGTTAATTAAGTCTAAAATTATTTAGAATTATATTAGGTAGGAATATTTAACCTCAAAACATTATAATTTTAAACAAAAAATTTAACTCTGCCTTCCCTGATAATGTAAAATGACGATCAGTAAAATGATTTTTGATGCGATTTTAATTCAACTAAGCAACTGCCAAATAGACTTTTGCAAAAATTTTTTGACGCGTCGTCAAGCGACATTACCGAACAAAAATAAAATATTTTTGTTTAGTTGTGGTTTACTGTAATTTTTAAAACTTTTGGTTGTTCTGGAAATTATAAGTATGGAAAAATTTTAAATTTAGATAGAACAATTAATATATCAGTTTTAAAAGGTATAGAATATTATTTTTTGGAAATTAATAACTAATAAGGATTTTGCAGATTTTGATTATGTTGGAACTAATTACGAAATTTTGGACTTATCTGAAGTGCCACAGTTCTCAATAGCAATTTTTATGAAAGAAAAATAAAGGAATGAAAAACGTAAGAGAAAAATATGTAATGTTGACAAGTCTTTTGACAAATAGACCTCTAAAAGCAAACATTTCTTTTTCAGAATTAGAATTCGTTTCAACAAAAATATATTTATATTTCTTCTTTTATCCTCACCAAATAACAATCAACAACTAATCATATATTTTTACCCTGCTTTGTATGCACAAATTTAACAGACATTTCGAATTGTTTTTGTATAACCGAAAGAATGACTCGCTTGTCAACTGCATAACTGAAAGTTCGATGACAGTTGAATTTTTGATGGTTGCAGCGGAAATGACATTACCGAAAACAGGGTTATAAAAACTTTATAGGACAAGATCCCTTTGTATAATATAAATGTAAGTTTATTAAATGAAAGAGGAAAACTCTGAATAATTGGATGAAAGTTCGATGATAAATTGGTAAAGGAAACTTGACAAAGGTCTTCTTAAATAATTGTAAAAATATATATGTAAAATAGAATATTGCTGATAGAGAAAAGCACAGTTGATGGAACATATTTCATATTTTAGCAGTTCTCATAACAAATGAATTCCCATAACCAGTTTTAAACCACTTAGAAATTATCATGTTGTATAGTAATGAGCACCTACAGCATTGTATTATACATTATTATTGTATTATGGAATAAAATTGAAGTTAATCTGTTGTATTACATTGGAATTGAATAAAGCAACTGTGAGATATTTATAAAAAGGAAATAATTCTACATTAATGAATTTTAAGAGAAGTATCTACTAGTTACTAGAGTAGAAGAATTGTCTATTTTATTCATGAAAGATCCGGATTTCCGTTTGAAAGGCATTAAAAACAAAAAACGATTTATTGCATTTTAATATATTCAAATATTAAAACCTGTCAAAAAAAAAAAAATATCAAAATTCATCAATTTAGTAATTTACTTCCTTTATTTATCTTAAGTAAGTTATACATTCTTTTTTACATTTTTTGGTCAGAAATACTGTATGTACTGTATTGAATTATTTCCACTTGACATATTCAATTTTATATGTCATCTGTCAATATACATGCAAAGGAAGTAAAATAAGCAAATTATTTGACATTTGGCCATCATCCATCAGTTTTCATCAGTCACTTTTTTCTTATTAAATATTATTGAGCGAATATTTTATGGGTACACTGTTATAATATACATAATATGTAAGAAAGAGATACAAAAAAAAAAAAAAGAAGTAGTAAAACGCAATGGTCATAACAAAATCATTATTTTAATTTTTTTTTTTTTCTGTTCTTAACAAACTAAATAAAAATAAAAACATTGTAAATGTGTTAGTGGTAACAGTGCGTGTAATGGGAAAAAAAAAATTTTTTTTTTTTATAAAAAAGGGTTGAAAAATCAAAGAATCAAATTGTGTTTTAACGAGAAATATTTTTTATTACATTAAATTAAAACATTAAAGAATGAAAAAGAAAAAAAAAATATATTGGGGTGAACACCTACCCAATCTGAATAATATTTATATGGTTAACTTTGTAAGTAAGTAACCCACACCCATTAGCAGTTTAATAAGCGCGCTACTAGTTTTAAGTTTTTTTTTTCATGAAAAATGAAAAAAATTAAATTTCAACCATATTCTTTTTTTGACTGCCATTATTATTTAAAAACAAATCAAATATGTATTGCATATTTATTTTTTATTGTTCTTTTTGTCCTCTTTTTTTTATTTTAATTTTTAAATTTAATTTAAAGTACATATAAATTAATTAGATATTAAATTTTAACAAAAAAAAAAAAATGGTGCACTTACAATAAAAATATTTGCAATTAATTTTTTTTTTGAGTTATATACAATTATTAAAGATTTCAATTATTTCATCAGGAAACGCATCAAACTGCATCTAAATATGACAGAATCTACTATAGTGATATATTTTAGAAAAACGGAATGTAAAACGAATTACTCGTAACTATCAATTTTGTAAATACATACCTATATGATAATATAATTTCCTTAATAATTTACGTTATAAGATATATTATAAAGTAGTCTTTTAAATATAATCTTTCTGTGTCTAACGCTAACTGCCATATCTTTTATTTTTATAAATTTTTTTTTTTAAATCTGAAAAATTCTGGTCAATTTTTAGATATGATTCAATAAATTATTTAATCTATTATTGGCCATTGTATATTTTTATTGTAAGAACTGTAATGACATGTTCGGATTAAAGATATTATGGAGTAGTGGTTTTACTTTAAAGAGTAGAAATATCCAAAAGAAACAACATCAGACTGCCCCGAATGGTCCCCTGTCTTTGGTTACATTATACAGGAAGGTGTTATATATTACTACGCACGTTGTAATCCACTGATGGCCCTGACTGTGTATAGTAAATAATAATAATATTAATAATTAATACTTAATATTAATTAATAATACCTCATGCAGGGAAATGTTATGTACTACAGTATGTTGTAACTATTGATGCCTGTATAGTCACTGTTAACAAAATAGTAATAATAAAAGGTGGATTCATTATTTCTTTACAGCTCTATTTCCAATTCAATGTTCCCGCATCCTTGTCCTATCCCATCCTATCCCTAACCAATATACTGTGTTAGCAGTTAGGAGTTTCATCCCAATATATTGGCTAAAGAGGTGAAGGTGGGTTTAATCAGTAAGAATTTTACACTATAAAGGGGGGACTTCTTCGTGTATTTGAAAGATTCCCATCTTCCTTAGAACAAAAAAAAAAAATAATTATAATAGACTTTAAATTAATTTTTGAGTTATTGTTTACAATATCTTTTAAATTTTTATTTTTTAAAGACCACCATTTGTTCAGACTACCGTGTATATTTTTCGAATATTTTTATTTGTAGAAGAGATTAAAAGTTCAGAAGTGGTTTATGTTGTTAAATATGGAACTGCTGGGATATGTTTAATTATTAATGGGAATCTTTTTGTAAAATTAACAAATTAGTTAAGCTTCTTTCTTGAGTAAATATGGTTTGTTTAAGTATAGCTAAATATAATTCTGACAAAACATCAGTTCATTTTGACTGTAGTAATTGTTACGGGAAGCCTTTAGGGACAGTGTGTTCATTATTAACTAATCAGTATTGTATAATGCATATGAATGCCCAATGCCTATTCACAAATTATATCGGTTGAGTCAAAATTGTAAAGTGTTTTGATATTAATTTTTTTTTTGTTTAAATTTTAGTTAAACTATAGAAGTATATAGAAATAATATCTAGAGGGAAGGATGTATGTATGTCAAAGTTCATTTACTTTAATTACATCTTCTTTAGTATAAGTATTTTTAAGGTTATAAGCGTTATGAATGCAATTTTTGTCTTTTTATTAATTGGGAAGAAAAAAAAAATTTAAATTAAAGTAAAATAAAATAAAAATTCAAAAAGGAAAATTAAAATTTAAGTAAACAATAATCTGAATGACCTTTTTTTTCAATAAAAATTATTCAAAAAAGCGTACATCCTAAAAGGATCATTCATTGATTTTTTTTTCATCTTGTTTTTGTTTTTTTTTTTTTTTGAAGAAAAACGTAGAAATTGTATAATTGTTGAAAATTTTTGAAACATTAACTTAAAAAGATTACCATCATCTTTTTTATTACTTTAGAAAAAGTAACCATTTTTTTTTTCCAATAAATGCTAAAGTTTGAAGTATCAGAATTTAAATTTCTATCTGCATATAAATAATTTGAACAGTTGGATTTAGACTTTAGATATTTTTTTTTTGCACTGTAAATGCCAAAGTTGTTCGTTACATATACATATATTAAATTGGCTATATAAGAATCAATATGGATATTATTCAGTGAGTCGTTTAACATATAGAGATCTTTGAATTCAAAATCGCCTACAAAATAATGTTAAGAACCCTTATATGAGCTTTCCCAATTACAAGAGACCCTTGTATTTAGTGTGTGTAATTTTTCGACTTTTGATTTCCCTTTTGATTTTATTTTATTTTTTTTATCGTTGAAAATGTATTTTATATGTCATTATTATTTAAAAAAAAATTCTTAAAGAATTATTTAGTGCGGCCTTAGCGGCCTAATGGGTAAAACCGTATAAAAGACGCTGTAAACACCGAGGTAGTGTGGGTTCGAATCCCACACACGTCATAAAAGTTATTTCCCCTTACGACATTTACAGCGACGCCTGAAAAGGAAAGGCTATCCAATTTCCTGTTCACATTTATGTGGCAGAGTAATGCACTAAAAAAAAAATTTTTAGGATTTTAAGTTCTTACAAACGTTCTAACATCTAAAGTAAAATCGGTGACATTTTTCAAAAAATTTAAACTAAATTATAATATAACTTCATAGTACATAAGCGATCACTTATTATATGTTACATATTTGCCTGGGTTTCGAAGTCCCCTATTTCTTGTATATTAATTTTTTTTTTTTTTTAATTTTGTGTTCAATTTTTCATATTAAAGAAAGCTTGTGATTAATTATTTTATATTATGTTTCTTCATTCCTTTGCGAGACTTTGTTAAATTTTTTTTTTTTTCGTTTTCATTTGTTACCCTATGCTTATAGGGTAAGAAAATCATGTACAATAGTCTTGTAATCATTTACATACAGGTCTTCTGTGAAATTTTTCAAATGCATTAATTCTTTTCCAAAGTAGTGCACAAAACAGTCGTCCTATAAATCTAATTTTGTGTCATTTCTTGGATCATTCCCCCAATTTAATGAAAACTTCAAGAGAATGAGGAAGTAAAACTGCATACAAGCAATTAAAATAGAAAAATTAAAGTTGACTTGAAAGTCATTTCTATGGAAGTTTTCAACTTATACTATACTGATCGTTATATATACAGGGTGGCCAGGACCATGTATGTCAGCTTTTTAATAAGGGAATAAGAAATTATTATTTTAGAATATAAAAATAAATTTATTAATTAAACCGGGATTTTGCTTACCGATTGGTGATATTTTAAAGGAAAGGACTGGAAATATGTTTTTTACACCAGAAATTTACCGAAATCAAAATTTTCAAATGAGAATGGCTATTTTTCGAAGTAAATTCAGATTCCACGTCAAAAAATAAGAAACTTTTGTATTAATTTTTCTAACTGTTTCTCTTTGAAATTAATAAAAATAAAATAAAATTCTTTTAATTTTAGTAATTTAATTTTTAAAATTAAAGAAAAATATGAACTAGCCGTTTCCATTTAAAAATTTTGATTTTGATGCATATCCAGTCTAAAAAACCTATTTCTTATCCTTTCCGGAAGTGTAAAATATCACCAATCGATAGAACATCCTTGACTTAGCTAACAATATTTTTTTTTTTATATTTTAAAATAACGACTCCTTCTCCTCTTAAAATGCTGATAGGCATGGTCTGAACCACTCTGCACTATATGATTGGTTTTCTTTTATATATGCATATGTATTTATGTATTTATACTAAATGTACAAATTAAAGCAGATTTAACTTCCAGAATAAACTTTTTTTTTTTATTTTTTCGTGAGAATTGGTAACTCTAGAAGTTAATAAAAGAAATTCTATAAAAATAAATAAAATTTTTAATTGAATATTTAACTGAGTTCTGTGAAATTTTTTATATATATATATATATATTTATATATATATACTTTTCTTAATTAATATTCATATTGTTTGTATACATTTTATAATAGAGAACGCATTGATTTTGAATTAAAATTGAATTTAAACATTTATAATGGATGAAATAATTTTAACTTTACAAAATATCAGATTATGAATATCGATGAGTTAATTATGCAGTTGATAAATTGAAATCTTTAAAAAATGAATTTAGTTCGTCAATGGTTTCTAGAAAAAATTTTGTTATATATTTAAATACTTTTAAAGTTGATGGCAAATGTCTTTTGAACCTATTTTTCATTATCTACATATTGCGTTTTGTTTTCTTCTTTTTTCTATATTATTATTTTTTTTTTAATGCATTTCTCTGAAATGTGAACGTGTGTGGGATTCGAACCCACACTGCCTCGGCGTTTACAGCGTATTTTATACGCTTTTACCCACTAGGCCACCGAGACCCCACTTTTTATATTAATATTTTTATGGGGTCACAATTTTTATTTCTATAATTTTCTAGAAAAGAAAAAAAAAACATGATTGCATTTTTCAAATAAAAATTGTGACCCCAAAGATATTCAACATTTTTAAAATTCAAAATGTTTACAAAAAAAAAAAATTTGTTTTTTGTTTTCAAGATTTTGGAATATTCAAGAAAACTATCCTATGTCCAAGGTGTTCTTTAAAATTGACAAAATTTATAAAATATCTAAACATTTAAATTGAACATTAAACACTTTTTTTTTTATAACATTCCTAACAAAGTTGAAATCAAATTTCTTTTCCTGACTTGTTTTCTGATTGGTCTAAAAAAGACCAAGGTGAGTTGCAAGAAATGTATTCTATGATTTGGTTCCAAAAAGAACGGTACAAAAAAAAAAAAGAAAGATTTAGTGGATTTAAGTTTTACAAAAAGATTAAAGGATTCGTACTTATTCCAATTCTTTATAGCATTTTTCAATGATTTCCATCTAAATTTGCAAAAAAAAATAAAAGAAAATAATAATGGAACCTTATAATAGGATATAACAACTGTAAGAAGAAAATTTCTTTTTTCTTATTATTTTTCTCTTTATTTGTATTTATTTTTTTTTTTTTATTAAATTTATGAAGAAAAAGAAAAATTAAGATAATGAAAAAAAAGGAAATAAATAAAATAAATTAAACATAAAACAAAAAAGTAATGAAAAAAAAAAATAAACGTTTTTTAACCGCTAAAATAAAAAAAATTGTCATTTTACTTAATGAAATGGAAAATCTTGTAATAAAATTTAAATTTCTTTAAACAAAATTTTTCCTTTTTCTTTATTCATTAATACACAAAACTGGGAATTTCCCTATTTTGTTTGATTCATATATATATGTATATATTAAGAATCAAAGAGAACCTCGAAATTTATTTATTTTGAAGATTTTTTTTTTTATGGATTGAAGTGATTCGACCTTTTAAAAAGCAAATGCAAAAATAAACACTAAAAGTTTATTTGTATGTGGTTTTTTCGTCCTTGTTCAGTTTTATTTGGACTCCTTTCAGTTCTATTTGGGACTTATGTTTCTATATTGGATATTTCTAATTTTTAATATACGCAGGTTTGTGAATTGAAAAGATTTGGTTGGAAATTGCCTAGATGTATTCCTAGTTGAAGAGGTCAATAGAAACAAAAAGGAAAAAAAAAATTCTTTTCGTCAAAAAAATTTTCAAATAAAATTTTTTTATTTATTTTTTTTTCATAAATTTAAATAGACTTTTTGTAAAACTTCTGGGGGAAAAGCTGATTTTTCTCATTTTCTTCAGGTAAGTGTTTCTTCAACACATGAAATGCAATTAATTTTAATATTTAATTTTCAGTAAAGTAATAAGAAATTCGGCTATAAAAGTTCATTTTAAATATCCAAATATTAAAGAAATTTTTGAGTCAAAAGTTGTCTGAAAAGTGCGGTTAAAATTTTATTAGAATTTGATATTACAAGAATATCCCAAATTAGTAAATTTCAGTATTGTGATAAGAATGTTTTTTTTTATTTTAAATTTCGAAGCTCTATGTATGTACTTGCAATTTGGAATTTAAATCTTTTCACTGGGAATACTTAACGGTTTTGGTTTTGTTTACTTTCAAAGGTCCCGAAAGAAAATATGAAATAGAAATCTTTAAAAAGGGATATTTTAACGAACATACAAATAAGCACTGCTAAACAATAAATAATTAAAAAAAAAAAAAAAAAATGGATTTGTCCATCATCATATGTGTTCCATAAAATTTTGATATCTAGTGTGTGTGTGTGTATACGATAAATTGTAATTTTAAGAAGAATATTAGCATTTTTCTTCAAAATATACTCAAAAATTTTGCTTTTGTATCATTCGTAATTCTAAATTTTCCGAAATCTATTTCTTAAGCGTCGTTCCTACATTCTTACAGATTCCCAAAAAATAAATCTCTACATTTTATATTAAAAGTCAGATCCTTAAAATTTCGTTGATTAAAAGTTATGGTTCTGATTGGCCATCATCATCATCCCAGGCCAGAGCATCATCCTCGTGTGCAGTATATTCTTCTATTAGAATTAAATTTTGTTTTTTTTTTTATAAAAATAATTTTTAGTAGACGTTTTTTTTTTATTTACAATTTTTTTTATAATCCTAGTGTTGGTAAATTCTTTTTTCTTTTTTAATATTTACAATGCATATTTGCATTTTTCTAAACATTATTTTTATTTTTATTTTAATTCAATTTAATTGTATTGAGAGCACATCTTTTAACACATTGACGTACGAAAAAATGTAAGTGTAAACGTAAAAAATGTATGTAAAAAAATGTAAAAATGCTATAATTAGCGCGTTAGCATCGTTTTGCTACCACTTCTATGACCACAAGGCTTATAATAGGGCTATATTGGGTTTTATTTTAGATCCATTTCGTTGTGTTCAGAAACTTTATCATTTCTGCAGGTTGCTTAACCGCCGGATCATTAAGATCGTTGAGTAGATGACTACCCAAACATACACTTCTGGCTCTAGTCAGCGCTGGGCACTTACAAGTAAAGTGTATGATGGTTTCTTTCTCATTCTGTTCACCACACCTGTGGCATAATGAATTCAATGGAATACCTAGTCTGGCCGTATGTTCACCAATTACCCAATGTCCCGTGAACACAGATATTGTTCGGCCTATATTCCGGCGGGATAGCTTCAATGGGGTATTATCTGGGGTATTAACTATATAAAATTTACCTTTAATTTTTATTTTAATATTATAGAATTAAATAAATGTTTTAGTACAGAAAAATTTTATTTATACTTACATGAATAGCATTTTTTTTATTTGAGTATCGATGAAACTCAACAAAAAAAGCGCTTTAATAAAATATAGATCACACTTAATGCCAGTTGTTCCAAAGATTTTGTGACAACTGATCTCCGGAAAATGTTTCTTTTCAATTTTTCAGCAAAGACGTTAAAGTATTGATTTAATAATTAAATAATTTCTAAAGAATAAATTCAGCTACAAATTTTTAAATTAAATATTTCAAAAAAAAAATCAATTTTATGATTTTCCGGATTGGTATAATTATTTTCCTGAACAACTCTGATCAGTAATTTTGCATAATGAAACAAAATTGTTTCAATGACATATGTTTAATGTTTTCTCATTTCAGTTTGTCCGTGAAAAAAATTCTGATGCAATTCTTGACATATTTTTATTATGATTTTGGATTTTCAATCAGTTAACACTTAAATTTTATTTTTTTTTATTCTTTATTAGTATCATTTTCTATCAAATAATAAATAAATAAATTAAAATAATAAAACTTTATTTTCCAAACATCGAAATAATGCTTTGACAACAATTTAAATTACTTTTATTCTGGCTTCAGTATTTTCATTTGCCATTTGACAGATAATTGACATTTGCCACTTGACATATAATTCTACTGACAGTTTTCTCTGATTGTTATTTAATCGCTTATACGGAAAAAAAATTTAAGTTTTCAATGAAACGTTTATTTCCGAATGCATTTCAATGAAAGCTATATCTGGCGCCTTAAAAAAGTGACAGTGCATTTCAAACATAAATAAATTATCTCATATGTTAATAAATATTTATCTGTGAAAAGTGATTTGTGTTCGTAACGCAAAACGTCATACTGTATTTGTTTTTTTAGATTTATCTTGAAAATTGATCGTGTCTGTTACTGTAATGGAATTTATGCTTATTAAATTTATCTTGTAAATGTCGTTAACGAATAAATAAAAGTGTTGTATGGATATATGGTGTAGGTGGAATGGAAAAAATAAATACAGGATGTTTTAAAAAAAAATGAAAGTGATCTTGATTAAATTCATTTTATATAAGAGGTAATTATTTTGTTCAAAAATTTTTCAAAAAGTTTGAAATTTTTGATATTCGGTTGCAAAAGTGGCTGCGCGAATTATATTAAATGATTTGAATGCATCGCAGGACAAAAACCGTTTCTAAATTTTGCGTTTTAAAATAAATGTAAAGGGTCTTTTTTTTTGTTTTATAATTACAGGATATATTCTTATCAGAGATTTGAAAAGCATATATTATTATTATTTATAACTATACGTATATAGCATTTATTTGAAATTTTTTTTTTTTGGTGCATTTCCCTGCCACATAAATGTAACAAGGAAATAAGGAAATTACACAGCCTTTCAAGTTCAGGCGTGGCTGATGTTCAGACATGTCCTATGGCGAAATTACTCTTCCTCTTACGATTCGAATCCACACTTCCTCGGTGTTTACAGCGTTT
This sequence comes from Poecilobothrus nobilitatus, assembly GCA_947095535.1. Lineage (NCBI taxonomy): Eukaryota > Metazoa > Arthropoda > Insecta > Diptera > Dolichopodidae > Poecilobothrus > Poecilobothrus nobilitatus. Next base: position 12,753,285 of record OX352775.1, on the reverse strand, counting down.
TTTGTACTCTCTTACCCACTAGACCACCAAGGCCTCTATTTGAAAATTTAAACAAACCGTTAACGTGTTAAATTATAAAAAAAAAAAAAAAAAAAAACAAAATAATAAAAATTATAACAGGACTTAGAAAGGAACACTACGTATTGTAATATTTATTTAAATAGGGATCCTTTGTATTAACGTATAAAGTAGTGCACATGTAATGGTAGTCAGAAAAACAAAATATAGTAAAAAAAAAAAAGAAACGGAGTAAAACAACACCATTTGGACCATCAATTAAATCATATACAATTTTTTGCCTACTTTTTTCTCTTTTTTTTTTTTTTTCATTTCTTTCTGGCTTACTTATTATCTATCTAAAAAATGACCATAATTCAAAAATAGTAATTTGAACTGGTAAACCTTTTAAAAAAGGGGACTTTTTTTTTCCAAATGTTTTTTCTTCTTCCTTAAAAAAATTGTCTGGTTTTTTTTTTTTATTTAAAATATAAAAATCCATCTCTTCAAATTTAAACTGGAATTCAATAAGAATACAGTAACCGTGTCACCCTTTAATGTGATTGATATTTTAAAACAAAAAAAAAAAAAAAAATAATAATAAAAATAACCAGATAAAAAAAAGAAAGGGTTAAATAATATGTATCTTCATTATATTTTTGCGGCGAATTTTTTTAATAGTAGTTTTTTTTTTTTTTAATTTTTAATTTTTAATTTTTTTTTTTTTGATTTATTTCAAAACGAAACTTTGAATACACAAAAATACGTACAATATGTTCAAATGTATACACTACGCAAAAAAGCAAAAATATTTTAATTAAAAATGATTTAAAAATACAAAATATGCCTATATGTGTTGAACCTCATGGACCTGAATTAAAATTGTATTGTTTTGCCAATTCCTCTTCTTTGCGCCTTAATTATGAGAGACGCCAAACTTTCCTATTTTCGGTTGTCTCGCAGTTTAAATGCTCATCAGCTTGCATTCATATTTGAATTGAGTTTATTTTATTTTTATTTTTAATTTTTAAACTTACTGCTGGTCAAAGTCCCAGCAAATTATATTTACAATGCTTTATCAAAGCAATTTATTCCTAAGAATCGGATGATTTTTACTGATTAGGGGTTATCGCTTTACACATGTTCTCTCAGTATATTACTTCAAAGGTGTTTTTCTTTTGGACAGTTTAAAAACAATTATTGGCATAGAACTTTTAATGTCTACTGTCTCTGTCTCTCGCCTGCAACCTTTATACAAATTACCAGAGACCAGAAGTTCATGCAAATGCATATTTTGGCATATTAGGTCTTTAAATGCATAATTGTGCATATCTTGATCAAATTGCTCTTGTTGCATATTTGAACGTTTGAACGTTTCTCCTACAGCATATTTTTATGTTTTGCTTTACAAAAATGCTTTTTACGTACAAAAAAAAAAAAAAAACATCTGTAAGAACCTATAAATATTTTCTATTTTTTCCACTAGAGTTATTCAAAATTTCATAATCATTTTTAACACCTTTAGTGAAAATTAAATTTATCTAAAGAAAACATTAAATTCCATATGATTTCTAATTGCAATTTTAATTTATAAAAATGTTTGATAATTAAATTTTTAATATTTTTTAATTGAATTTAAGTTATAATAACTTCTTTAATAATTTCTGATATTCAGATTAACCTTCGATATTTTCTTCGATTATTTTATCAGGCAAACATAACGAAGGAACAGCACCACTTTTTAGTGTTCGCCCCAAAAATTTGTTTTTCAAAATGGTCTTCACATATTAATAATTTTTTTATTTTTAAATTTTGAATACTTACGTTACATTTTGATGCCCAAATTTGAATTAAAGGAAATTCCTTTAGGAAAATTATAAAATCTTTCATCGAAATTTTTGCCTACTTTTACACACCACGCAAATATTACCTCCTTTACGGGTGTCATGTTTTAATTCCTTAAACATTCTATTTTATAAACAATATATATGAAAAATGATATGCAAGAAAATAGTTAATTTAAAATGTAGAAATATTAGGAATTAAATAAAGAATACCAGATACATACCTGTAATATTGATACTCCAACAGTTCAACAAATTACGATTGGAGTTTGGAGTGTGATTGTACTTCTTTAGTAACACTTTTAAAACCAGACGTTTCAATTATTGCTCTAAAAGCGGCACTCACTGTTCTACTAAATATTTGTGTTGCTAATTTAACTCTCATTTTTTCAAAAGTATTCGGATTAATATTATGTCAAGTTAATTTGGTACACATCTTACTTTTTCCATTTATTTGAACTTCCCATAATTCTATGAGAACTTTAAAGCTTATAATACCATTTGAGGTTTTTAAATCGGAATCCATTAATGTATTTCTAAGAGATTTAATTAGATGGGAAAAATCAAATATGCAAAAAGATTTGTTATTATTATGGTTAAAAAAATGGTTGTTCAGGTGTTATTTCTAGCAATATGTTACAAGCCGGATCGGAATACTCAATTTATTTTATACACAAATAACCTTTTTTTTCAAAGTTTTCGTTGAATATTTCGGCTTGTAAGCTGTAAAGGTGTTAGTATAAATATCGTGCATTAAAATAATTTTTTTGTTTTGTATGTAGTTGTTTCTTTTTAATTTTTTTTTTTTTTTTTTGTAAAGATATAGTAAGGTTTTTTAACCCCTTTGTGCCGAATGTTTTTTGTTTTAAAAAATACCTTTAATTTTTTAAATTTTTAATTTCTGTTTTTTAATATGACTAACTAAGTAGCTATACCTTATTCAATATCAATCGAAATATACTTTTTAAGGATTCTGCTATCTAGAAAGAATTACCTTTGTAGGTCCGAAAAGGAATACAACCTTGAGTATTTTAGAAAATTTCAATATTCCATCCAAAAATATTTTTTAATTTTTAGAAAAAATATTCTTCTAAACAAAAAATAAAAACATAAAAACAAATAGATCTCCGTTACAATTCACATCACACTTATCCGGCAACCAGACGAGACAGTATTACTATCTTGCGAGTGTATAATATGAAATGTCAAATTACTGTCTGTGTGACGTATGTGGCATTTTCACTATCAAGACATTTCATTTATAATCAAAAAACTTCAAGTTTATTTTATATTTTTTCAAAAATATTTCATAATTAAAATAAACACAAACAAAATGTCAAATTAAAAATAAAGCAATCGCAAAATATTTATTTGACATGAATGTTTTTTTCCAATTGTCGCCATTTTTAATTGTTCGAAGTGTCAAATTACTATCTCAATTACCAGCTAGAAAAATGTCAAAATAGTTAAGAAGATAGATGAAAAAAATTAATAGTATTGTCAATAGTAATGTTCATGTATTTGTGCACTCTTATCTGTGTTCATGTATCTTATTAGTAGTGTCTCGTCTGGCCCCTAGGTTAAGCAAATATTATAATAAAATTTTTTTGGCTTTCAAATATTATGTATGTGTTGTGTAGAGTTTATTCTTTTTGAGATGAGATTAGAATATGAGATCTATAAAATTATATTTTAAAATTATAAGAACATTTGTTTGTGAATTGTGTGATACATAGATATGTACATATGTATGTATGTTAACAAAATAAAATCAATTTTTAGAGAAGAAAAAATCAGTTCGAAGAAACTGAATTATGAACAGAATGAATGAAAAAATAATATGTTTTTATTTTGTTTTTCTTATGTTCTTTGTTGGTATACCAATCTTTTTACGAAATAACCCCAAAATATGATCTTTGGGTGATTTCAAATCAATGAAATTGACTACGATTTTTTCTTCTACGTGAATATATGATTTCATTATGATTCTCTATGTATATATGTATATATATGATTTCTTTATGGCAATATGAAACAAAACTAAAAACTTTATACATATATAACAGTTAAAGACCTGTTCAGAAAAATTGGTGAAATACGACTTTTGCGTAGAACTCCCTCAAAAGTTCTATCACTAAAAAAGTGAACCGTTTCTCCTTTTTTTTATTAATACATATTAAAATACTAAAATTTATTTTGCGTTTTATTTTGCTGCTCACTGTATTAAAATATATTATTATTTAATATATATATATATATATGTAGGTATACATATATATATCTCTATATTTCATAGCTAATTTTCTTTTTTTATTACATCTTTTTTTTTTTTTTTTTCAAACTTTAGAAAAGTTTTTTAATTTGAGAAATCCTGATTTTATTTCATTTTTAATTTTTTTGTTTTTTTTTTTTTCATTTTGAAGATGAAAAAAAAATATCAATTTATTGTTAGTCGGTTTTGTTGCTTTTCAATTCCTCTATATACGAAAACAAATTGTTCAAAACTTACAATTCTTAACTTAAAAATAACAAAATTAAAAAAAACAGTAAAAAAAAGAAAAAAAAAAAGAAAATTCTAACAATATTTCATTTTTATTTTTTTTTTTTTCATCATAAATAATTAACCAATACCATAATGAAATATGAAAGTCTCAAATATAACTCAATCCACCCACTCTTAATCATTTCAGTTTTATTTTTGTTATTATAAAGTTTGTGTTCGTTATTATTGTCCGTCGTTCGTTCACACTTCCGGAAAAGCCTTCCACTATTAAATTAAAAAAAAGAAAAAATTTCAAATAAAAAGATTGTTTTGCCATTTAATGTCCTAGAATATAATTTTTTTTTTTTATTTTTTGAAGGAAAAAAAGGACATAAGAATATGCATTTCATTGTTGGTTGCTTTTTTTACACATCGGTTTTTGTTCGCTGACTGGCTGACTGGTTTTTACTGTTTTTGGGCCCATTCAAAATAATTCAAGGCAAAAAGAAAAAAAAAACAAAATACTTAACTAAGAAAAATATTTTTTCTTTTATTCCCCCTTTTGTTTTTCATTTTCATTTTCTTTTTTGTGTTTTTGTTTTTTATAAGAAAATAATTTTTTTTTTCCGTAAGGAGTTTTTTTTTTTTCTTTTTTTCGTATTTGTAAAAGAATTTTTGAAAAAAAAACTTACCTATTTTTTGTTTTAATTCTTAGAAGAGTAAGACTGGGTTTAGTTGTTTTTTCATAATTGTAGTAAATTTTCTACTTTTTTAAAACTTAATTTTCAAAGTTTCTATATCTGAATATTTTTTATATTGTTATATGATTTTCCACCTTTTTTTTTCCTTTCAACTTCCCCAAGGAACATAAGGCATCCACTAAGCCTTACTATCGGTTTCTATTTAATGCTATAGCTTTAACTTGTGATCGTGATTTGTTAATTTTGCCTATCTCTTTCAATATTGTTCTTTTCCAACTGTTTCTGGGTCTGTTTTTTCTTCCTTGTGGTTGCCAATCCAGGATTTCTCTGGCTATCATGCTTTCTGGTCGCCTGATTATGTGCCCGATTCATCTGTATTTTGTTTTTCTTATTTGTATTTCAATAGGATCCTCCCCGCACATAGTCTAGAGTTGGCTATTGGATATTCTGTTTGTTCAGAATATTTGGCAGATTATTCGGAGGCATATGTTTATGAAGACCTGTAATTTGTTAGTAAGCCTACTGATAGCTAGCCAGGTTTCAGTTCCGTATAACAACACTGTTTTGATAAAGGCGTTGAAAATCTTCAGTTTTGTTTTTCTTGCGATCTGAGAGGATTTCAAGATATTTCCAAATAATCTGCCAAATATCGCTCTTGCTTTGCTTAGCCTGTTTTCTATATCCTTCATGATTGCTCAATCAGTGCCAATGATGCTGCATAAATATTCCAAACTTTTATATCTTCAATTGGTGTATTATCTATTTCTAGGCTCCTTTGGTTTCTTGCATTGCATCTCATAATTTTTGTTTTGTTTATATTTATTTGCAGACCCACTTCATTTGCGTTTTTGTTTAATCTCTTTAGTTTCTCTTTCACGTCGTCATAGGTATGAGGCATATATCGTTCGCATATTCTAAATCTTCTAATTTATTTATGATATTTCAATTAATACCATGTCCATTAATTGTTTTCCTCATAACTTCGTCAATTACAATATTGAACAGGATAGGGGAGATTGGGCATCCTTGTCCAACTCCATTATTGATATTGAAGGGTGTGCTCTATTTTCATTTGTGTAGAGCTTGAGTTTTCGCATCCGTATACATGGCCCTGATTATGTTAATTATTTTTTCTGAGATACCTTTTATCTGCAGGGCTTTCCAAATTGCATTTCTATTGAGTGTATCGAATACTCTTGTGAAGTCAATAAATGCCAGATATAATGGTGAGTTATATTCATTTGACTGCTCTATTATAAGTCTTATTGTATTTAAGTGTTCTCTGCAACTTCTCTTTTCTCTTCCTGCTTGTTCTTTTCTTAGATTATTTTCTATATGATCTTTGATTCTGTCATAGATTATAGTGCAATGATTTTATTAACTGAGTTAAGTATTGTTATACCCCTCCAGTTACTACATATGCTAGAGTCACTCTTCTTTGGAGTTTTTACTATGATTCCTTATTTTTATTTATTTGCAAAAAAAAAATTTTTAAATTAATGTTGGTGTTGCTCAAGGATCTGTCTTTCACCAACTCTCTTCCTAATTTTCAATACTATTATAAGTATTTTTAATAACGTCAAGTGCTATTAAAAATATTTAGCAAATCTTTGTAGGTTAATTTTCAATCTATCCTTTAACTCACCTTTAATATCCTATTTCCCTCGCATTTAACCCTATGTACAAAGAAACTATGGTTCCTAATGTTTAGGTAGGGTGTAAAAAAAATTTTAGAGCTAAACTAACAACACCATCTGCCAAATGAGTTATACCAAAACCTTCATTTTGTGTTTGGTGTTCCATTTTAATAATATTATAACTTATAGCAGTAATAGTATTAGGCGATGATAAAGGTGGTGATAAAATACCTATCGTTTAATTTTTGGAGTTTTTTTGCTGTTGAATAACCAATCGCAATCATTAATTGAGCTTATTCAGCATTTCATATAGCATTTAAAAATCTTTGTTCTTCCGAGACTTTGCCCCGTTTTGGGTAAATACAAACTTTAATATTAACAACTTGGAAAACGCAATTAATCAGAATTTAAGAATAATCAAAATTTTTTTTTTTTTAATGCATTTCTCTGCCATATAAATGTGGACAGGATATTACACAGCCTTTCCTGTTCAGGTGTAAATGTCGTAAGGGGGATTAATTCTTACGACGTGTGTGGGATTCGAACTCACACTCCCTCGGTGTTTACAACGTATCTTATACGTTGATTAATCAAAATGTAACTGGAAAAATATCTATTACTCTTAAATGCTAAAAAACCAAAATACATAATTGTATTTAATAATAAAAAAGTTAGTAAATTTTAACTTTTCTAGTCTTGTCCTTGTGGACAAATTTGTTTGTTTACAGATAAGTAGTGTATCGCCAATATAAAATAACGAATATTATACATATCTCTTATTTTATACCTAGTAATTAAGCGAACTGCTTTTATAACTTTGTAATAGTGTGTGATGTTGTAGTGGTGTGATAACGAAAAGACAAAATATTTTATAAATTACCGTAGTGCCGAAACTGGTCAACAAAACTTTCCAAAAATTTGTCAAACTTATTCTTTAAATCCTTTAAAGAACCCTGTAAAGTGGGGCACGATTTGGATAGACTGTTTTTATGACAGGTGTCGGTGTGCCGGAACTGGTTAACTGATCGTAACCATATGAATCCAGTAAATTCCTTCGATAAGGAACTTGTACTTTTACAAAATTTGAACTCATTCGGTCAAACGGTATAGACATGATCATGTAAAACGAAAATTTTTTTTAAAAATGTTGTATTGCAGAAACGGGTTAAAGAAACTTTTTAAAGATTTGTTAAATTTGTTTTTTAAAGCTATGAAAGCATCTTGTAATATTGGATAAAATTTGGATAGAATTTTGTTTTACAGTTCGGCGAAAGTTTGTTGTAGCAATTTTTTTACAGAAAATTTCAACTTAATCGGTGAAACTGTGGAATCAGATCAGATCAGATCAGATCAAACAAACATACTTTCGTCATTATACATATTAGATTAATAATAAACTGTCCAATAATTAGTGTTCAATATTTTGTGCTTCTCACTGTTAACACAGTATGTTTGTATGTTTGAAGTATATTTACTACAATATCGTAAATATAATAAATGTATAACAATTAAAATGAAATAAAAATTTAAGTGATAAAAGAAAACCTTAAAAAGAAATAAAAAAATTTTAAAAAAAGAAAAGAAAAAAGAAAATTACACAAAAATTTTGTGTTAGGAAAAAAAGAAAAAAGAAAAATAAGAAGAAAAATAAAAAGATATGTCCAGTATAAACAAGAAATATTTAAGATGAAAAAAAAGAACATAAACAGTAAAGATAAATGAAAACAAAAAGAGTAAAAGAATGATTTGAAATTCAAAAATCTCATCAGTCATCCTGAAAAAAAAAAAAAAAAACATGGAAAAATTCATTAAAAATTTTTCATCCTTAATAAGAAAATAAATATATTTTTTTTTTTTGTAACAATTTTGAAATGAAAACAGAAAACAAAAAAATTTTAAGATTTTAAGGTTATATAAAAAAAAAAAAAAAAAAAGACAGAGAAGGGCAAATTTTTATTAATTTATTTTTATCTTTCATTTTTTCAATTCTTTTTTTTTTCTTTTAGTTTTTTTTTTAAATTTTTTTTTTCTTGCTTTCCATTTCACTTTAATTTTTTTTTCTTTTCAAACAAAAACAAAACAAAAAAATGTGTTTGATTTTTAAATTGAGGGTTTTTTTGAATGAGAAACAAAGAAAAAGAATTAAAAACTAAAAGAAAATAAAATTAATTGGTTTTTTTTTTTACACTGTTACTATAATGACGCTTTGTACCAATTTTATTTTTTAATATAAAAATTTCATCTGTGAATTATGAAACTGGATTAAAAACAATTTTTATCAAATTCAAATGTACATAGGGGCCTACTGGGTATGTAAACAACGAGGGAGTGTGGGTTGTGTATTATATGAGACGTTGACTCTGTAATACACACACACAAAAAAAAAAAAAAAATTTTAAATATTCTAGAAAGTTATAAGGCAAATATATTACAAAAATTAACCTTTCATTTTTAGGCGTGGCTGTAAATGTCATAAGGGAGGAATTATTCTTATGACGTGTGTGGGGTTCAAACCTACACTCCCTTGGTGTTCAAAGTGCATTTCATACGCTCTTAGCAACTAGGACACCGAGACCCCTTACGAATGAGATTTATCTAAAAAAAATATTGAAAATAATCCTTTTAAGTTTAACAAATCAGGTCAATTAAAAAGTTCAAAATTAATCGCTGAAGAAGTTAAACAAAGCCAAGACAAATTTGAAGTTACTCGAGTTGATTATGATGCGTTGTGTATGTTATTCATGAAATAATAAATTCATTCTTGTAAATATATTCCAAGAAATCACAAAATTTACTTTTGATTAATTAATTTTTAATTTATTACGTACGAGTGTAGCTGAAAATTATTAAAAAAGACACTACAGAGAAGCCGTGAAGCAAGCATTATTCTTTTATCAATGAGTGAAATTTTTATTCACTAAACACACCATTTTCCCTTTTTAACGAACAATAAATCTGAAGAGGTTTCTTTGGTATGGTACTATTGTACTGTATAGAATTCAAGCAAGCAAAATAAAAGAATAAAAGTTGGTTTTAAATTCAAGTGGGATACGGTAAATGGCTCACTTTAAATTTTTTTGAATTTTATATGTATAATTATTGTCAATCTTAGAATGATAATAAATGGGATGAAAAGTGTTTTCACATTCGTAATCCTCTTATTTAATAATTATTGAAAATAAAATAAAAAGTTTTTGCACAAACTAACTCTTATGCCCATTTGCACATAGTAAGAGTTTAAACTTGTCTTCCTTATTCTATATATCTCCTCTTATCTCTTAATGTAATTTCTAATCCGCATTAATGATTCATTATACATAGGTTCTTCTACAATTCAACGCAATATCATAAAGGAGTCATTATATAAGGTAAAAGGTTGTAAATCCAGTAATAACCACTGTCTGGCAAATGTCAGATAATTTTTTTTTTATTTCAATGCATTTCTCTGCCACATAAATGTGAACAGGAAATTACACAGCCTTGCCTTTTCAGACGTGGCTGTAAATGTCGTAAGGGGGAATAACTCTTACGACGTATGTGGTACTCGAACCCACACTCCCTCTGTATTTACAGCGTATTTTTATACGCTCTTACCCATTAGGTCATCGGGGCCCTCATCATTTTTTATTGATCGCATACATGAATGTATATATAAAGTAAATATTGTTTTCACGCACTAAAAATTTATACCCGAATTTGTTTTGCAAATATGCATTATTACATTGCGAAGAAAGCTGGACATTTTTTTTTAGCGTGATGTGTGTGTGTGTATGAGTATGTCTATGGGTACGTGTATAGCCTAAACGATCAAGCTGAATTTTTGTTTTTAATTTCATATCTAAGGTTTTGAAGTAAATATCTCGGGATTGATAAGCTTTTGGAGCAATATATTTACCTATGCATATTTATATTCTCTTGTTAATGACGCAAAATTCAAACTGTATGTGTCTATTATTTGTTATTGAAAAAAAAAAATGTTATTAAATTATTAGAATTTCAAAAATAAATCTATGAAATTTTCGCATTATGCTTTTCGTGTAATAGCTGCCTGTTCTGTTTTGGAGATAGCCGATTTTTTTTTTACTATAACTAAACGAAGTTTAAATTGAAGATTTCCTATGGTTAAATTTTTTTTCTTGCTAATTCCAAAATTTTTTAAACAATTTGTTTAACTTTTTAGTCATTTAGAGAAGAGTTGGTTTTTAAAGTAAAATTTTTTTTTCAATTCATTTTTTTTTAGCTGTAAAATGAATCCAATGAAGTTTAGTAAGTCTTTTCGATTTCAATTGTTTATATTTCAAATTTTGACGACCTTTGAATTTTAGGTTTTTTTTTTGTTAGATCATTTAACATTTTCATAATAAAACTTTTAATTCAATATCAATTTTTTGTATATTTAATCTAAAGTCTAATCTTATCTATGCAAAATGTTTGATTACATATTTTTTTTTGTTTTTATTGTCATTACATGCCTTTTGTTTTTTTAACATTGTTACTGAAATTTTCTCTCAATTTTGCCATTTTTATGTTCGTCTTTATAATCTACAAAAAGTTTTAAATTACATAGACGTACTATTATTAAAAATATCATCTCTAAACGAAACAAGGACTTCGATGTCCAAGTGATTGTGGAAATCGTTTATTAGTCAAATGTGTACAGTTTTAAATGATGCCACAGGTCGGTCATTAGGTCAAACATTATGTTGATAACTTCATATAAATTTGAAGCTGTATAGTATCTATATACCTATAATGTTTAAAGTTCCTACGGCAAATTCTTATAACTTACAGATTTCAGATTTACAGATGCAGATTTCAGAATATTTTCTTTTTTTTTAAATTAATTTCACTTTCATACTTAATTCATCAGCTAATATTGTACCTATATACTTACATATATATACTATAATATATTATATGTAATCCTTTCAATTTAATTATGTATATAATATGTTAAAATTTCCCAAAATATAATTTCCCGTTCATTACATCAGGATAATTCTAATTAAATGATATCTAAAGGATACAATATATGCATGCAACTAACACAATAATTAAATATAATAATGAAAACAAAACAAAAAAAAAACAACAAAACCAAAAAAAATATATATAATATAATAATGGTAAGCAGAATAATGCCATCTATGATTCTCTAGTTGAACTAACGAACCATTTAAAATATAATATCCTTATAATAAATAAATCCTTACACACAGTAATTATTCATATTCTATAAAAAAATGTAATAATGTTTTAACCTAAAGCATCATTCCGATTGGATTTTCAAATACATACAAAAAAAAAAAAAAAAACAAAAAAAAATTCCCTTTAAATTTTGTCCATTACAAAAAAAAAAAGGAAAAAAGAATATTTTATTTTAATTTTAGCGACGATGGACGGTAATAACAAGTAAAACACCAAAGTATATACCTACCATATCATTTGCAATTCTTTAGATTATTTTCAATGGGGGTTGTATCGCCGCGTCTTTATTGTCGATGTCGTTCAATTCACATATATTTTTTTTTCTTTTTCGCGTTTCTTTTCGAACCAACATACGAACGAAGGAAAAAAAAATTTCATAAGAAAAAAAGAAAGAACAAACAAACAAAATAAATACTAAAAGTGAATCCTTTTTATATCGTATATATATACAAAATGCTGGACTTATTAGAAAAGTTTCCCCTTTGTATTCTTTGTAAAACAAAAAATACATTTTTTTTTTGTTTGTGGTTTAATGTGTAGGTATATACGTATGTAGGCAAAACTGAACTCTAAGATACGTTTCTGGTGGTGGACTTTTAGAATATATATTAACCAATAATACAACATGAAAAGAAATGAATTTTTTTTTTTTTTTATTTTCTTTTCTTTTGAATTGTTTTGTCCTGTCCTGTCCTTTACTGTCCGATGTTTTGGAATGTCTGTAAATGTTATTATGTACTTATATAAATTAGGTATTTAAAGAAAAAAAAAAGAAATAAAACAATTTTATATTGTCGCATTATTTTGTATTATGTTAGTATATGTTATATATATATATGTTTTTGTTTTTTTAAGAATAATTTATAAGAAATAGTGTCAAGGATAATAAAGGTGGGATTTTGAACAAAAAAAAAAAAAAAATAGAATCTAAACTGAATCATAAAATGAAATCATAAGCTAAAATTGAAAACGTCATTTGCAAATCAGTTGCTCTTGCAGTAATAATTTTAAACGCAGACAACCTATATGTAATTAAGTAATGATTGATGCATGATTGCTTTTGCATCTGATGTGCAAATGACGTTTCCGATTTCAGCTATATAAATGAAAATTTTAACATACATGAAATAAATGCGTTTTGGATTGGTTTTATTGTCAGTGTCATACAAAAAATAAATTTAAGTAAACAGAAAATTATTTTTTTTTGTTTTTTTTTTTTTGGTTCTTGTTTTATTCGATACAGTCTGATCGAATGGAAGATCGAAGTTTCGTTCACCTATTCAAACATAGAAGAAGTCATCAAAAATGTTTGCAACTTGTACGGATTCCACTGTAAATTCCCACTAGACCAATTTCTTAGAATTTTTTTTGAACTTCTTTTCAAAATCTTTTGAAAGGACTTCTGACTTTTCACTAAATACTACTACAGATGATCTGGTAGTAGTATTTTGTGAAAAATCATACACACAATCTTACGATAAAAATTAATTTAGACATGAACACAAGTTTTTGATGATAAATTTAAAATTTAAATTTATTATGTACATAATAATTGATGAAGTTATCATCGTCTATCACTCATATTAATTTTATAACCTTGTACTTTGTAAGTTCAATGTTCTAGGTAGATCTCTTAGTTTCGGCTGGATTTCCTTTATGGTAAAAAAAAAAGTGTTATGAAAGAATTAATTTATTTTGTTTTTATTATAATAATTTATAGATTTAAGCAAACAGAATTGTTTTATCAATACCATGCTAAAATTTCGGTATCTCTTGTCTATGAATTTGATCGATTTATTGTTATTAAGTGGCCAGTGAATCTTACATTTGTCTAAGATACCCCTTATACATTTTTTTTTTCAAGTTTCCTCTATAATTTATCCGAACCACAATATGGTTTAAGTTACTCAAATTTAAAATTTGCCTTGATTTTGAACGACCATCGGAAGGCAATTCGATTTCAGATTTTATCAGAATCAGATTCAGATTTTAAACTTTTTTCAACTTTTAAAATCTCTAGGTTTTATAATAAAAGTTATTAACTTTCTTATGTTCTATTTAAGTATAGATTGTTAAAATTTTTAAAACAAATTTATTATTATAAATGTATTGATTCTGGCAACCTTAGTAGTTTAATGTCACTCATATCATATTGGACTTATGATACGTATCATTAAAATTTTTCTTATTTAGTTTTTGTGTATCCAAACAAAATTAAAAGTTACATGGTTTCTAGCACAAATCAATGACAAATTTTGGTGACACTTATCACAAGTCTTGGATTATATAGAGGAATTTGCTCAAATAGTCTTTAAAATAATTTTATAAAGAAATAAAATATAAATGTTACTAAGAATAATATATAGTGATGTAAATGTATAGTATATTAAGAATATATATATATATCTATATATATTTATTTATAGAGATTCAAATATAGATATCAGGAATCGGTCAATACTCAGTTGTTTATTATAAGTGTCACGATTGTAAGGTTTACATTATTACATGAACAATAAATTTTATATTACTGAATCACGTGGTTATTCATCTCCAATAAACGGACAACTAAGGGACTTGAATTTTTGTCCGGTTGAAAGAGATGTCCGAGTATAGGCATATATATATATAGTGAAGTTTCCAATAAACGGACACTCAAGGGGTTTGAAGTTTTTAATCTATATGTAAGCTTTTAAGAATGTTTTTTCAAACATACAGTTTTAATTTATCATTTTCTTTCTTTAATCAATTATGTTTACATGTTTACACGTATAAATTTTATACGAGTATTAAAAATTTATTTTACAGGTTTTTCTTTTATGTATCTTTTTTGGAAAAAGTTTAAAATATTTGATTGCTTGGCAATTTTCAAAATGCTTTTCCAGATCTTTTACTATTGAACTATACTTTAAAATCATTTTTTGAAAATGTTTTCAAGTTTTCCATAAATTTCAAAGCTTCATCGTAATTTTTAATGTTTCCATTTGATTGTTTTTCCTCTTCAGATTCATTTTCTACAGGAACGCTGTCAGATACCGGAACTAAACGCATTTGAATCTCTGTGCTATGTTCTTCCGTGTGAACGTCTTTCTCCAAGATAATGAAATGTTCAAAATTTTGATTGTCCTTTATTGATAACTCTTTATAGTCTTGTAATAATTCGCAAAACAATGATAATGGCTAATCATTCTCCGGATTGAATATTGGTGAATTTCGAGGATTTAACATATTTGAACATCTGCAATTTTTGTTAAATCCAGCGTTTAGAAAACAGTTCTTTATGGTTATTGAAGTTATAGCTAAAAAAATGTATGAATAAAAATATGATGTAAAAATAACAAATTTAAATGAAAGTTACATTATCCCAAACTGAAATATAAAACTTCTAACACGTCAATTGTTTTGGAGAGTTGTGAAGCAGTTTTTGAACTGTCTATTTTTGATAAAAATGTGTTGTATAACCAGACGATAAAAAAATTTAAAATTTTGAATAATTCCTTGGTTGACATAATGATGTGGTATTAGATGGAAGGAAAATAACTTTTACATTTTTTAAGTTTAATTCATGCGGATGGGATCCAACATTATCCAAGAACAAGAGAATTATCGTTTTTTTGAATACTCCTTTTTTTTTATCAAGTTCCAAGAGTCATTCTATAATTATATCACGTGTCGTCCAAGAATTTTTATGTGCTTTCCAGTTTTCTAGTAAGTTTCTTAAAGCAACATTCTTAAATATTCGAGAGTGAGCTGCTTTGTCTATTGCTAGTAATTTCTGTTTGTTCCTTACCATGCTTACACAGAACAAAATTG
Source organism: Poecilobothrus nobilitatus (assembly GCA_947095535.1). NCBI lineage: Eukaryota > Metazoa > Arthropoda > Insecta > Diptera > Dolichopodidae > Poecilobothrus > Poecilobothrus nobilitatus. The sequence continues at coordinate 12,737,603 of OX352775.1, read as the reverse complement.
TGAGTCGCTTTTTGGAAAATTTTCCACCAATACATTTTTAAGATTTGAAGGCTAATATTTTTTCGGCTAGACTAGAGCATGAAAAAATAAACCACTTTCATTTGCATTCAACACACCGTCCGGTTAATATTGCCAAGCAACAAAGAAGGTATTTTTTTCCAGATGTTTTACATCTTTTTCATTAATATCAGCAGTTCAGCCCTGATATGGATTTAGAATTGATCAGCAATTTCTTTAGCTTTCACTTTTATTATTTGTTCTGATAAAGGAATGTCTTACTTCTTGTACTTGAAAACCATGCTAAGCACATCCGTTTGAAGGAAATGTCCGCTCAATAGAACTGTACGTTGTGAGAGCTACTGAAAGTTTATAAACTAAATTCTTAACTAAAATACCTATTATTTTGTTTTTGTTTTCCAAAAGGAGATTTTCATGTTTTCATTTTTTCGTCTTTTAAACGTAATACAGAAATTTTTTTTTTTTTGTAACGTGTTAATATCCTTAAACATTTGTTTATTAATAACACTTCTATATTGATTGTTTTTTTTGTTTTTTTTTTTTTCCTTATTTATTCTAACTTTGTGTTTTATTTATTTTTTGTTTTGTTTTTTTTTTACCTTAAAAATCCGTAAACAAATTTTCCAAAGCGTTTAAAATTCTATTAAAATTCCAACAATTTCAATTGAATTTTCTTTTTTTTTTGTCCTTAATCGGTGAATAAAAAAAAAAAAGGAGAAACGAAAAAAAAAGAATACAATAATAAATAAATAAAACCAATTTTTCCCACGATGGGAGCAGAACGTTACGAATTAGTAATATTTTTTTTATTTTTATTATTTTCTCATTTTTTTTCTCATTTTTTCATTACATTGCATTGCACCTGTTGCGTATATAATATGTATTTTAAACCAAATACAAAAGAAAAAAAAAACAACTCATACTTTAAATAATCACATATAACCACTAAAAGAATACACGAAATCCAAATAATCCAATCATGAAAAAAAAAAAATAAGAACTAGAAAATCAAAATTACCCAAAAACAAACGAAAAAAAAAATTAAGGGAGAAGAGTGAGAGAAACCCCAAAACAGCAAAAAAAAAAACAAAAGTAACGACGACTACCGATCATCGGACAACAAGTAACAACTAGTAAACCATCTTCATTCTGTGAATATCAAATGGTTTTTTATTTTTTTTTTTAACAGTTAACTTTACTAGTAAAGTAAAATAAAGTAGAGCAAAAGCACAAGAGCATCTCGTCACAATATAATCATCATCACCAAAACCAATTTTTTAGTGTAATTGGTGCTTTTGGCTACAAAAAAAAAAAAAAAAAAACAAACAAAAGAATAAGTAACGGTTGAACAAAACGTTGAAAAAAAAAAACAGTTATAAAAAAAACAATTTTACGGCATTATATGGTATTTTTTAAACCGTCTGTTTTTAATATTTGTGCCATTTTAAAAGGTTGTAACAATTTGAATAAATTTGTATTACAATAAAGACGAGTTAACTAGCAAGAAATGTAACAGTTAAATTAACAAAAAAAAAAACAAACCAAAGTGAAAATTTTTACCGTAATTCAAAATAACCTTACATTTTTTTTTTTTTAATGCATTTCTCTGCCACATAAATGTGAACAGAAAATGACACAGCCTTTTCTTTTCAGGCGTGGCTGTAAATTTCGTAAGGGGGAATAACTCTTACGACGTGTTTGGGATTCGAACCCACGGTGTTTACAGTGTAATTTATATGCTCTTACAGACTAGGCCACTGAGACCCCCCTCAAATTTAATAAAATAAAAAAAAACAACATAACATTATTTGAAAATTAATATCCATTTTGTTTGATTTGTACAAATTAAAAGCTTTATTTTATATAAATAAAAATTTTAATTTGCTCCTAAAAGTATGCAAAAATTCATTTAAAAAATTCATTATTACAAATTATTTTTTAATATCAATAAAGGAGGGTGGGTCGAATGATTAAGTATACATAACCTATTTTCTCCTTATTTTTTATTTTATTACTATTAAATCAAATTATACATGAATTTACATATAAAAAACATTACGTGAATGAACGATACAGTGTTGCCTCCTCTGTCAGTTTCAATAACTAGTGTGTTGAGGTAGGTATGTGATACAAAATTATTAATTGACATTTATGTTACATGTTTGGCATCGTATGTATATGTGTGAATCGTTGAGACGTTACATTATTATAAATCTTCTTTGGCTTTTACCTCATATGTTAAAAACGTCGGCGTTTTCTTTTGAACGATTAACGTCGCGGCTCTTTTTTTGAATGACTTCACATTTGTTGTTTTTTTAGATTTGCTGACTAGGATTTCCAAATGGTCACCCTGACGAGTACATCTACTTAATATGACAGCTCTGTTTCTCATAGAAACGATGTTTTTTTATTTTTTTTATTAATGATATTATGTATATATGCGGCCTTATCGAGAGTAATAATCTCCGCCAGTCTGGTGAGATCTATCTCGTCATAGACCCTTGTTTCGTGTCGTAGCCAAATGTATGTTTGATTGCTTTGGTAAGCAGCCTATGACATTCTGTTTATTAGTGACTTTGTATACAAAGACGAGTTAACGATGGCTTATTAAATTGATTTAAATTCTGCACAGGATAGCAAAAATTTTTAATATTGGAAAAGAAAATTACTGACTAATTACATAGATACATACATACATAAAATATACTTAAATGTAAATTTAAATAATATATAAATAAAATTTTATATTATATTTTGTAATATTTAAAATAAATCAATTATTTGTATGGTTGTGCACAGTGATGAAACCATTTTAAGATATATCTATTTTGAATTAATATATTTATTGTAAAGGTATATTTAAATTGTTTTTACACAACAAACAATGCATAAATTGTAAAAAGGTAAAGATGAAAGAGATTCTCCATTACTTTTTCTGTGAGAATGTCCAGTCTTACATATATGATCAAAATAAAAATCTGGGGAATTTTTATTTTCGCTCTTTCAACTAATTGCACAACTTTATTTAAAAGTTTTATTAGCTGCGACCTGCGATTATAGAATATATTGTTTGTTTTTTTGAATTTCTTTGATTTTACACAGGTTTTTTTTAAAATTTTCTCGAAATTTCGAGAATTCTTTTCGAGAAATCCCGAATCTCGAGAATTCGTATTTTCGTCATTTCGGGAAATCCTGAATCCGGAGATTGATTTTTCTCGGGAAATACCCAACTCTAGCTGCGGTTATAGAATATATTGTTGATAATAAAAGATTATTACCGAAATTTATTAAAAATTGCATATCTCGTCTTTTTTAATATTTCTATTCTCTAAGATATAATTCTAAAATGTATATAAACTGTAAATTATATTAAGCATATTATGACATAATATGTATTTACATATCTAAATGAATTCTGTGTTATTCTGTGTTTTATCATCACTGGTTTATTTTAAAATTTCATTTAATCTCTACAATTCAATATTCAACCATTAAAATGAAACCTTTACCTTAAAAGATTGAATTGTTTACAAAATCATTTCAAATGATCTTTTAAATCTTCCGTCTTGTTCACAATTAAAATGTTTTTGTTTTTTCAACTTTAATCGGTCTATTCGAATTAAAAACTATAGCACATGGTCCATGGTCAGAATCATTGAAACTCATTCAGGCACCGACGGTTTAGTACGTGCTGTTAGACTTTGTACTAAAAAATCACTTATGAAACGTCCCGTTTCGACTTACCGATCGAAAATGAAATCGAAAAAAAAAAATTAAAAAAATCAACGCGTATTAAACCTAACATACAAAAGGCCAAACACAAAGGTCTAAGCCTAAATGCTCGTTACACAAAAATCGTTAAGCACAAATGAAATTAGCATTTATGATAAGCCAGAAATGTTGAAGAGAGAGAGAGAGAGTATTCCAAAAAGAGAAGCATTTTCAACACTTACTTACGCGTTTTTTAAATTTTTTTTCTTAAGGATCAAACATATACCTCAACAGAGTAGGACTGACCATCAGACGAAAAGGTTAAAAGTCTTAGCGTTTTTTTTAAAAAAAAAGGGACACATATTATTCCTCTTGTGCAACACACAGTTACAAGTGTATGGCAGAACTCCTTTAATACATTTTATATAAAATTAAGTTGACGAATCGACTTCTAAAATAATTTCTTACTTAAATTTAAAATTTTTTTTTAAAAAATAACATGTATGGTATAGCTAAAAGTCCACAGTAAAAAAAATCAGTATTTATTAAAATAAAAGAAAAAAAAACAAGAAAACAAAAAAAGAGAAGAGATGCATAAAAATAAAAGTAGAAATACGAGTACAAAAAAAAAAAAAAACAGGAAGAAGAAACAAAAAAATACAAAATTAAACTGGCCTTTGTGGACCTTTTTTTCATTTATTTATTTTTTTTTTTCATTCTGACCTCAGGCCCGTCATCATGTTATGTTAGTGCTTTTTTACCATTATGTTATTTTCAATACAAGAGAACGCTTGTTAAGTATTTTTTATCTTCTTTCATTTTCGTTTTTTGTTTTTTGTTTTTTTAACATCTTTAGTTTACGTTTTTATCGAATGTATCTTTTCAATTCTATTGATTATTTTTTACTTTTTATTTATTAAAATATTAATTTAGATGAACTTTAATATGTTTACACAATTTAATCTAAATGTACAGAGTGCCAACAAGATTGGATTAAATGCCAACAGGAAAACGGAAGCCATTTAAAAGATGTAATTTTTCACACTTGCTTAAAAAAAATTTAATAATTTATACTTTCATTTAAAATAAAAACAGAAAATAAAAAAATTGTAAGCATTTCAAATCAGTCAGTCCAAGTTCCAACCTATTACATGGTATCTCCCCCTTTTTATCCTTGTTATAATTTATTTAGAAAATTTTCTTAATTTATAGTTATTAAATGCTGTTTTAAATTTTTATTGGAAATTAACGGGATAATAATTGGAAAAATTGTCATCATAAAAAAACCAATTTTTATATATGTACGTCATATTTATTTATTTTATTTATTTATATTAATATTACAAATCACATAGGATATTGCAATATTACAAACCATCGGCTACTAAGGCCATTATAGGTCGAATACTATTATTCAATTATACACTTAAACTAAGATTATTTATTTTGTTTATATTATATATTTACACTATATTTGGTAACAAGGGGGATTTGCTTTCAATTAATAAAACTTGCTACCTGTGCAGGATTTGAACCCGCACTTCCGCGGTTAATAAGCCACATGTTTAACCACTAGGCCACCGAGGCCCCTTCATATTTTATTTTTTTTTTTGTAAAAGTTAATAATTTTAGTTTTATTTTAGCATACTTTTAGGTAATGCAGAAATAGTCGCCAATGATTGTTTTGAAAATTTAAATACATATTATATACATTTTTTATATAATATGTTTTTTTTTATAAATAAAAAATTTTTTGATTACTTGATGATCATTTTTTGATAATATTTAATAAAGTGATATAAATGTACTTGTATGTATGGATGTGTTTTAATAACGTTACTGTGCTTCTTCTCATGTTATAGTTTATCAACTACGGTATATGTATTTCTTATATATATTGGCTAAAGGAGGAGGTGGGTTTAGTCAGTAAGAATCTGACACTACCAAGATGAAATTCTTGATGTCTTGGGAAGATTCGCATCTTCCTTAGGGAAGATTCCCACCTTCCTTAGAGGGGAAAAAAAATACAACGCTATTGTCTCTATCAGAAACTAAAGAATTATATAGGTTTTGTTGCTGGCAGTTCATTCTCGGCAAAGCAAAATGCTTCTAGGTGCACGTATTTTGCTCGGAGTAAAACTCCGCAGTTTAAGTGTTTTTTGTAAGTGTTTTTAAGTTTAGGCGGCAGTGTCCTGACAGACATCCTATAAAGTATGATAATACTTATCATATTTTATTATTCCTTTGTTTACAATAAAATTATTATTTGAATTTTCATAAATACATACAAATGTAATTTGAAAGCATGTGAAAGGAAACGATAAGATTAATAAAATAGGATTAATGTATATTATGTTATGAAGTAGTCAGATATTAAGTATATTCTCTTTGATTGTCATTACCTAACTTACCAAAGATATCAGCATTTTCAGAAAAGACCCCCCGACAGTAAGAAGTAAATAAATAACAACAACCTTTAAAAACACAAATTATTTAAAATTTCATAAAAATGTACGAGCTAAATAAGCCTATTTTGTTGAATCCCAAAAATTCTTTAATTACTTTTCTTTTTTTAAATTTAAATTATAATAAATTAAAATACTGATAATGCTAAGTATTGTCTCATTTAGTAAAAATGAAAAATTGATTTAGGCAAATTCTATAATAATAACATATTCTGAACATATTTGGCACTTATCGGAACATTGGAGCATTATCTCTCTTTTATATAGATATCTTGTAGGCAATGACATTTGTACTATTGAACTGAAATCAATAATGCCTTCCTTCAAACAATTCCAGCGCGACACTAGGGAGATTTCAAGTGACCATTACTATACCACCACCACTGTGGAAATTCCTAGGTGGTTCAAAACTGGTTATGGTAATTCATTCATTGTGAGAACCGCCAGAATGTGAAACATGATTCTATCGAATGTTCTCCCCTCTGATAGAAATGGTCTATCTTACAATTTGCAACTTTTCAAAAAGAACCTGTTCAGGTTCGTTTCCAAATTACCTTCCAATTTCAACTCTAACATTCTATTTTACTCCCTAAATCCTCTTCCACTTATCCTAAATCTACAATTACTTTGTATAAAGGAATCATTTCCTAGAGTTTTGGGTAGCGTCTAAAAAAGAAAAATTCTTCCCATTTTATATGCTTTTATATTAACTCGTCGCTGTCGGTTTATTTATTTATTTGTCATTCTGTCACGCTTTTTATTATCTTCGTAATCTGTTAGCAACAAAAGAAACACGAACCTCAAATTTCACAGATTTTTATTTAACCTTATTCCAGCAATTTACTTTTATATTATAACAGTCCAAAATGCTTGCACTAGCAACTCACTTTTATATTATAACAGTCCAAAAAGCTAAAGTTTTGCAATCAATTTTATTTTCTACTTTTTAGGGGCGAATTCGGTTTCGATAAAAGCATATGTATTTTAAAAATTATTTTTTTTACTTATTATTTTTTTTCTTATTTATTTTAATTTTTCTAGTATACTTTCCCTTGATTTAACTTGTTCCTATGATGATTCCTATGACAGACTTTGATAAACCTTATTAGACACGTTGATCCAAAAACACTTATCAAACGTGAACAAGTAGCAAGCATAAGAACAAAAAGAAAAAAAAATAATAAAATGTGAATATGAATCTGTTCTATGTTATCCTTTGTAAAATTATATAAAAATTTTTTTTATTTTTTTTTTTTTTCTAATGATACCTTAGTACAAAAAAAAAATAAACTCAAACCAACTTCTACATAACAGTTAAAAAAGAAAAAAGGTAATCCATCTGTTCCCCATCACTTTGGAAAAAAAAAAAAACTGATATTTTTTTACCAGAAAAAAATTTTTCTTTTTTTTTTTCGATTCTTGACATTGACTTTGTTTTTTTTTTTTTCTTGTTATTCTTCTTCGCTATTGCAAAGATAAAAACAGAAAAAAAAAAACAACAAATCCAAATAAATTGCGTCAAATAATTACGGTTAAGTGGCGGCACGTAAAGAGTAATAGGAATTTTACCAAAAAAAAAAAAAACCAAAGCATTAATGGACGTTAATAAAAAAAAAAAAAATTTACATGGTGTAGCAACAAGTTATAGATGATGATTACATTTTTTGTCTATTAGACAGTATTTGCACAAGTACTGTATAAAAAAAAAAAAAAAAAAAAATTTGCCGTATAATTTTGGTAAGAGTTACCATTACCCACAAAATTCAAACCGTTTTTTTTTTTAAACCAAAATTGAATTTACGTAGAAAATTTTTTGGAAACTCCAATAGTAAAAAATTTAAAATACAATTGTATAGCAATAAAATGTAAGTATGTATGTCATTATTGTTTTTTTTTTTTGGGTTGTGTAACACTTGAAAAAGACATTTTTTATTGCATGTCAACAAAACAACAACAAAATATTAAAAAAAAAAAAATTAAACGATTTGGATTTGAAAAAAAAAAAAAATGTTGGAAAAGTTAAAGAATATTTTGTGGTGTAATTTATTATGTGAAATTAGGCTTGAAAATCTGCAACAAAAAAAAAAAAAAACAAAAAGAAAAAAAGAAAATTGGAAAAAGGTTGCTGGGAATTGATAAAACTAATTCTTTTTAACCAGTTTTTTTTTTTTTTTTTTTTGTGGACAATAAAATGAACATAAGTTAATTAATTTCATTGATTAATAGATTTTTAATACCTATACACAATTATGTAACATGTATGTAGCTATGTAGCTATGCTGTTTATAGTACATGTTGTCTAAAAATTTATTAAACAATTTAAAGATTTATAAGTATTTTTTTTAATATATGTATACATATATCGTTTTACATACATATAATAAGTATATATAGAATTTGTAAATCTTGTTTTTAAAGTATATATACATATATATATATTTCTTTTTTTTTAGTGCATTTCTCTGCCACATACATCTGAATAGGAAATTACACAGTCTTTCCTTTTCAGGCGCAGCTGTACATGTCGTAAGGGGAAATTATTCTTGCGACGTGTATAGGACTCGAACCTAAACTCTCTCGGTGTTTACAGCGTCTTTTATACGTTCTTATCCACCACCGAGGCCCCATAAATATATTATGTATTAAAAAAAAAAATTAGTGAAAAGGATATTGTACACGTTCTTATATTTTAATAACTATAGAATAGAAATTCACATATACATTCTAGAATACATATATACATTCTGAAAAAATCGGATAAACCTTGATTTTGTATTTATGTAATTGATACCAATCCCTCTATAATTCTTTCTTTTTACATCCATATTTCATTGAATTATTGAACGCTAATTTGGTAGTCTAATTATTATACCTGTGCAATAAAGTTTCTTTTACTATATTCGTTTGAAAAAAATCGCGCGGAAAAGTGATATTTTAGAATGCCGCAGATAATAAAGTATAAAGGTATAATTTATAAGATAAAATTTTTGAAAAATTTCGAAGATTTCGTAAGGCTTACAGCATATATTCAGCAAACAGATATAACAACAAAAATAAATAACAACAATAAACACAAAATTTCTGTAATATGTAATGGTACTCAGTTGTCGTATGCTATGATGAACTATTTGTTTTTTTTTAATGCATTACATAAATACATAAATGTGGACAGGAAATTACACAACCTTTCCTGTTCAGGTATGGCTGTAAATGTCGTAAAGGGGCATAACTCTTACGATGTGTGTGGGATTCGAACCCACACTCTCTCGGTGTTTACAGCATATTTTATACGCTCTTACCCATTAGGCCACCGAGGCCCCTGATGAAGTATTTTAGAAATATATATATAGGTATAATATAAATAAAATTTAATGTTATTTTGTATTTTTAGATCTTATCGAGGAGTTTTGAATTTTAGGAATAAATTAGAAATTTTATTTGTAATTTTAATTTATTTTCTAAACTGTAATTTTTTTTTAATTTGTTTCAGTACAATTTTTATTTTAATCATATCTAAAATCTAAATAGATCCAGTACACATTTTTCAGAACACCCTATATATAAAAATTAAATAAAAAAAAAAAAAAATTTAATTGAATTGTTAATAAAAACAAATAAAAAAACAAAATTTAATTTGATAATGAAAGTATTATTCAATAGTATAAATATTGAGCGTCAATTGAACAACGAAAGTTATATACAATGGGTTACCAAAGTATTCAGTACATTATAAATTTTCTGAAATTTCGGGATTTGGATGATTTTATGATTGAATAAATTCTATTTAAATGCATAATTATATTGTTTTGTTTCTATGGTTATTACGATTTTAAATATTTTCAAAATATAACAAAACGTATGGTGTTTAAAAACCGTTTTCTATCCGTTCTGTTTTAAAACCGTTTTCTGTCAAAAAATTTCGTTAAATCTTTTTAATATGAATGTTTGGGTTTTTAGTATGGGTAAGGATTCAAACATTTCTCCGAGGAAATGTACAGAAATAAAGATACTTTTAACCAACACGACATATTCGCAAAGACAGAAATCATCGATTTCAAACGTTTCTCAATTGGTGATTAATAGAATTAAAATAAAAGTCGACAAAAATGTACAAATTGAACCGCATCGTAAGGAAAAATGTGGCAGGAAACTGATAATCACACAACGCATTGACCGAAAAATTAGGAATATTTGCCTACAAAACAGAAAAAAGAGTGTAGCTCGCCTGACAACCATAATAAACGAAAAAGGAATCCATCTTTCTAAAAGAACAATTCAGAGACGATTGATTGATGAGAATGTTAGAGGTCATCGGCCAAGAAAGAAACCACATCTGACTGAAGCAATGAGAAAAAAAAAATTGAATGGGGTAGGACACACAAGAACATGACTGTTGAGGATTGTTGCAGTGTAGCTATGATTTATTATTAAATCATTTTTGCTTAACAGTGACTGTTTAATATTTACATAAATATTTTATATAGATTTGATTCTCCGACGAGTCACCATTTCAAATATTAGAAGATAAAAACTCATTTGTGAAACGACGTCCTGGTAAGAAATTTCACACTGACTTCCTCGTAGAGACGGTCAAACATCCCACAAGTATTATGGTGTGATTCGTAATATCTTCGAAAGGCATGGAGATATTATATATCGTCGAGGAAACAATGAGGCAAGATCAGTATAAGGAAGTTTTAGAAAAACGGTTTTTTTACCTCCGGTAGCAGAATGGTTTTCTGATTCTGAGCAATATTCACGACTCAGCTCCCTGCTATAAAGTCAAAAGTTTGACAGCATTCTTGACTGCAAAAAATGTCAAAGTATTAGCTTGACCAGGTAATTCCCCAGAAATGAACCTGGTAGAAAATCTGTGGGAACTCACAAAGAGGGATAAATAAAGTTTAAATATTAAAAAAAAAAAAGGATAAGTAATCTATGTATGTATGTATATATATTAATAATATGACGTAAAATTAATCGATTTGTTTTGTACTTAATAGTTTCCATAATTTATTTTTTTGTTTTTTCGTTGAAGCTTAAACTAATGCGTAACCAGTAATCACTATATAGATTAGGTTCGTAGTGTAACTTCAAAACATAAGAAAATCTATTCGACAAGAATTGATGTGAAAATTTCACTATAGATTTAGGCCACCACTGTGATATAATTTTAACAAAAGGAGCTTTAATCTAACTCGGAGAGAGTTCTCGGGAAGGAGAAACTTCCCCGACAGACTGGGAACTTTTTATAACATTAATTCCTCTGCAATATCTGCAGTTAAGATTCACATTTATTAATTATATATTCTAGTATGTCTATCGATAACTGTAATGTTAAATTGAAGAGTCATTAGATTTGCTTAAGTTGTATGTGCGGTTTCTCAATTTAACCCATTGAGCTGCTATAACACCAATCAATTCTTTTTTTTATTTAGAGAGAGAGAGAGAATGCTAGTTTTGGATAGATTTGGATCTTTTTAAACTTCAATTCATTATGTGGCTCTGTTTGTATTGTAAATTGCACTTGCAACTAACACTCTCTGGCAAACTCAAAGAAATCATATTCCTAATCATATTAATTTTAGTTTACATTTTTTAGTTTTTCTATAAATGAAAAAAAAAAAAAACTTTTAAATAAAAAAAAAATATTACTTGAAACTATACAAAATTACAAATCGAAAATTTAAAATCGATTTTATTACTAAAAAAAATATATACTTATTTAAGGTACAAGTATATAATAATAAAATATCTTATTTCTTTTTTTAAATAAATTTATTATATATACTATACATTATGTACATATATTATGTACATAATATAGACATTTATAAAAAAAGATATTCTAACCTGCCTCAAATTTATTTTTTTTAATATACATATGTATGTCTACTGTGCGTTATTGTTGAAACATATGTTTAGATATCTTTCAGACATTATTATATACTTATATAATGTATTCATATTTATATATAAACTTCGTTGAATGAATACATATTATATACTCATATACATATCATATGTGCTATCAAGTTCAGTCATCTTTTTACATTCCTTCTTTCTTTCTGTTATTACTTCTTTCCTTCTGTTATTATTTCTTTCTTTCTGTTATTATTTCTTTCTTTCTGTTATTATTTCTTTCTTTCTGTTATTATTTCTTTCTTCTTTCAATCGTAATTCTTTTTTTAATTTTTTATTTATTATTTTTTTCTCATATGTTTTCTATTATTTCTTTTTCTTTTTATTATTATTTTTTTCTTTCCATATATTTTCCTTTCAACATAATTTTATGGGATTATTTTTGTTTTTAACAATAATTTAATGGATAAAAAGTTAATTAGAATTCCTATAATTGTAAATTCTAAAAATTTAATTTATATAAATTAATTAATTTATAAATAATTTTTTTTATACATACCATACATATGTATATACTTATAATTTTTTTTCTTGTATGGTAAATTAAAAAATATATTACACATATATCTAATTTAAGAAAATCAAATTAACACCTTTAGATCTAGCGTTAAAATTGAAGCTCTATAGAATCAGACTGAAAATTAAAAAAAAATTCTATACTTTTACAGATTTTAGAACAGATATATTGGAAAATAAATCCCCTGTGGAATTTGTTGACTTGGAAGATTTTACATACGTAAAAATAAAAGTATCCAATATATGGTACTTTATTTTTATGCTATTTTTTTATTCTCTATTATAAAATAAAACGCTTATATAAATCTATATAAATCGCAATTAAATTCTTTTGAAGCTATAAATTTTAATACAATATAATAATACAAGAAAAAAAAGAAATTGTTATTTTATGTTATACAGTAAAAGCTGGTAAATTGAAACAACAGTTTATAATCGGAATTATTTTCTTTTTAAACGCTATTGGCCCTTTCCATACGAGTAGTGTCCTCTTTCGTTTCGTGGCTACTGTCCCCTTTTTTTTTATTTCCACACTGTTTCTCTCGGTTACCGTTACTTTTATATGTGTGTGTAAATATTTCATTTTAAAACGAAAATTTGTTGTGAGAGGTAAATAATAAATACGAAAATGAAATGCATGTACACATAAAATTTTTTTGACCCTCATAAAAATTTTTATTTGTGTTAGTAGACTAAATTTTTAAAATTTTGGTTTAAAAAATTACTTGTAAAAATCCCAACCACAAATTTAGTTTATATGCGAGAGGGAATGAAACGAAGGTAAAAGTAAAAAATAACGAAAGAGGACACTACTCGTATAGAATGGCCTATTAGATATTTTCATATACGTATATATAATATATAATTTTTATTTTTACTTATTTTTCTCTTTTTTTGTTTTTTTTTTTTGTTTATTGCCTTTCTCTCCTATAAGGAACATAGTCTTAACTCACTAAATCATTTATTATTCATTTTTAATCAAAGATTTTTTGATTTTTGGAATTATTAGCTTCGCACTAAGCCGTTAATTACTCGATTGATATATAGGTACAGTCGGACCTCGATTTACACTTACACGATTTTGATGTAATTTTGATTTCTTTTACGCTCTTTTTTCCATTTACACCCAATTTCAATTTCTTATTTTCAATTATTTTTCAGTTTAAGCTAATTTTTCGTTTTACGTTAATTTTTTTTTCCAATCAAAAATGAAAATGATTAAAATGATGTTCAAAACTACTTTATTAATTTTCATTTCGATTTAAATCTCTTTTTTTTACACCCATCATTTCAGGAACGTATGGTCGTAAATCCGGGTCAGGAAAAGGTAACGGTAGCCATAATTTTTTCTGTCACATTGCATTTAGCAAGGGAAATTTTTTGTTAAATAAATAAATATATATAACGATAAATATGATATCAATAAATATGGGGATTATTTGGAAGGGTATATTACAATTTATATACTTAATATTTAATTAACAATATTATACAATTAGACATTATAAAAAAAAAAAAAAAATCTATAGTTTGAATTTACTTTTTGAATGAAACACCAAGTGTTTTAACTACTATGCGCCATTTGGTTGCATACTCTCTATATACTCTGTAAAATTAGATTTCATTTTTTTATTTATTTTGTTTTTTTTTTGTTTTTCTTTTTGAATATAGATATAATTCGGTGGTTCAAATTAGCTGAATTGCACTGTATTTATATTTATTGATTTGGTTCCTAAGGAAATGTACAACAAAAAAAAAAGTGTTAAGCGATTCAAATAGGTACACACAATCTAAAAGAGTTAATACTAAGAGTTAGTTATTAAAAAAAATTATTATTGTTATAAAATGTCCGTATTAACGTATTAGCTGATGGCATTAGTGTGCGTGTATTAGGAATATGGTTATATAGGTTGGTTAAAATTTACCAAAATAACTTTTTAAAATCATTTTTTTTGTGCCTGCCACATAAATGTAACAAGGAAATTACACAGCCTTTTCTTTTCAAGCGCGTGGCTGTACATGTCGTAAGGAGAAATTAATCTTACGACATGTGTGGGATTCGAACTCACACTCCCTCGGTATTTATAGCGTATTTTATACGCTCTTACCAACTAGGGTACCGAGGCCCCTTGAAAAACATTATTATGTTTTAAAATCTTCTATAATAAATTGATATAATCTTAGTAACAGTCATTTTCTTATGCCTAACAGTCATATATGCCTAAAATCAAATAGTTGTAACTTTATAAGTCATGTGCGAGATATGAGAAAATAAGAAATTGAAAATGAAATTTTTTTTCATATCTTATTTTCTTGGATTAAACTGAAACCTAGCAAAGGATTTGAAATTAAATCACATGACAAAGAACGATATATTTAGCTTTATATAGTATTATTTATATTAAAGGTCTTACCATTTTAATTACACATACATATAATTTAACACAATTTTTGAAACTTAAATTTAGAATCCTTTATGTATTTATGTACATATAGGATACATACATATATGATTAATATCCTTGAAAGCACTTGAGGTGTTTTTGTATTATTTTTAATTTTTTTTTTCTTTTTTCTTTTAATTCTTTATTACTAAATTAATTTTTATTTTTAATAATAATTTGTTTTTTTTTATTTAATTTTAAATAAAATTTTCTAATAATTTTTTTTATTTGTACATTTTGTAATTGAATTTTAACAAAAACAGTTGAATTGTTGAATTTTTACATTTTTTTTTGTTTTTTTTTTTTATTTTCTTCATTTAAAAATCACATTTAATTTTTCAGTGTTGTTTGTTAGGATATAAATAAATGGTTTTTTTTTTTTTTGTTTTTTTTTCATTAGTATAAAAACTAAATAAATAAATAAAAAAATTAATGTAAATAATATTCATGTTGTATTGAACTGTACAAAAATACTAGATAATATATTAAAAATAAAACAAAGGATAACTCTTGAGTCTTGACAGATAAAAAAAAAAAAAAAAAAAAAAGAAAAAAAATGAAAAAAATGTTCAAAGAAAAAAAAAGAACAACAGAAACAGACAACGCAAGATAAAAAAAAAGGATGTAAGTGAAAGAAGTATACAAAATAATTAAAAAAAAAAAAAAAGTCAAAAAATATAATATACAACTTAAGATTTTATGAATTTAAATATCAAAACATATGGAATGATAAAATAATATAATAAATAAAAAAATTAAATAAATAAATAATTATAATATATGTACATATATTTATATACATATTTTACTATGTATATTATATTATGTATGTACATATGCATGTGCAAATATATATTTTTAATACTTTACTTTTATATATTCTTTATCCTTTATATTAATAAATATATGTACTATGTACAACAATTCATAACTGAAATATATGTATTTTCTTTTTACTATAATTTCTACTATAATATTACTATAATATTTATTTTATTTTTATTTTTTTTTTTATTATTTTATACCTATACTAAAAAATATTTTCACTAATCCGTCGTCTGTGAATGAATGAATGTTTTTTGCATAAACGAGTATATATTTACATATGGATGTATATTTTTTTTTTTTTTTAATTCATACCTTATATCTCACCTTACCTCATCTTAATTTTTTTTTTTTTAATAATATTTACACATAATTTAAGTTTATCTTATTCATAATAAATATATGCATATATTATTATGGTATATGCATACCCATTTTTCTCACCTCATCTCTTATATACGATATTATTTACCCATCATAATATGTATGTTTATCTGTTCATATGGTCGTAATAATGGTTATTAAATGGTGGGGTGGTATTTTATAATATTTAATTTCATATTTTAATGTTCAAGAAAAAAACAAAAAAAAATTTAGAAATACAGGAAAAAAAAAAAAAAGCACACATTATAAGTATATAAAAAAAATAAGAAAATAATGTAATAATAACGCAAGCACACATGAAAATATAATAATAAACTAAAAAGAAACAAAAACATAGACAATATAAAAATAGTAAAAAACAAAAAAAATAATATAATATAATATATAAAAAAAAAAAAATGTGTATAATCCAAGAAATAAAAAAAATAACATATAATATATAAACTTACAACTCATAAAGGACAAAATAAAAAAGAATATATATAATGAAATGTATGTTTATTCATAAATATATATTATATAAATGTATATAAAAAGTAAGTAAAGAAATTAAAGAAATTGAAAAAAATAACAAAAATAACATATTATGTACGAGTATGTATGTATGTACAATAATAAACAGAAAAGAAAATTAATTGTAAAAATTCACATATGATTTTTTGGTTTATATATTATATATAGGTATATAGATGCATACATACATACATATATGATATATATTTGTTGTATTTAAAACCTTAAATTTTTTTATTTATTTTTCTTTTTTTTTTACTTTTTATTTACATGTTTTTTTTTTATTGTAAGTTTAAAAATTTTTTTTTTTTTTTCCTTATGATTTGTAATATTTATTATCTACATATATACATATATGTATATAAGCATATAAATAATATTATAGCAATTATAAGGATATAATTTAAATTTCTACAAAAAAATAACAAAAAAAAAATCCTTATAAATTTCTTATACTTACCTTACCATCTTTATCAGCCAATAATCTCGACCAACCCAAACAACTAAAAAAATTTAAAGAAGAAAACCAAAAAGATAATGTAAAGGTTTAAAAATTTCCTTTTTTAAATTTTGTCTTTTGTTTTTTTTTTATACAGGACACAAACAAAAAACAAAAAACCAAAAAAAAAATCCCAAAATAAACAATAAGGTAATTTCCCATTTTTTTTTTCTTTCTTTTGCCCTTACATTAAAAAAATTTTTTAAAAAGGGAAATTTTTTTTTTTAAAAAAGGGGAAATTTTAAATATAAATTTTTGTAATATTTGAAAAATCCCTGTTTTTATTTATTTTTTTTTTATATGTTCTTACGTAGGGAATAGGAATATAGAATATGATATGATAAAAACTTAATTTAAATCATGAAAAACTATTCTTATTCTTTACAATATAAAAAAAAAAAAAAAAAAAACAACTAAATTATAATCTTAAGATTAAATGAAGGGTTTAAGACAAAAATGTACGGTAATTTAAATTATTAACAATTGAAAACATAAGGGGCCTCGGTAGCCTAGTAGTAATATACGCTGTAAATACCGAGGAAGTGTGGGTTCGAATCCCACACACGTCATAAGAGTTATTCACCCTGAAGATTTACAGCCACGTCTGAACAGGAAAGGTTGTGTAATTTCCTTGGCAGAGTAATGCATTACTTAAACATACATACCTTTTTTGAAAGTTTTATGAAATTAATTTTTTTGTTTTTATTGGCAAATTTGAAAGTAGATATAATATGAAGTAGATCACTCTTTATTTTTTTTCTTCTTTCTAAGGGATGTTCGGTTAATGTTTCAAAGGCACATACAAAAATACACTTTGTTGGTATAGTGTCAGATTTTTTACTGACTTATTCCATTTTCTGTTTTAATCATTATAATGGGGTAAAAGTGGTAGCTGCGAATACAGTATACTGACTAGAAAGTATAGGGATAGGAAAGGATAGGCCCATAGGGATATGAAAACTTTAAATTGGAAAATGGCACTATAAGGGAATAACGAATTCTCCATTTATTATTTACTATATTTTCCTTGATTTACTATAATCGCTATATCAATAGTTATAACAAACAGAGTAATATATGATACCTTTGCGAGATAATAATTGAAGGCAGCTCCACTGTAAAAGCTTGGATTATTTAAGCTTGTCATTATTCATTCCTTCAAATACAGTAAACGGTTTGCCAAAGAGCAGATATATATTAAATAATACTTCAGATCTTTAAAAGATTAAGAATTTGAATGAAACTCTTCGAAAATCCTAAAATTAAAATATTATTTAATATTCCTTTCAGGATTGTCACTTTTACTTCAAATTAAAATTAAAATAATTACAATTTTTATCCTTAAAATATCCTAACTTCTAAATTTACTTCGATTTTTCTTTTAATGTAATCTTTAGATACTTGAATTATTGTTTTGTTAAATATGTAACATTAACAATTTTAAATATTTGAATTTAAATGGAAAATTACACTCTAAAAATACCATCAGATTATTAAAAAAAAAAAAAAATAACTGGGCCGCGGTGGCCTAGCGGGTAAGAACGTATAAAATACGGTGTAAACACCGAGAGAAGTAATCACCGATGGATTCGAATCCCACACACGTCGTAAGAGTTATTTCTCCTTACAATATTTACAGCCACGCCTGAAAAAGAAAGGCTGTGTAATTTCCTGTTCACATTTATTTGGTAGAGAAATGCACTAAAAAAAATATATATATATATAATTTTTCAAATGTTAAATTAATTAATTACATTGAATTAAGTTGACTTTAAACATCAAATTCCCTTATATACATATATAATATTATATCATATCATTTGCTTTCACTTTTTAAATCGTGTTCAGTATATTGAAAATATGCCCCCGTGACATGAGATTTAGTCCGGTTTTATTTTAACATCATTCTATACAGGGTGGTCCAGACCATGTGTATCAGCATTATAAGAAAGGAAAAAGTCGTTATTTTAAAATATAAAAAAAATATTAGCTAAGTTGTAGGTGTTCTATCGATTGGTGATATATTAAGCTTCTTACAAAGGACCGGAAATTGGGTTTTTTAAACCGGAAATTCACTAAAATCGAGATTTTCAATAGAGAACAGATACTTTTCGATGCAACTTTGGACTCTACATCAAAAAATGAAATTTTTTTTTTGTTTTCTATAACCAATTCCCTTTAAAAATAATAAAAATAAAATAAAAAGCTTTGGTATTTAGATCATGAGATAGGTTTGGAAAAAAAAAAAAATAACAAATATCCTTAAGGATAAAATTTTATTCAAAACAAAACTTCTTTAGTTTTTAAAACACCTTATTGTGTTAGGTAATAAATAAATAAAAAAATGTCATTAATCTACATACATACATACATACATACATACATATATGTTTGTCTCCCTATTTTAAACTTTGTCTTATAGATAATTATTTCAGAATAATCATAGAATTTTTTTTTCCCAATAGTTATACTTTTAAAGTACTAAAGTGTGTACTCTATACAATAAATTTTGTTCATATCGTATAGATATACGAATATTTTTAACAAAAATTGCAAGATTGATTGAATCCATAATACCAAGATATATTCATCTGAAATACTAAAAATAATAAACAACTTAAAGTGCGAAAAAAATAAAAAAATATTTTAATTCATTTTAAATTATATAATAGATAAGTATTTATGTTATAATAACGGTATATGGAAATACTGTCAAATCCGTGGGTTTTCTCTTTAGGTGTAAATCATTTTTCTCTTCGAGGGACCTGTCCAAAATCTATAAACCGTATATACGACCTAAGATGGAATATAACTTATATATTGGGGCTGGGGCCTTATCCACTTCCTTAAACTTTCTTGAACGAGTTCAAAAATGAGCCATTCGTCTAATTAATGACACCATAGTGATTAATACTATAGTTTCGCTTGACATCCGTCATTATTAATATTGGAGATCTTTCACTTTTTTATAGATATTTTGTAGGTAATGACATTTGCTCACTTGAAATAAAATCACTGATGCCTCCTCGTAAACAATTCTAACGCAACACAAGAGGGGCAGCAAATCCGCATTCCTACTATTTGGAACTACCAAAGTGGTACTCTACTAGTTATAGTAATTCGTTTGTTGTTAGAACTGCTGCAAAAATGTGGAATTTATTACCATCCACCGTATTCCCAAAAGTTGGCGATTTTGGTATTTATACAATTTGTCCATATTTAAAAAGAATCTTAACAGATTCTTATCAAATTTACCCTTTAACTTCCCGTTATCCTTATTTGTTCCATCCCTATCCCATCCCTTACAATCACAACTACTTCATGTACAAAAAGGATCATATTCCAGTTTGTGGTTTTAGAATAAAAAAAAAAAAAGATTATAAACGTATAATAAAGCATATTGTATTACCTACACCTATCTCTACCTACAAAATAGTTATAGGTTTTAATAGTTTCAATTAAATTTCAAAGAAAATTTTAATTAAAATTCATAACATCAGATGAAAATTGACCATTATGTTACAATTTAAATATTAAATTTAATGTATACTGATTAATTTATAAATGGGACAATTTTCAAAATTTTTTTTTTTGATAACCGCTTTAAAAACAAAAAGAAAAAAAAAAGACAAAAATATTAAAAAAGATAAATTTAAATTTACGCGAATATTTTATTTTATACTATGCGGTATTCAAAATTATATTTATCGAATACTCAAACCCAGCTTATATTATAATAATAATTTCCAATTTTTAACTTCATTTATCTTATGAATACCATCTAAAATAATCATATAAAAAATTATTATTAATATCTTAAAATAAATTTTTTTTTTGTAAATTTATCCAAAAGAAAATTTTCTTTATCGTTTTTTTTTGTTGTTCTTTCTTTTATTTATTAAATAAAAATATAGAATAATTTTTATCCGTTATTATCCGATAACAAAAATATATACATATAGAATTTAAGATCATATACGTTATACAAGATGTTTTCTTATTAAGTTTCTTATAAGAAAAATTTTCAAGACGTTTTACACTTTCGCAGTCATTGAAAATCTCTTAAAAAAATTTTGTTTTTTGTTTTCTTTACTTATAATAACGCAATATTTAAAATATAATTTTCAAAATTTTTAATTTTATTATGACGTGACACGTATTAACATTTAAAAATAAACAACAAAAATAAAAAAAAAACAAAAAAAAAAGAGAATTTAATTTTAAGAGTAAAAGGAAGACTGGTCGATTCTAAATAAGAAATAAAAAATATGTACAAACAAAACGAAACAGAATAAAATTACCAATACCAAACCAATACACAGTTAAAAATTTATTAAGAGAATTTGAATAAATTGGTGAGTTTGTAAGTAGGCAAATAGTAATAAAAAGGAGTAAAAGTATAAGGATAAAATAAAATATTGGATAGTTGTGCAAAAGTTAAACAGGAAATGAAAGAAAATAAAAGAAAGAGAAATGTAAAATCAAAATATATTTTCTAATATACATATGTATATGATATCCATAATAAATATATGTATGTATGAATATGAAAAATTTAATATGTACTTATATTATATATAGTATAATATACTTAATATATTTTTGTTTTTTTTTTTTGAAAAAATTGTAAACATAGAAATTAGACTGGAAAATATTGGAAAGTAACTATTACTTTCCTTAGGAAAGTCCAATTAGATTTTATTTTTATTTTAGTTTTTTTTTTTTCTGTTTTTCTGTTTTTTTATTTTTTTTTTTTATATTCTTTTAGAGTTAAAGCAATGAATACAATGTTTTAGATATTGTTTTATATATATGTATATTTTATTCATACATATATATCATTTATTATATAGTAAGTAACTATATATTTTGAAATAAAACAAAATTTTTATATACATATGTACGTGTATATTATAAAATTTTTGTTTAAAATGTGTTAAAAATTTAATATTAAAGAGTCAGAGAGAGAGGGAAGTATCTTTAAAATTGTAATGTTTTCATATGTTTCTTCATAAAATTATGAATTGATTTTGATTTAAATTTTTTTTTTTTTAAAGAAATTGAATATTAGTTATTTAGTACCTATAATTAAATATTCTTTTAAGTATCTTGCCAATTTGTATATCGAATAAAGTTTAATAAAAAAAAAATACATTTCTGTTTTTTCTTTGGATATTAGATGTAAAATTCATTGAAATGATAATATGTGAACAAATAATAATCAGTCAATCTCCTTCAGAGTTGGTTGATCCCTGGTATTGAGGTGTATATATAGATAACAACATGTTTGACTTTTTTCTTTGTATATTTTTTTCTTCTTTTAGATTTGTTTGATTATTACCTCTGGATACTATACATTAGATTAGATGTTAAATTTTTTTATAATTATAATTGACCAAACAGATATTTGTAGAATTTTATCTATTTTTATCAGTCTGTTTTTTAAATGAATTTGAACAGCTTCAATTCGTTTGGATCTTTTGTGGCAATGCATTAAAAATTCTAACCAGCCAGCAGGAATTAGACTAATCTTGTATTTTTTGGTCTTGCTCTTAAGGATTTCAAGCTGCATTCAAGTTCCTGGTAACGCCGGTTTGATATAACTGTCCTGCTGATAAATTAGGTTTATGTTATTTTTAATTTTATTTGTTTTTAATTTTGTATATGAACATCAACCGCCTTCTCGAGCCTTATATATAATTTCATTGATTTCCATATGATATTAATTTCTTCAAACATATTTAGCTACATTATAATTACGGTCATATTTGAAAATGCTTTTAGCTATGGTTTATAGTTAATGGTTAATATACGCTGCGATTTTATCAATTAGGTGACCAGCCAAACAAATAAAACCAATTTATTATGTTATAGCTCAAATTGCGTAAGAACATGTGCATTCAATAGGAACCTAGCAACGTGCGAGGCTATAGTGCGTCTTATAGCTCCAATATTAACGGAAGAATTTTTGAATGTTTAGTGATCAATTTGTTTTGTCCATTGCAAGTCCTTGGTTGACTATTATTCTAAGATGTTTGACAGATTTTAATTTTTATTATAATTTTACAAAATATTTGAATTAATGGTATCTATCCTGTTTTATTAAGGCGATTTTTAGTAAAAATTCTGTAAAACGTAAGGATAAATTTTTTATTGAAGTTTTTCATCGTAACATTATATGAGAAAGTTGACCTCGTCCTATACCTAAAAGATTTATTTATTTATTTAATTAATACAGCAACGGACAAGATATAATATTGATTAAAAAGTTAAAAAAAAGTTATGTTTTTTGAAATGTCTTTAGATAATTAAAAAAATATAAAACAAAACTTCATATATAAACATTTGCAAATAGAAATTTTTTCGAAATTTGTCAGACTACAGTTCCGTAAGCCCATATTCGTTAAATTAAAAAAAAAAAAACCTAAACCTATAATTCGTAAAAATATAATTGAACGTGTTATTTTGAGAAAATATTTACAGATGTCGAAGTTATAGGTGTTTAAAAATAGTAAATTTTTAATTTTGACCCCTATAATAGTTCTTTTACAGGGGTTAATACAAAAAAAAAATTTATCTGAGGCAAATTGTATACTAATTCTATAAAAAAAAGTGTTGCTTTAGTTGGATCTGATAAATTTTAGTTTATCGTTATTAGTGCGTACATTTTAAAGTTTCAGGGGATCTTTACTTTACTTTTTTCACTCTATATTGATTATGGCACGTTTGAACTGATTTCAAGGATGCTTCGTAAAGGGAAATTATAATGTATCGTCATTTTGTGAAAAGTAAGTTGTGATTTTTTTTTAATTTATGAAGGTTTTTAATTATATTATCTAGATTTGTAATTAGTGTAGTCTAGATTATACAGTTTTTTTAACGTATTTATTACGATTTATTACGTACTTATCACGTATTTATATTTTTATTTATTTCTATAATTGTTGACTCTAATATTGTATTGGATGAATCTAACTTAAAGTTTTGCTAGTTTCTCTATTGACGATTTTTTTTTTTTACATTTACATTGACTTGTTCAATATATTTAAAATGCATAAACATTTGATTTTTTGTTTGTTTTACTAATGTTTGTTTTGAAAATAAACCCCACTATCCAATATTCCTCTCTTTATGGTAATCATCTGATTGCGTGCTGCTCATTTTGCTTATGCTGCTTTTTTTCGTTTCTAAATAACATGTTTTAACTACGAAACTTGGGTGATTAATGCAAAAATATAGTAGAGAATGGTGAATACCCGTAAGTGGTAAGCAGGGAGGGAAAATGGTCGTAGAACTTGCTCTAATTTATATATTTATATATAAGATTTTAATTTAGATACTGAATTTAAAAAATATGTATAATTTTAACATTTAATTTATAAAGGTATAATAAAATCCTGTCGTTTGCAGTTCTTAGGTAGAACAACTTTTTTATAAAGCCGATTCGACTTTATTTCCTGGGGGCATAATTTTCGGACAACTTAAAATTTAATAATTTTTTTTTTTTTTTTCTGTAAAAAAATCAAAAAAAATACACATATATTTTTATTAATTTTAACGAAGTTAAGTTTTTAGAGCTTTAAATGACAGAAAATTTATCATTTGAACATAAATATTTGTGTTTTATCTTTAAAAGTTTTTTTTGCATATGCTTCTAAAGTTTTATAAGTGACTTAAAATAGTGAATTTTTAATATTTGACTTTATCTCACGATAGCTCTTAAAAGGTAAGAAATATAAAAAGTTTTTCTGAGATAACTTGTGTCTACAAAGTATACTTTTATTCTTATATATATACTAAAATTTTTGATTTCTTTTCAAATTCATTTCTTAAAGTTTCTAACTTAAAGTTATATTGCCTGTGTATAATATTGTGGGGTTTTTATTTTTTCTTTATTATTTAAACTCCAAAAAAAATTTGCTAAATTTAACGAATTCCTTTTAACGAAAACTCATTTATGATTGATTCGTTCATCTTGTGTGTTCTTAAAAATTCTCATAAGAAGATAACCATATCATAGGAATGAAAATATCATAGGAAATTTCATATTTTCCATTTATATATATTGTCTAAAAACGGATTTTCTTCCTTTAAATACCTTGTGCATATTGTGATTATGTACATATTCAGTATATGAGATCATTCAAACAGTTTTTTATTTGTTTAAATGTTAGAGGCTTCGAAAATTTGGTTAGGCCACATTATATATGTTGAAGCAAGCTTGAGAAGCTGATATGCTAGAAAAATTGGCATATGATAGATAATGAAGCAAAATATGATAATAAATTGTTTAGATCATTTTTCAATCCGCTTCTTATGAAATGTTTTTAATGATTTCTCGAACTGACTGACGGTTTAATCTATTGATCCGCCTGGCTCTGTAAATCTAATCTGCTGATGGTTCTGGCTCTGTAATAAATATTAATAATGCTAGCTGTTCTAATGGCAATGACATTGCCTTCAATTGTTGCCTCATGCAAGAAGGTGTTATATATACTACTGCATATTGCAACAATCGATGACTGTCCTCACTGATTCATTATTCCCTTACAATTCCAGTCCAAATTGAATAGTTGAACACCCTTATCCTATCCTCTCCTATCTCAACTTCCTAGCATTAGGGGTTTTATTCCATTATATTGATTAAAGAGGGAGTTGGATTTAATCAGTAAGAATCTGACACTGTCCTGCCAAGAAGGTATTCTTGGTGTATTTGAAAGATCTGCCTTAGAACTCACAATTCGTAATTTAGTTTTTATTTTTTTGAAACCAAAGAAAAAAAAAACAAAACAAACCTAATCCTAGGTAAAAAAAAAAAAAAAATTATGCATATATATATTATATGTAGATACAAAATTTATTCTGTTGAACTTTTCTTTTTTATCCTTAAATTTTGTACTAATCCTTTAAATCTATACGTAAATTGACCAGCATGTATTTTATACTGGTATCATTTTTATTACTTCATTTTTTATTTGAGATATCCAAGAGAAAATAACAAAGAAACAATGATTTTAAATTTTTTGATTAATAAAGAACATTAAGCATATTTCTATGAAGCTATACATGAATTTTTCCATCACGAATTAAAACAATTGAATTTTTGGCTGGTAACGAAATTCTATTTTTTTTTTTGGAAACTTATATTATCATCACCACAACCATATCTTCTACCACATCTATATACGGTCTCTTTTTCGGTCCCCACATCCACTTCTATTAAAACCTGCACCTGAAAATGAATCTGGACTGCATTTATTTATACCTTTATTTATTATGCAGTTAACTTTTGTTTTTGCATTTCGTTGCCACATAAATGTGGACAGGAAATTTCACAGTTTTTCCTGTTCAGGCGTGGTTGTAAATATCGTAAGGGGGAATAAGTCTTACGACGTGTATGGGATTCGAACCCACACTCCCTCGGTGTTTTTAGCGTACGCTCTTTTTATACGCTCTTACCCACTAGGCCACCGAGGCCCCCTGTCTTTTCAATTTTGTACATTGGTACATACATACTTCAGTTTTACACTTTTTTACCTTTAAAGCAAAATAATAAAAATTGCATTAAAATTGCGATATACATATAAAATTTTTTTATAATACAAATTATATATTAATACAATATTATAATACAAAAAAATTTTATTATGGGAAAAAAAAAAGCTCATAACATTGTTGTCATATTTAATACAATTTAAAATTAAATTAGAACCCAATTAGTGTTTTTTTTTTCGTTGTGTGAATACCAAAACAACAAAACAAAAAAAACCCTGTATGCAATTTAAATTTTCTCTTTGGAATGTAAAATTGCCCACAATATGGTTGTTAAGACCAATTGACAAACAAATTGACTACACATTTTGTTTATTATTTTTTGTGCTTGTTTTTTTTTTTTTTTTTTATTTTAATTTTGATTTAATTTATTTTATTTTTGTGTGGGTTTTTCACAGTATTTACTGTTAATTATACCCAAAATAAAGAGCGTATTTTATAGTACATGCACAAGGGATGGGTTGTTTTTTTTGTGGCTAAATGAAATAAAATTTTCATGTAAAATTAATAATTAACATATAATATTAATATAACATTAATTTAACAAAAAAAAAAATAAAAGGTTCTATTGAAATATTCATCAATTTTTTTGTTTTTTTTTTTCAGTTTTGAGACTATTATACTGTATAGGTTCATTCATCCCCAATATGTTCCACAAAAAAAAAAAAAAACACCTACCTAATGTAAAGTAAATTAGTAATTTATGATCTATAATTAGTATTTGAAAAACCACCTTTGAAACTTCAATCATAACTAATGTATATATAACGGCGAATTACACATGATATGACAAGTATAAAATTCAGTTTCAATTTGTTTAAGCTGAATTAACTGAATCATCAAAATACCTATATATAATTGATGTTTATGGGGCCTCGATGGCCTAGTATGTAAAAGCGTATGAAATACGTTATAAACACCAAGAGAGTATGGATTCCAATCCCACACACGTCATAAGAATAATTCCCCTTTATGAAATTTACAGCCGCATATATCACAGATTTATGTGACAGGGGAATAAACTAATAAAAAAGCAAAAAAAAAATATTGATATTTAATCTATAAATTTTAATTTCAAATGGAAACATACTCATGTCAAATAGAAAATAATAAAAATTATCGCAAAAAAAATTCAGAATATAAATTGGCTATAGAAAGACAACTTTAAATTAAACTTTCTCTTTATATTACGGTTATTTATACAAAAAGCAACGTTACAGAAAAGTTTTCAAACAATTTTTGTATGATATATTATCAACGTAGACTATAGAATTAAAACGCAAATAGCTTTATCTTCAAATAGTTCTCGCAGAGACAAAGAGATGGCTAAAAAAATCTGATGCGGATTTTTTTTTTTTTTTTTTTTGCGAGGGTTGGTGAAAAACTCGAAAACCACCAAGAAGAACGTGCTTCCTCAGGGTAGTGTTGAACTTTAACCAATCAAAACCACTCCCCTTTTAAAACTAAACTTAGGGATGGAACTTAGGGATTTGTATTAAAAAATGTACGATTTGGTTTTGGGGATAGGGAAATATAATTGGGGAAATTGGGATTAGGAAATTTGGATTATGGGGGATAGGTAGGAAAATTTGGAGAGACATTTTGAAGGAAGATGTTAATATTCTTTTTAAATTTAAGTAAATTGTACACACATGAATTACCAACTTTGGGGAACACATGCGATATTATATGGATACACAAACGGGACGTGCGCATGACAAACGAATTTCCATAAGCTGTATATACAAATTATATTTGAATATAATTTGATACTGTTTAAAATCAAAGGAGGTGAGGCTCTTATGGAGCATATGAAATATTCTCATAAAGAAAATATAGTTTACCAGGAGTATCTGATCTAGTAAGTATCTTAAAATATTATAATATTATGTATTCATTTTATATTAAATTATATACATATCATGTACCTACATACATACATACATGCATACATAAAGTATGTACAGTTATCCACACATTGCATAAATGTTATATTATATCATATATATAATTGTTGTAAATTATTACTTGTAACTAAATACATATGTATATATGTAGATTTGTACTTATGTAAGGTCTTATGTGTAAAAGCAAAATTCAAATTTTAACAAAAATTAATTTAAATTAAAATATATACCTACTTAATGTAAGTATATATAATAGTTATAGTTATTTTTGTTTTCTTACCATATTATTAGTGTCCTCCTCACATTTTTTGAATTTTTAAATTAAATAAAAAACACTCTAAATTGACGTATTAAATAAAAAAAAAACTTAAAACTTTCAATAATTCGTCACTACAACATAATACATATCGATATCCAATAAAAATTTTAACAATACGCGCGCATTTTATCAAAATTCATCAATTGTCAAAATTAGTATAAAGTATTCAAAAATCAGTGATGAAATTTTTCAATACATTCAATTACATTCTACTAAATTTTAGTACAATTCTATTTAATATTTCAATCTAATTAATGTCTAATAATATTTCAATACAAATTTATATTTTATTAATTTTTTTGATCTAAAAATAAACAAAATATGTACATATTTTTGAAAAATTTAATTAAAATAAAAGTAACGAAATAGCTTAACTGTAAGTACAGTCTTTTCTGCGTTACTTCAAACGAGAGATTTATTAAAGTCTTCTAATTCAACTTGTTGCTATAGTTACTTATATAGCTGCTGCAAGAAATATATTCTTTTCCAAACAATAAATACTGCCAATATTGAAAATATGATTGAAAATTATTTCTTTGGATTAAAAAATATGTATGTATGTATGTATGTATGTACGTTCTTAATTTCTTTTATGAAAAACAAAAATTTTTATAATTCTGCTTTTTTTTTGTTTTTTAGTTTAACTTTAGAGCTTTTTAAGTGATTACAATTTTTGACTATTTTGATCTTTTTGTTATATAATTCTTAAATTATAAATAAGTTAAAGAAATTTGTTAGAAAAATTGAGAAAAATCAAATCACACTTTTGTCAATTTTAAGATAACCCTATAATATTAAGAAAAGTTGCTAACAGAAATAAAAGTAAAATAGAATATTGGAGCTTTATTTTTTACGTATTACTTCAAAATGTGGGGGGCTGCTTTATCTCCGTAACGGATGGGAGCTACAGAAAAAAGTTACTCCATATCAACTGTTAAAATTTGATGGCTTTACTTCAAACGATGTAGAACTTTTTAAAAATTTATATAAAAAATGTGGAGATTAAAATGTTACTTGTTCGAGAGCTATCCGAAATTTTTGGTCGGATCTCAACCAAAAAAAAAAATAGGGAACCTACAAATTGGTCCAACAATATTTTCTGTTAATTTCAAAACTCTAGCTATCTTAGTTTTTAGTTACATTGCTGACGGACAGACGGACGGACGAACAAAGCTTAATCGACTCAGAATTTGATTTTGATCCGATCCATACCTTTAAAGGTTAATCTAGCTAGTTTATTTCGAAGTGTTACAACCGGAGGATAAATTTTAATATACCCGATATTTATCATACGGCCTACGGGTATGAAAATTAACAATATTAATTTTAATACCTAGACCAAAACATATTTAATATTTCGAAAAATAAAATTTTTCTATAGTTAGGCTCTTCTAAAGTTAAAAATTTTTTTTATTCTTTGATAAAACCTATAATTGAATGATAGTATATACTGTGAGCTTAAACACATTTAGGTCAAGTCAAGTCATTTTTAAATATAGACATTTAAAATTTATCTATAGTATTTATTTTTTTTTATAATAATAAAAATTATTTTCGAAATTATTTTCGAAATTTAAATAAAATAAAAATTGAATGATATATGAACCGACATAACTTTAAAATCACTTACAATAAAAAAAAAAAGATGTTTTTCAATAAACGAGACTCAAGTATATTCAGATATACTACATATACTACATATATATATATATATATGTATAAATATATATGTGCATAAATATTACTATATTTACCTTTAAATTTTAAACTATTCTATACAAATTGAATTTAATTGTAATGACAGCAACAGAATGTCACCCAAATATAGTAATATATCCTTCCTTGCATATACATATTTCATATTCATATTTATATGTATATTTCATATTACATATTTTCATATTACGTATTATAATACAGAGTGGGCCAAAAGTTACTATCAAAACTAATTCTTTCTTATACTGTTTTTAATTAATACCTACAAATCTTTTAAATTTTTACTCAGGTGCCTTACCGCGTACTGCTACTTTCGTTAAACGAAAATCGCATTCGAAAATTTGGAACTTTGAAAATTGAAAATCGCAGCGTTGCGAGTGCAAAATTAAATTTTTTATACTATATAATGCTTACAAAGTTTGACATCAGCATCAAAATTTTAATTTCGCAACCCTACCATTTTCGATTTTCAAAGTTCCAAATTCTAGAATGCGATGTTCGTTTAGCGAAAGTAGCACTACGCGGCAAGTCACCAGTATTTCGAGAAACATACAATGAAAATTAAAAAAAAAATTTCTGATTTTGAAGTATTCTGGGGTTTTTTCGGAGAAAAAAAATATTTTTTATTGAAATCGTATATTAAAATTCTGAATTTTTGTAAATTTTATTAATAAAACTAAATATATACGAGTATTATGTATTTTTTACAGAAATAGGTAGTTTGTATAAAGTTCTGGGATATTATCTATGGTCGGATGAACGCAGACATGACTGAATAAATGCGTCAAATTCATCTATTTTAGGAATATATGTACATATATATACATATATATATTTGCAATTTTTCTAGAAATTTTACAAAAATTTTTTTAACACAGAAACGTAGAGTTTTGTAATTTAGAATTAAGAGAAGAGTGTGAAATGTCTAGTGTCAAGTTATTCGAAGATTCACTATCATTAGATTACCGATCTAGTGCGATAGATTCGAAAACGGTCTAAGTACCTAAGCCGCTTTTATTGATAAGCCGCAAACTTTATAGAATATTTAAAACAAAACATACATATGAAGAAATATGATCTCTGTAATGGTTTAAATGAGTATAAATTACTAAAGATATGGCGACTATACCAACCATCTAAAAGAGATAATTTTTAAAACTCAATAAATTTTTTTTTGCTTTTTGCTTTTTT
The DNA here is from genome assembly GCA_947095535.1 of Poecilobothrus nobilitatus. NCBI lineage: Eukaryota > Metazoa > Arthropoda > Insecta > Diptera > Dolichopodidae > Poecilobothrus > Poecilobothrus nobilitatus. The sequence continues at coordinate 12,705,621 of OX352775.1, read as the reverse complement.
TTTCAATAAGATTAAATTTATATTATATAAAAAGAAAGAATCTTTTGGATCACCCAGTATACCATATAAAATCAATATTATCTATGTATGTATAATGTACATAAGTATTGAATATATTGTAGGAAATGTTGTATATCAAATTATTTTTTTTATGCTATATAGAATAATTTACATTCATAATCCAATTTTTTAGCCCTTTGTACAAGAAAATTGAAAAAATTTTATTAAGTTTTCCTTTTTTGCTTTTTAATTTTCATAAAGTATAAAAAAAATAAAAGGATTTTTTTTTCTGTAATTTTTCACTAATCGATTTTAATTATATTCGTTTTTATTAAGCATATGTTTCCACTTTATAAAAAATATATACATATTAAATTTTTTCTATTAACATTTATAAAATTTTTTTTTTTTATTGAAAAAGTATTTATTAATATTACGATTTGCCTTCGACCGACCGTCTCACCGTTATCATGCAAAACATTTATACATCGTTTGCAATAAAGTGATTTTAATCGTACCGTTTGTAGATACATCTGATATAAATAAAAATAAAAAAATGGGGTCATAACACTTGCCAAAACTCAAATGACAAAAATCTATTTCTTCTAAGTCCCAAAGTGTTGAAATACGTATATGTTCAAAATATGTAATTTGGAAAGATTTCAAGATCAGGGTTTCAAGATAATTTGTTCAGTGCAGTGGTTATAAAACTAATTAGAGAACATTTTAGTTGCGCGTTTCCCCAAAATCAGGATTTCCTCTTTTTGCCAGAATAGGTACAAATATGTATATGCGAGATTTTAAATTGGGAGGGATTTCATATTTACGAGTTCGTTACAAAATCAAGGTTATATACCTTTTACAGAATATGAATACTTAAATGTCATCCACATAAACCATATACTTATGTTATTTGATGTTATTTGAAAATTTTCCAAACGTATGTTTTGCAAAGTAAAAATTTGACATCTTATACCCTTTTTGACAATTTGTATATTTTAGTGAAATGAGTTTTTTGTGTCAAGTGATTTTTTTTTGCAATGTGTGATATTTACAATGTAAGTTTAGGTCAACAACCAGCCGGCCATTTAGGTCAACTGTAAAGATATGTTTTATGTTAAGTCTTTGGAGCATATATGAGAGTATATACCTATCTTTATATACAATTATTATCTATATATACAAGAGTATATATATCTCTATAATTATTATCTATGTATACAAGAGTATATATATATCTTGTTTTATTTTTTCCCCTAAAGAGAGGTGAGAATCTTCCAAAGATACTAAGAATTCCCCCTTGTTAATGTCAGATTTTTACTGGACTAAACCCACCTCCCACATTTAGTCAATATAAGGGTATGAAATCCCTACCTGTATAATACAGTATATATTGGCTCTACGGAGTAGAGATAGAAAAAGATAGAATAATATGGGATTCGGAAATATTGAATTGGGAATGGGTAAGGAAACAATAAATCTACCTATTATTATTACTATTTTTGCTAACAGTGACAATAACCGTTACAACAGGTTACAACATGCAGTAGTATATATTCTTGCATGAGATAATTATTGATTGTTGTCATCTTAATTTCATCTTCTTAATTTCATCATTCCGATACACTTATATACATATATTTAATTTTTATTTCGTTTATTTATAAATCTCTTATATGTAAAATTTATCTTTTTTTTTATCGTTATGAGACACCACGAGACTTTTCAATCATTATTTCATTAATTCTTTTTAAAAAACTGAAGAAAAATATTTGCAATTATTTGATAGGTACAGTTTTTTGGACAAACGAAAACATATAATGTTCTTTCTGTTCAGTAATTTTTAATCCAGTCCAATTATCATATTATTTATTATCCTTGTAAATATTCCCCCAATCTCTTTAATTACCATATAATAAGTTGTACCGGCCGTATTTTACTTACTTTATTAAAATGGGTCTACTACGAAAGCCGCGTTTACCGAAATCCAGTTTTATCAATATCCAATTTTTTTTAAATCCAGCTTAGGAGAGATTTTATAGTTGGTTACAAAATTATACTTATTTGTCTTTTTTCCAATTTTCCGAAAATTGAATAGGATTTCAAAAAGCTGAATTTTAAATAATCGGATTTTGATAAAATCCGATTACGGTAGACTGGATTTCGTTACGCTCTCTATTAAGAAATACTTGTCGTCTGTTAAATTGCGGTCGCATAAATTAACAAAAGTAAAAGTAAAATTCATATAAAATAAACATTTATAATTTTTAATCAATGATCGATTTTTAGATTTTTCAAGAATTATAAATGAATTATCATCAGAAATCGAAGATGTCTCGATGTCACAATAACATCTGTTGTAGATGTTACTATTCTGTAAGATTATGATTTTCAATTAACAATATATGGGAGGAAAGTAAAAGTAAAACTGCTGCCTGCTACCAATCAAAGTGCAAAATGAGATACCGATATAATTGATATCGTATACTTCTAAATGAGAAGTATAGTAAGGAAAAAATAGATATACATGTATGTATATAAAATTTAAGTTTTTTTTTTCACTAAATTAGAAAAAATTTAATTTGACTATGTCAGCAAAAGGATGTTCACATAGAAACTTTAAATAAAAGAAAAGAAAATCCATGAATTCATGAAATTAAAAAAAAGTAGATGCATTCTTAAATTTTCTTTTCTCTATTATTCCATTTTTTTTTTTTTCAAACACATATGCAAAACATGTTACTTACAAAAAAAACAAAAAAAAGAAAAGCACGGAAAACTTTAAAATAAAAAAAAATTTAAAGGAAAAAATAAGATTAGGTACGTGAAAAACAAAAAAAAAATTTAGAATCCTTTTTCTAAAACATTGTCATTATTTTCTCTTTTTTTTTTCTAATTTCAATTTTATTTTTTCAAAACATACCTACACACTATTTCTATAATATGTATATAAATTTTCTTATATACATATGTATATACATACATATATATACCTATAGTTTTAAATTAAACAAGAATACACACATATATCCTTAGTACTTATCCTTATAAATTTCGATGTTATTATGTATACACAAACAAACATATTATTATGATTAATTATAATAGTTATATACATATAGTTATTTTTTTTCGTATATACATATATATATATAATATAATGTAGAATTGTTAATATTGTTGTTGTTGTTGTTGTTGCTGTTGTAATTTTTTTTTTCAAAATTATTCAATTTGAATTCGTAAAAAACAAAAAAACAAAAAAAACCAACCTTCAAATGCAAATTGTACTTCTTTTTCTTCTTCTTTAAACATATGTATATATGCACTGTGTACATATATATGTGTATATATATATAATACAATCATATATAAAAAAAAAAAAAATATACTTATATAATATATAATATGTAAGTAAATAGGTATATACAATAATTATAATATATTGAATGTATATGTAATTATATAAAAAAAAAAAAAAAACAAAAAAAAAATGTTTGTACTTTATTTTGCTATACAAATGATGGTGACGCGACGCGGCGCGGCGTGGCACACGGTTTCAAGTTGAATATAATTTTTTCTTTTATTTTTTCGTTTTTTTTTTTTTTGCTTTTGAATTGAAATCCCAAAATGGAATCTTTTTACATTTTATTTTTTTTTTTATATATATTCTCCCTCTTTGTTTTTGTTTTTTTTTTTTTTATATTTTTAAAAAGACATAAAAAAAAAAAAAAAAAAAACAGATAAAGAAAAAAAAACATAAAACACGCTGTATATCCCATTTGAATATCTTTTAAAATATTTATATTTTAAAAATTTGTATACCATGGATACATAAATATATATGTAGGAATAGAAATAGAAATAGATTAAATTTATTTATGAAAAGTGTGTCACAAAATTAAAAAGCCAAAAACTTTTTTTTTTGTACTAATCTTGCATTGATTACAAGACTTTCAGATAATCAGAATCACATTCTACTATGACAGTCATACGGCAATTAAAACCTTAAGCAAGAGTTATCAAATCAATGTCGAAAAATATATAGAAAATACTCTCTGCACACAGAACACAATTAATTTGTTTTGAATCCCAGCATATGAGGGTACTGTAAGAAACAAGTCAGTGAATGAGCTAGCAAAGCAAAGATCAGAGCTTGAGGCATTGAGAATATTCCATTTTTTCGTATACCCTGTACAAGCTCTCAAATGCAATATTAAGAAGAACTCTTTGAGTTGGCCAGAGGACGTGGTTAGAGCAGGTGCAATTTGCAATACAATCAGAACCTTATGGCGCGGATCTCAGTTTTAAAAAATCCAAATTCATACTTTTTTTTTCTCTAGACCGGAAATAAGATAATTGGTTGGTGATTACCGGGCGATTGTTTTATCGGCAAATAATCTAGAACATTATACATATATATGTTATGGATCTTAACTGTAAGTTTTGAAGTGAAATTGACGCAATAGAAAGCGTGAAGCATTTTCTCTGCTTGTTTGTCAACGAAACGGGAACATATTGGTAATTTCTTTTTACAAGATGTAGGTAAACTTTCTGACATGGATCTGAGAAGCCTTCAAAGTTTCTTCTATCAGAGTAGTTTCATCGTGGAAAAAATCTAGGAAACCTTAACATCAACTTTTGCCGAATAGGTTCTCCTACGATTTTAAGGTACCCTACAGACCTAGAATCGAGTTATTACTGACGCGTTAGGTCATCCTTCATCAAAAAAAAAAATAAAATGTTTTCATTTTTTTAAATTTTATACAGATTTTGTTCTATTTTTTTTGTTTTCGTTTTTGATAAAAGCTGAACTAACGTATCTGTGATTACTAGAGCTAACGTATGCATTTACGTATTGCTGGTGTATTTCAATTTGTTATCAAACAACATGAAATTACTTACATATGCATTGTTACTGTTAAGCAGGAAAGGCAAGGGATAGATATTTTCCCTAATACCTAAGCACTGAGACCTATTTTGTACTCGGAACTCCATGAAATGCTTATTTATCACAGCGTACAGATATTCTGTCAACTTGAGTACTTAATACTTAAGTTATATTTTTTACTTACATTCATTCATTTTTATACCATACTGTTTTGAAAAAAAAAAAAATTCTAATAATATGTATTAGAAAACAAACAGATCTTCAAAAATAATATATATATATATTTTTTTTTTGTAAGAGTACTCCCCCTACATTTTTTTTTTTTTTAATACTTATTCATCTTTTTTATTTGTTAAGAAAAGAAAATTAAAAAATAACATGAAAGTAAAGAAAAAAAAACTTTTTACAAAAGAAAAAAAAAAATGAAAAAATGAAAAATGAATAACCAACTCATACCAATTGTTTTTACTGTTGTTGGCTATGCTGTTATTGCTTCTACATAGATAATATATACATGCATATATAGATATATCATATATAATCAGTAAAATTCTGTAGTATTTTAATAGCGTTCTTATTTTATGTTTTTAATTTTTTTTTTTTTTTGTTTTGTATTTGTTCTGTTTTTATGTTCTTTCTTCTTTGGTAAACAAAAGATTTTTTGAAAGATCCCTTCATTTTAAAAAAAAAAAAAAAAACTGTTTTTATTTTTTTTGAAATAAAATGAAATGAATATTCGTCAAAATGTATGTATATATATATGTATACTTACATGCATAGTGTACCATAATACCTAACAAACCAAAAAAAAAAAAAAATTTTTTATGGGGTGGGTTCAAACTTCAAATATTTAACGAAATTCTTATTTTTTCAACTAAAAGATATATTTTATCTGGAAAAAAAAAAAAAAATTAAAAATAAGAAATCCTTTTTGTGCACGAGTCAGCTTTTGATACAAAATAAAAAATCTTATTTTTTCTTGCTTTTTTTTTTTTTTTTTTTTTGTAAAAAAAAAATAAAAATGCATAAATGGTGTTTGAAAATTTAGGGAATGGTAATTTAAAACTATGTATGTTCATATATATGTACATATATACTTAAAATAATTTTCTTAGTATGTATTCATTATTTTATTTTTTAAGTAATTTTAAAGGTAATGTAGGGTTACTTCAGGGCACGTGGTATTAGAAAAAATAAAAACTTTACTGATGATATAACTAAGAATATCGTTAATAATAAACTCCCCATTCATAACATTGAACTACACTAATATGAAATAGATTTAATCAGAGAAAAAAAAAATGGGAAATAATACCCTTAATTTATCAACTCAAAATAAGAATCCTTTCATCTCTTCTCAAACAAATGCAAACAGAAGGACAAAACTTGATGCTACGTATAGAAAATTTAAAATTGTTATAGGTGCTACTACAAACTACAAAAACTTGTTTAAAAAAAAAATAAATAAATTAGCCGCCCTCTTTAAAGCCTCCTTAGACGGACAGGGGAAATGTCTAAAAATTAAGTAAAGGTAACAAAAAACGAGAAAAAGTATCAAATATACTTCAATTGTATATAATAGCGAGAAAACATTTGATTACAATTTATGTTTTTTATGGTCCAGTATTATAAATTCTAAACTGACAGTATTATAAAAATTAAAAACAGGTTAAATTTTTTTACAATATAAAGAAATTTGAGGAATAACAAAAAAAAAAATAATAGTGTATTGATATCACTAAATTTATAATCATTAAAAGAATAAATTATAATAAGGTTTGTGGTAATTTGTTCGATGTCGTCAAATTCAACTTGATTGAATGATTTTTTAGACAAAAAAAAGACACTTTTTTGGATGCAGAAAAATCATTTTTAATTTTTTTTTTTTCCCCCACTAAGTGAGATAGGAATCTTCCAAAGACACCAAGAATTACCTCTGAACTCTTACTGATTAAATCCATCTCCTCCTGTAGACAATATAATGGAATAAAACCTCTAACTATTAACGCAGTATATTGGTTGGCGAATACGGATAGGAAAGAATAGGACAATAGGATGCCGAAACATTGGGTTATGAGTGAAATTGTTCGGAAATCATGAATCCGTCTATTATTATTACTATTTTGCTACAGTGACAATAGCCGTTACAACAGTTACAACCAGCAGTAGTATATAACTAAAATGTATTTCAAAATAACATTTTTTAATAATACATATGTCAGAATTTAAAATTTACAAAGGTTGGAATTACACATGTTTTCTTTTTTTTTTGTTTTCCTAAGTCTTCAAAGTACACCAAAAAATCCTGAATCCGTTTGTGTTGGTAGTGTGAGGTTAATAAGAGAAAAGTATATTAATTAAGGATAAGGATTAAATTGAGAGTTAAAAAAGAAGAAGTTGACTTGTTACTTAAATTTTTCCAGAATTAAATAAAGAGTTCCTATTTTTTTTTAAGAGGTTTTTTTGTTTTGTTTTGATTTGGCTTTACTGTAATAAACGGGTTGAACATATTATTATCTTATCATTTTTTTTATAAATACCTTCATAAATCAACCGTTAGTCAATTTATTAAAGAGTGTATGCGATGGCTATTCATTTATACATAGTAAATCTTCAATATGTCTGCTATTGTCCATTAATAATTTTCTAATGGAAAAATGTTCTTAAAAATATTAATTTTTGATCTACTATTAGATTAGGTTAGTTACGATGGCAACCCCACCATAAGTTTCATAAAGTTTATGATATGATTTTAAAACTATCTTTTTTTTTCTTTAATCTGCTTAATGGATGTATTAAGTATATTCTTGTCAATTTTGAGAAGACATTGATGTCATAATTGATAAAAACTTTCATGTTGAAGTTTATCGGTTCACCTATAGATATTTTATGTTTGTTTTGAGGGATTTGAATTTACAGTTTTCGGTGTTATTAGACAATAACAGACTGAATTTCTTTTAATCATATTTTATGTATTGTCTGAAGATACGTTCCGTTTTTTTAACTCCAACTATTACTTTACATTCAAGTTAATTTTTTGATTTAATATGAATTACAATTTATAGATTTTTTGAATTTTAACATAATTTTATAGTTTTACATTGAAAAAACACAACCCACATTCGAAAATTTCAATTAATTTTTACATAACGTATAAAATATGTCTAAATTGTTATTTTAATGTATTCTCGTGATGTTATCTAATGTCATATCTGAAATGTTCTTAACTTTTTATGCCCTGACATGAAAATGAAAATGTCTCGAAAATGAAAATTACTCGAAAACCGCAGTTTTAAATTTTGATTGAATTGAATTCTAGAATTATCTAGATCACTATTAACTTATTTACTTAAGTAAGAAGATCGAAGAAAGAGGTGATGTTAAAAGATAAAATTAAAAAATTGCGAAAATTATTCATTCCATCCATAACATAAAACAAAACCACCTTTTGATTTGGCCATTGTATAAATCCAGTCTTGGATTGTGAAGACATAAAGGGGAAATGTACTCTCTGTATTATGTGTGATATTATATTGGATTATTAGTGCTGTAAATACTTTCAATGACATATTTTGTATTTTAAGGCCACACCAAAAAAATTTCAAAAAATTGAAATATTTTTAATTATGGAATCATTGAAAATTTTACGTTGGGGTGGTCAAGGTTCCACCACATCACATAAGGTTCACAAAAATCATCTGATGATTTCATATGGATACGATTTTTAAATTTTTTGTTTCTTGCCTTAAATGTGTTGAATTGAATGTGTTAAGTACTTTTGTTAATTTTAAAATGATATATGAATTACCCTTGTTAATGATTTGATGAAGTATAATATTCAGTTGGCTTTTTATTTGGCTTCAATCTTAATTTAAATGGGTTTTATTTCAATTTAAAATTCTAAAAAAAAAACACCCGTTAGTTGAGGAAATAAGTAAAAAAAATGATTCAAAATAAATAATAGCCAGAGATCAATATATATATGTACAATTTGAAGAAATTAAAAAAAAAAAATAAATAAAAAAAAAGTCAACTATCATTGAATTTTAGAGGCCATATTTAAAGGGACAAGTAATTAAATAAAATTTGATTTAAATTAGATAGAATTTTTTTTTCTTTTTTTTCCAGCGGGAGGTGTAAATCTTCAAAAGACGCCAAGTAAAATCTAGATCCCTTTTGTAGTGTAGGATTTTAATCAAATCCACTAAAACCAGTATAATTGAATCCGTAGACAGTATAATTGAATAATCACCCTAACTGCAAAGCAGTATAATGGCAGAGGAATAGGATGAGGAAATAAAAGGAGATAAGGAAAAAGGAAAATTGTATTGAAGTTTGGTTTTAAAAGAGGGGTGGGTTTTTGGTGGTTTAGTTAAAGCCTAACACTACCCTCCACCAACCCTCGTAAAAAAAAAATTGTAGGAGTGGGATTAAATGTGAAATGTAGCAGATGTAAGTTGACAGACTCCTTGAACCTATGCAATTATACGACTCGGTGAACACCTGTTGTGGTAGTGTGTTCTACAATATCTACACGTACGAACAAAGAATGAGTTCCTATATTTCATTGTTCTAATTCGAGCTACTCTGCGTGTATTAGAATGCATTCTTTTTGTATTATATTAAGTGCATTGGTTTACGAAAACCTTTTTTAAATATTAAGATATAAACCTTATATATTTTCATTTAATTATTGTATTATTTTGTCTCCTCAGATAGGATCGATTTTTTAACACAAGCAATGTATAAAAAAAAAAATGAAAATGTGGGCGAAATACAATACTTGTATTTTAATTAATTCAAAACACGTTTTTTAATTTAATTCTAAGCTAAATCTAATTCTAAGATTTATATATATTAGATATATTAGATATATATATATATATATACGTAAGTTTATATGTTATATATATGTATTATATTTTGTTATTGTAAATCATTAAGCATATTTAATTATGTATATAACATGTACATATTATGAACGTAATATATGTAGTACATAATAATATAGTACATAATAATATAGATATATATATATATATATATCAATATATAATAAATATACATAAAATATATATAGTACATGCATTAAAAAATTAATTTATTTTTTATTTCTATATAAAGGCTTTTTTTTTTGTTCTTTGTTTGTTTCCTTTTGTATATAAAAAAAATGGGGGAAAAAAATTAAATAAGAATCAAAAAATGAAAAAAAAAAACAAAAAACAAAGAAAATTGAACTGAATCTAACTGTATCTGAAAGAAATATGAAAAAAGAGAAGATGAAAACTCACGACTAGTATTTTTTATATACAAGTAAATTTAATAAGGAAATCGGAAAGAAAGGGTGTACACCCCCTTCTTATTTCAAGACGCTGCAGTAAAATATTTTTATTTTATTTTTATTTTTTTTTTTTTACATCCTTTTTCTAAAGGAAATATAAAAAACCAAACGGGAAGAAAAACTCTTCTGAATGGTAGCGAAGAAAAAATATTGAAGAAAAAATTGTATTTAAAAATTAAAAAAAAAAGATGGAAATCTTGTTTTTTTTTTGTTTTTTTTACAGATAATATTCTGTAAACTATAGGATATATAAATTAAAAAACATTTTTTTTTATTGCTTAATAATTGTTCAAAAGACTGATAAGCCTGCCTGTATACTAAAATGATACATGTTGGAAGAAGTGGTTTCTTCATCTAAAGAAAATTGAGATATGATTTATGATCCAAGAAAGTGGGAATTAGTTGGGAAATACTTATTTTCTTTCTTCTTATTATCGAAAGTGATGTTAATCAAGTGCACACTCAACTCAAATTATTACGTTAAACAGTACTAGATGTTATTATATATAGAATTATACTTAAATTGCAATATTGATACAATTGAATTGGTCTAGACGTATATATTTGAATATATGTTTCTTTCCGTTAGAATATTTGTGATATCTGTGAGTTAATTGAGTAAATTAAAATTGTTTGTTTGTTTGTAATACATGCTTGCTATTTTATAATATTAATTATTATTTTATTTGAAACTCAAAGACAAATCAGATAGCTGATTAAGGTTGAAAACTTTTTGGATTTTAATCTGAGAGATTGCCACTTAAACTGATTCCGTATCATTTGTCCGTTAATTTAAATTATTTAGTGCAGTATATCCTGCTAATTATGATCATTTAATAATTAAATCATTTTTTCTAAACGAAAGATCTTACTTTATTCAAATTTTTCTTGTAATATTAAGTTTAACTTTTATTCGCACCGTTTTTTTTTTCAATCAATTCAAATTGCATTCGAGTTTTGATATATTCCTATACATTTTTTTAAGAAAATTCTGACTGTATTCTGAATGCGTAATATTGATTGTTATCATCCAATAAGTTAGTTATATATACAGATAAGCACTAGAAAAGTTATAGCTATATGCACTAGAATTCATTGAAATCAATTTGTAGTGGGTCTATGATAGTTACCATATAAATTCATTTCAATAAAAGCCAGTTGGTATATAGAAAGTAAGCACAAAGCTCAGGTAAGACGAAAAGACATTTAATAAAATTCCATTTATACTAATTGGAAACTTCCACATAAAACTCTTATTGACCAAATAGGACATTTGACATCAACTTTTTGTAGATGATATTTATGTTGTTGTTTGTTTACGTAGTAAGGTGATTGTGTTGGTCATATTGATGATCATCATAATAATGATAATGATGATTATAATTCTGTATTTAAATTTAAACCAAAGAAAATTATTTAATTTATATTTGTTGATGAAAATTTTCAGTTTATAAACTTCAATCAACAGGGACTATTTCATATAAGACTGTATTTCATTTGACTGTTTTTCATTTAACTGTTTGTCATCTATAACTATCTTTCAGTTATAGATAATCTGTAGAAATCGTATAACTTTGATTTTGTTGATCCAACTCTAAATCAACTCCAAACAACTCTTTTTTTTTTGTACATACATATTTCAAATAAACCCCCCTCTAAACGAACTGCTAAATGTCCCAACATTTGCTAAAAAGATTTGTGCTAAATGTTCCATATTTTTATATTAATTGGTTTGTACTGTAGAAGTCTTCTTTTTATGCAAAGGTTGGTCCCGCAATTTATTCTATGTTACTGTAATCTTAATGTTAATGAAACGAACACAAAACTTGATCCAATTTATCAATACCTTAATAAATAATTAAGGTATAGCATAAAGACAAGTTTAAACGTTTCAAATAAATTCAAAGAAGATCCTTATAAGAGAAAAATAGAATCCTTAGGATCAGAAATTCAATTAAATGAGAGTAAATTTTAAAGGAGGAATTGAAAAATTAAAAGGATTTTATTAAATTTCTAAAGTTTTAAATATGTACGTACGTATAATATAAATATGCTACCTTTAAAATGAATAGTTATCCAATCATATATGTATATTTCACCTAAAACAGGGGATAGTTACGTATTTACTTTAAGTTTTTTTTTTATTTCATATTAAATATCAAATGTAAATACAGCTTTTAAACTCATTTTTTTTTTATCTTTTATTATTTTTTTTTTTATCTAAAGTAACAAAAATCAAAAAAAAAAAATAAATAAATTTCATTTATTTATACAAAGCGGATGACAAAAGGGTAACTAGAAACAACATTTTACTGTCACCCTCATCCTCCTATACTACAAGTGTTATGACTGTTATAAAAAAAAAAAATAGGAAAAAACATAGTAACTTTTTTCTTGCAATAAAAAAAAAATATATAAGTAGTTTTTATGAAATTTTAACAAAATAATTTTTCTTTTAAGCAAAAAAGGAAATATGTAACAAAAAAAAAAATTGTCCTCTTTAAGCCCCGTCGTTATTTTCCCTCTGCAAAGTTAATGCAACAAAACTTAAAACAATTTTTATTTTTTTGTTTTTATTTATATTTTTTTTTTTTTTACAAGGATCTTTAATTTTTTTTTTTTCTTTATTTATCTATATACAGATATACATATAAACATTTATAGAAATATTGTACATATATTATATACATCTATATCTAAATTGTATTTACATATATAGTAATATATTAAAAGAAGTAATCATAATTTTTGTGTTAACAACGCCATCTGACGTTTTAAGATTGGGTGGCAGCATACCGATTAAAAGAAAAGAATTTTTTTTTATTTTTTATTTTGTTCTTGTTTTTTTTTTATTAAGGTTTTTTTTTTTTTGTTTTTTTTTATTACAAAAGATATGGGGGTGTGGGGCATTAATTATGCCTTATAATGTCATTTATTTAAATTATTCTCTTTTCCTTAAACAACACACACAACACAGCAAAGATCATATAAAAGAAAAACTTTATTTTGTTGTTTTTTTCGCTTCTCTATTTTTTTTGTTTTGTTTTTTTTAAGGTACATGTGTGTAATTACATCCCATATAGGTATATATATATATATATATATATGTATATGCTGCATTCTATCATCATAGTTTTTTTTTTGAATATATAGGTATATTCTATTCTATATAATTATTATTGTATATTATATAATATACAAAGTATTTATGTATTAGCATATTTTATAAAAAAAAAAATCTCTTTTTTTAAATTTCCTTATTAGAGTTTTTAATCTATCCGTCCGTTAATTTGTTTATAAAAGAATTTATATAATTTTTTCGATATAAAGAAACTATAAATTTTATATAAAAAACAAAACGAAGATGTTATAAAGAAAATTATAAGGGGCTTCGGTGGCCTAGTGAGTAAGAGCGTATAAAGTACGCTGTATACAACGAGGTAGTGTGGGTTCGAATCCCACACACATCGTAAGAGTAATTCCCCTTTACGACATGTACACCTACGCCTGAAAAGGAAAGGCTCTGTAATTTCCTTGTTACATTTATGTGACAGGTAAACGCACTAAAAAAAAAAAAGTAAGAAGAAAATTATAGTTGTAGAACGACAATTTTATGTATATAGTCTCTTGTATAATATTGTTACAACCAAACCTCCAAAGTATAGAAAAAAAAATGCCCTATATACAAATATTGAAATTCTATCTAGACATTTAAGAAAAATTTACTTAAGTTTTTTAAAAATTAATATATAGAAAAAATAATATAATATTTTGCAATTTAATATTGAAAATTTTTTTTTTGAAGCCTTCTTAGATCTTTAAGATTCTTTCAACAACGAATTGAATGACCCAGTAAGAATGTATAATTTGACAACGTATAAAATGGCGTAGGTGTAACAGTACATAATTTGACAACGAATGGAATGGCGTAGGTGTAAGAGTACATAATTTGACAACGAATCGAATGGCTAAGATGTAAGAGGACATAATTTGACAACGAATGGAATGACGTAGGTGTAAGAGTATATAATTTGACAATGAATTGAATGACCCAGGCATAAGAGTATATAATTTGACAATGGATGGAATGCCGTAGGTGTTAGAATACATAATTTGACAACGAATTGAAGGACCAAGGTGTAAGAGTACATAATTTGACAACGAATTGAATGGCATAGTGGCACAGATATTATAGAGTACATAATTACCTTTTCTATGGAACGAAAATCTTTAAGAATGACGATAAATTACTTATACATTCCATTTAAAGATCAATAAGAAGTAAAAAATTTAAAATTTTCTAATTTTATGGTAGAAGAGATGATAACCTGGACATTTGTACAAATTTTTTTTTTTTTAAAGTTAAGATGCAACAATTAAAATAAAATAGTGTCTTAATTTTTATTTTTCTTTACAGAAAATGTTTTTTAAGATAAAAATTACAAAATTTTGATTAAAATATTCTTGAATAATTTTTAACAACTCTTAGTTTTACTTTTATTTTGGCTTTGTTTTTTTTACGCATATGTACCTATGTATATATATATATATTACGTACATAATATATATATGTATGCCTCTATATCTAAATTTATTATTATAATTATGTATATATAGTTGTTACATAATATAATAACATTGTATATCATAGCATATATATATATAAAACATAGCATATATATTTTTAATTTGTAACATTTTTCGCGAAAAAAAATTACCATATAACATTGAGTATAGTAAAAAAAAAAAAGATTTTAAAATGAACAGGAAAGTTAAAAATAAGATTTTTTTTTTTCTTTTCCTTTTTTTTTTTGTATTTCTATTAAGAAAGGGTTGACAAAGAAAAGTGTTACCAAGTTCATAAAAAATTTTTCTCAAATATCCCCATCCCATACATTCTTTATTTATGAACATATATGTTTTCGCGTTATCCATCTTTTATTTTCCTTCAGTTATTCTTCAAATATCTGAACAATGAATTTTTACGGACCTTAGCCACTATAATAGAGTTTCGTTACTATAGATATTGTATAAGTTCAATTGAAACATCAGAATAATAGTTAGATGTTAAGGATATATACAGAATAATAAGTACTTAGACTTGTACTAAAATATACAAGTTGTATAAGCAGAAGAAATGAAATTCCTTTGTAACCTTTTAAATGTTCCTATAAAATGGAATAAAGACATTGAATGAGTTCCTATAATCCCAAGTATCTAACTATAGAGCAACATATATCTAAGTATCTAAATATATCTATCAAGTATATCTAATATCTACCCAAGTATCTATGCATATATATATATACTTAAATTGTATATTATATGCGTTTTTTTTTACTTTAAGTTTAATTATAATAATGTCTTCATTTAAAGTAAAAATGTCTTAATTTAAACTGAAAAAATGCCTTAATTTAAAGTAAAAATACTTTTCACTTAAAGTAAATATTTTTTTCACTTAAAGTAAAAATTCCTTCAATTAAAGTAAAAGGAAGATTTATAACTTTAATTTTGTATCTATATAACTATAAATTGCCTCAAGTTTATTATAGTCTTACATATACATATACATACTTTAAGAACAACTTTTAAGAACTTTGAATAATGGCACCTGCCTGCTCTTAATACTCAATTCAAATGTGAAATTTTGTACCGACTCACTCTGATATCTATGATGACTACTTGGCAATCCGAAATTTTTTTTTTTATATCTTACAATTATTTTTTTTGTTTTTGAAGTTTATTTTGTATACATATTACATGTTTTTTATATATTATATATAAGAATTGTATATATACATTCATTATATACTAAAACTAAACTAAAAAAAAAAAAAGGAAAGGAAAAAAAAATGAACACATTAAGAATTACTTATTTTTCATTTTTTTTTTTGTTTATTATTTAATCTCCTGTCACCCCCTGATATATCTAAAAAAAAAAAAATGGTATTTTACTTCTCATTTAACCCATTTAAGTTATACATACATAAATATATACATATGCACCTAAACCTATATATATTTATAGAATTAATCTTCGCGAAATTAGGCGACAAAAATCTTATTTTTAATTTTCCAATGATTAAATTATTTCATGTTGAATATTTTTATATCAAAAATATACCGAGATGGGGAAATGGGGAGATGGAGTAAAAAAAAAACGTTATTTTTCATTATTTATAAGAAAAATTTAATAAATCAATGTTCATTATTATTAAATTTATCATACCTATATTAAATAAAAATTCTTCTACAAAAAAAGATATAATAATACAACGTTACAGAAAACAGAATTAGCTTGTTTATTTCTTTATTGCGAGATTTCAAAATTAATATAATTATATAGGCGTTTCCGCTATTCTGATCTTAATTAAATAGATAGTACAGACTACCAGTTGCAAAAAGGAAAAACCCTAAATTTTAAACCCAACTCTAAAATCTCTCTTAATTCAGAATTTCACAATATACCTAATAAATATTTTGTAAAAGGCGTATAACCCTGTTTTCAGCTTTTTACTTATATTGTATCCCTGTAATAAATATTAAAAGAAAAATTAAAAATTAAAAAAAGAGGGATTTCCATAAGGAAAACGGGATTTTGGAAAATGGGAATTTTTAAAAAACGGGTATTTTCAAAAAGCGCTATTTTTGAAAAGCGGAATTTTCAAAAAGCGGGATTTTGTCTTAGCGAGATTTGATAAAGTAGAAATTTGGACCTCTCCTAAATTAATCATATTAAGAAAGGGGCGCTTACAAAACGCTTAAATTTTCTCATCTGATGTAGATTATATTTCTTCTCCATCAACAATTATATTCTTGCTGACTAAAATCTATAAAATTTTCCGAATTGTTAAATGTCCGAATATGGAGTACAACTCTCACGCATATATGAACTAAGCAGATCATTCACTTTATTTTTTTTTAAATTTACTTCAATCAAATCCAAAAAAATGTGCCATTTTTGTCTAGGTATTGATGAATCCAATCGTTACTAATATATTCACAATTCTTTTGACATTCATTATAATGTTGAATTCCTTAAAATTTTATGTATAGATATTTTGTAGGTAATGACATTTGCTTAATTGACAAAAAGAAATCACTTCAATGTCATGACAAATTTTCAAAATATTCGAAATGTAGGACGTGCAGGTTATTATTTCTAATAGTATTTGCAACTATCTATATCTAAGTTATTTCCCTCCAAATTTTCCTACCTATCCCCCATAACTCCCAATTCCAATTTCCCCAATCACCCTTCCCACATCTCTATCCCGAAAACCAAGCTGTACATTTGTATTAAAGGTTCTATCTTAAAGTTTGGTTTGGGTGGTTTTGGTTGGTTTAAGTCCAACACTACCTTGAGGAACCACGTGCAGTTCCTCTTGGTAACTTCGCATATTGTCAAAACTATAAAATGATGGAACTTACTATCATCGCAACTTTTACTAAAATTTAAGGTAAATCTCAATAATGGTTTATTTTTCAACTTTCTTTTATCCTTATTTTTCCGAAAATTTTAGATTTTTCTTAATGAATAAAAATTTAATTTTAAATAGGTACCTATGGTATAAAACGGACAAAATATTGGTATATTTCAGAATTGTGTTTCCGACGAAAAATTATCATTATTAATTAATTAGTTTTGGAAAATTATTAATTAATTTAATGTGGAAAATAGGTAGTAGGAACGAACAAAACCAAATTCAAGTGTTTAAGCCAAAATTTATATCTTTTTATAGTGAGCAAATATGAATGCTTTGGACAAACCCCTGCTTAACAATTTCTCTGGGATCGTGATTGAGAGATTGTATCACACATATTTTTTGTCGTATCCTTTCAATGTAACAGCTGTGCCTTTTTTTTTTTAACACGCTAGTCAAACTCTAGGAACGGATTCCTTCTGTACAATAAATATGCAGGCTTGGCTAAGAGGAAAAGAAATTGGGAGGAAAATAGGATAGTAGGGCAGAATTGGAGAGTAGGTTAGAAACGAACCTATATAAGTTCTTTTTAAAAGGTTGCAAATTGTAAAATGGTAAATTTCTGTTGGAGGGGGACACATTAGATGGAAACATGTTCCACATTCTAGCAGTTCTCACAATAAATGAATTTTCATAACCAGCCTTGTTTAATGGTCCAGAAAAAAAACATTGAAATTAATATAAAAAAAAAAAAATTTATTTTAAAGTTTTTTAATATATTCCAAAAGTATATTTTTAAGTTGACAATAATTAAGCAAATATAAAAGAGTAAAAGAGTAACAATTAAATTTAAATTACATTCTTGTTCCTAAATATATACAAGTTTTATTTTATGCCTTTAAATTATGTTTTCTTTAATTTTGATAATATTGAATATATCTTCAGGATACGTAATTTTAAAAAAACTTTTTTTTTTTCCCCTTTTTTGTTGTTTCTGTTTTTTTTTATGTAATTTTAAACGTGAGAAAATTTTTTTATTTTTTACAGGTAAAAAATAGAAATAGAATGAAAAACAAAAAAAAAACAACGAAACAAAAGTTAAAAAAAACCCGTTAACGTTATTAACATTATTTTCCTAGACAAGTTTCTTTTTTAGTATATTGAAATTGTCTAAAAATCCAGTTTTTTTTTTTTTTTGTTTTTTTGTAGTGTAATGAAAATTAACATAAATTTTACGTAACTGACCGTTGGTCAAGTAAATATATAATTGTCCTGTTGCTTCCTTTTACAAAAAAAAAAAACATATTTAATATTTTATTTATTTTGTTTTGTATTAAGAAGAAGAAGAACAAAACAGCAAAAGGACATTTGGATTATTTACCCCTTTTTGTTTTTTGTTTTGTTTTGTTTTATTTTTTTTTTTTGTGTTTGTTGAAAGAAAATTGAGAAAGAGAAAAGAAACAAAGAAAATCCACCCCTTTGACTTTTTTCTATATTTTTTGTTTTTTTTTTTGTTTTTTGAGAAACTATTAAGCATGTCCTTAAAGAAAAGGACGATAACAAACAAAAGGACGAAAATAACAAAATAGAAGAAAAAACGAAAGAAAGAAAAAAAAAAAACAGTTGACAACTTGAAAATAAAAAATATAAGTAAGGTCCGAAAAATAAAAGTGGTATTATTAAGTGAATTTAATCTCATGCATATAATATTTGATTAAAGCAACTGACCAGCTGACCAAAAAAAAGAAAAACAAAAAAAAAAGGTTAACTTATTGTTTTCTTAAAATATATATATACATATATATAGGTACCATATATGTGTACATATCATTTATTTTAAAGGTAAATTTATACATAAAATAAAAGTTGATTGACCAGTGTCCTGTTCCTTAAAAAAAAATAAATATTACATTTTTTTTTATTCATTTTTTTTTTTTATTTAACAAAAAAAAAAAAAAAAAATAAAAATTAATAAATTTAACTGTATACAAAACAAAACGGCCTCTATCACACAATAAAATCATATCTTGTGAGAAAATTAACTTGATATTCAAGTTAATTTTTATTTTTTATAAAAAAAAAAAAAAAAAAAAACCAAAAAAAAAATTGACCACTTTGATTTTCTTGTTTTTTTTTTTTTTTTTGTCTTTATATAATGACAAGAATATAAAATAGAAATAAAAAAAAAAAGATACCAGGATAATAGGTAAATATTAAAAGGATAATAGGTAAATATATACATATGTATATATGTATATTATAACTAAATTTTGTATTATATATAAAATAATTATAATTTAAAAAAAAAGTGTTATTTAGAAACAGGATAACTGGATATTTAATATATATTTTAGTAAAAATCCTGTGAATTTTTGTTTTTTTTTTTTTGCCAAAAACCGTTAAGATAAAATTATTCACATTTGAAACGTGAAGACAAAAAATAAAACAAAATATTTTATTGAATTGTCTTATATATTTCATATATTCAGGATAAATTTATTTTTCTAATTAGATTTTATTATGTACGACTTTTCTAATCACTTGTAA
This sequence comes from Poecilobothrus nobilitatus, assembly GCA_947095535.1. Lineage (NCBI taxonomy): Eukaryota > Metazoa > Arthropoda > Insecta > Diptera > Dolichopodidae > Poecilobothrus > Poecilobothrus nobilitatus. The sequence continues at coordinate 12,685,421 of OX352775.1, read as the reverse complement.
ATTTTATTTATTAAAAAGGATATTTTGTACGATTAAAGGGTATTTTGCTGTAACTCTTCATATTATTTCTGTGTTATTGTATGATTTAATGGCGATATGTTAAAAGTTCCGGAGTCGAGAATATCCCGGGAGACTTATGCGACTCAAAAAATAAGCCAAAAATAGCCTGGAAGACTATAACTAGCCTGAAAGACTATAGACTATAATTGATGACTGAATCAAAAGTTCCCTAAAACATAAGACATAACTCCCCATAAAATTATGCATATTTATAATATTTGTCCATGCGATATTCTATATTAGAACTAAGAAGGAATTTTAAAGTTGTTTGCAAAATTAAGGTTGCCATCTTTTTTCAAAGTATTTATGTTTGATCTGGAAAACGGGGAATATACTCTGAGTTTGGATCTAACACTAAAAACCATCTTAGTTTCGTCTTTGCAAGATTCTTAATTAGGATGAATTTTAAAGTTGTTTACAAAATCAAGGTTGTCACCTTTTTTCAGAGTATTTATTTATTTGTTCTGGGTAAAGGGAATACCCTAATTTTGTATTCAACTCTAACGTCTTATCATTGTGGAAAAACGGAATATCCTGATTTCATATCCAATTGTAAAAACAATATTTATACTTTTATAAATTTTTTGGGAAATAATTAATTGTTTTATTGCTACGAATTATAAATATTTCATGTTCATTTTATGAAGTCGACTTATGACCCAAGGAATTTTCAGCCGTTTTACAGGAGTTAAAATTCCCCGGGAAGTTTTGAATTGTTTGTTGAGTACGGGACTTTTGTCATATTGCGCCGATTTAATTACAATGGCAATGGCCCTTACCATATATGGTAATTTATAAAAGAGATTTTAACCAATTTAATCAATCCTATCAATCTGTTAAAACACAATAACGGTAATAAATAATTTTCGGAAGGTTTATATTGATTATAAGAATGTTAACGCAGAAAGAAATTGAAAAAAAAAAGTAAATTAAAGAAAAGTGGATTTGATCGCTGTCGCCAAAACTAACTCTTACAAAAAAAATATACAAAAAGTAAGGAAAGTTTTGAACTGAATGAAATTAATGGTTAATTTATTTATTTTTTAATTTTTACTAAATTAGTTGTTTTATTTTTATTTTGACTGGCAATATATTGAATGTACGTATTGCCGACGGTATATGAAACTGTTTTAGTTGGTTTACAGTTTTGTTTGCTGGGATGTCAATTTGATTGCAATATTTCTACGGCGAACTTTCCTGTAGTAAAAATTTCTTTATTTAATTTGAAATTGTGCTTAGTTTTATTATTTAATATCTTGTATATATATATAAGGATTTTTCTATTGAAATTATAATTTTCTTAATGTTCAGCATTCTTGTTCCCTTTTTTATAGCTGAACTATAATCTCTTTGATATTTAAAAGTGACTTTTATGGCTTTGGTAAGTATCAGATGATATTTATTGATAATGTCTAAGTTTACACAAGGAGACCAGTTCAATATGTTGCAACGTAAGTAGGAAATGACGTCTACATTTATTAATTATCTATATAGCAGTAACCGGGCAGACAAGTTTATTTCCGATCTTCTTATGACACAAATTATAGGCATAGGATTTTTGAGTATATATATACCTCCACATGGAAATTTCATTCATTTTTTAATGCATTACATCTATTCTTTAATATATTGAAAATTCTTTTTTTCGTTTTTTTGAAATTCTTACCTGTTGGACATAAATTTTTTTTTTTATAATTAATTGATTTACGCTATGATTTCTTGTTCTAGATTATCTCTGTTATCCCTTTTTGTTTTAGATTATCTCTGTTCTCGTGTTTTTCTTTAAATCATACTAAGTTATATGTAGTTTTCGTTTTTACGGGGATAGGTGGGAATCCTCGAAAGACGCTGAAGAGAGCGATAGAAGCACAATTTCTCTATCAATGTGTAGGATTTTAACCCAGTAAACACCCCTTTAAACCTCCCTTTTTTTTTTTGTACTACGAGGGTTGGTGGAGTCACCAAGAGGAACTGCACGTGGTTCCTCAGGGTAGTGTGCTACTTTAACCAACCAAAACCACCCCCCTTTTAAAACCAAACTTAGGATTGAACCTTTAATACAAATGTACAGCTTGGTTTTATGGATAGAGACCCTTTTTGACCAAACAATAGTTTATGGAATCTTTAGTATTGTTCTCCTGTTTGGACAAGTTAAATTATAGTTTATTTAGTTGTTTATGTTTTTCCTATATATTTAAAATAGAAATAAATAGTATAAATTATTTTGTACTAAGTATTTAAATTTATATATACATAGGTATATTGTATTTATTTATATATATATATTATATACATTATTGATTCCTTAAAAAACTGTTATTCTGTATTATTATATGTATCTTCTTTTATAATTATTTAATATTCATATATTTACTCTATGATGTAACTATAATATATAAATATATATATGTATATCAGTGGCGGCTCGTGGATTTTCAATCTTCTGATTCAAAACAAAAAAAAATTTAAATAAAATAAAAAAATTCTTTTAAGACTTATAAGTCTATTCTTCTTTCTTTAGTTCCAAAAATTTTTATTACATCTTCAAAAAAAGATTGTTTTATTACAAGTTCTTTTTTTTTCAACATTTTTATTTTCAATATAAATTAATGATAAACTAGATATTCTGTCTTTACACATTGAATTTTGAACATAAGTTTTTTATATTTTTTAAGTTAGAAAAAGATCCTTCTGCTGGTATAGTTTCTATTAATAATGCAATGCTTCTTTTATACTATCCACCAAATCATTTTGTTTACAATATATTATAAAATCTTCAATGTTTTGAAATTTGCGGAAATCTTGTATTCTATAAACTAAAATTAAATCATTTCTTAAAAAACTAAAATCGAAAATTGAAAGAAAATAATCTATTAAAATAACTAATTGGAAATTTTTTTTCAAAATCTTCAAATTTTTTAAAATCAAATAAACTTAAAAAGCTTAAATTAGTTAAAGAGTCAAAACGAAATATTAGTTCATACCGAGACTCACATCAATTATCAGGCCATGAAGTGCAGAGAGTAAAAGCTTAATAAGCTTTTAACAAATTTACACGCAGTTTTATGGAAAAAAATAGGGGGCCGACTATAAATCTTGAAATAACACAAAAACCATTTACTTTATTCAATTTGGTCCAAAGAAAAAATTAAAGTCGCATCTTTTTTACATAATTCATTAAAGAAAGATATTTTAAAATATAATATTTTCATTCATAAATATGCATTTAAAAAATTGTCTTCCTTTAAATTTTTTATTTTAAAAGCTTCTTAAGATAAATTGCCTTAATATCGTAATAGTATACGTCGAGACTACTTTCATACTTTAAAATTTCGTACACGCTTATATGGCTATAATCGAGACTCACATCAATTATTAAATTATTCATACGCGCAATACGTGAGAATCGATTGCAATTCTCTCACAACTACATTCATGTGTTTTCAGTTCTTGGCCTGTTTACTTAGGCCTTGGTATGATGAATTTACATACAATAAGTATGAATATACATACAACGAAAAAAATGTGTATACATTAAATCTCATTCATTACTCATTAATACTTGATATTACAGTACTACACATCAGTCATAAATCATGGATTCAATTTCATATATTGAATCTTCTAAGATTTATGATTTATGAAATAAAATGAAAATGAAGTATGTATTAAGTATACATACTATGAAAATGTAATATGTATGACCAAAGTATGAACGTAAATGCTAAATAAAATGATAAGATAGTCTCTCACCTCTCAAGTCTCAAATCTTAATTCTCAAAACTCAACTCAACTCTCAATCTCAAATCAATTCTCAATTTTTTGTTTCTTTATTCTCTCTTCGTCGATATTTTTCTTTGCATTTTTTATTTTGTTTTTTTTATAAAACATAATAAATACAAATGCATACCTATTATTTTGCTTAGATTCAAAACATAAAATTGAATCTTTGTTGAATGTTTAAAAATCTTAAAAATACCTAAGCAAAAAAAAAATTTCGTATTCGCAGAAGAGAAAATATAAATAAAATTTTGTTTAGATCATATTTTCATGATTCAAATGACTAAATTAAATACATGACATGATATTACATTACAATACATACATTAACATAACATGCATACATGAAACTTAACACGAATAATATATTATATTAAGTTGAATCTTAGGAGAAGCCGCCACTGATGTATATATATATTATATATTATGTGCTTTTAAAAGTTTAACAATAAATATTAATCAAGCTTTTATACGTATCCTAAATACGAAGCGGTCATTTATAATAAGTTGATTTTATGCTTTTCTAAATTTTTTAATAATCCCATTATCTCATATTTATACCCCCAAAACCAAACAACTGCACAATTGTTTTAAAAGTTCCCTTCTAAAATTTTGTTTGAATGGGCTGATTTTGGTTGGTTGGTTAAAGTGCACTATTCACTTCAAACACTATTCACCTCATGCAATTCCATCGACCTTTTCAGAAAAACAAAAAGTTAAATAGCTAAAAAAAGAATAATAAAAAAAAATAAAAACCGATTTATGGGTCAAATTTAGTAAACATAACTAATCAAGATGCAACTATGAAGATAGAAAGGTGGCAAAATTTGACAAGTTTCAGAAAAAGTTAATTAAACAAATTAATTTGTTTTTTTAGTTTAAAAAAACAAATTTAAAAATTTTTATATGAGTATTTATTATATGTTAATTAAATAGAACAAAGCAGAGTTTTAACCAACGGTTTTTAAAAACGGATATTTCCAAAAGATAAAACCAGATAATACAAAAAACAAGATAACAAAAGATAATACAAACTATGTTTAGAATTGTGACTCTACACCAAAATTTGAAAATTTCATATAATATGAAAAAATTTTGAATTATATGAAATAGGAATTTTTCTTTTTGTAATTTTGAGGGGCTGTAAGTCCGGAATCTAAGTAAGTAAGTCGCGCATAAAATTAAAAGCTCATAAACAGGGGGTGGTCCAAAAAAAATGTCTGAGGAAATTTATATCTAGTTGTTCTAAGTTCTTTCTTAGCTCAAAATTTCAAGTTGCTATCTAAAAGCGTGCTGGAAAAGCAGGTAGAAAAATGATGCAAAATTTGGTTTTCTCATAACAGTAAATTTAAATACTAAATTTAAAAACAATTTTGATATTGATCATATATCATATACCTATATATGATATCCAGTTATATTATCATTTAACTAAATCAAATAACTATACAGGTTAAAACAAAATTCCTATCGAATGGCTTTTCTATCAGTTTGAAAAAAATGTTAAACAAAACATTAGATATACGCATTTAAAGGTCTGTTTTTAAAGTTTGAGGGGCTGTAGCTTCGTAATGGATGGGGGTACATGAAAAAATTCTTCTACAACATTTATTTTTTTTTATGTAGATCTCATAAAATGGTTAAAAAATTTTTTTTTCTCAAATAGAATTTCATTTGAAAGTACGTATAACATTTTTTTAATGATCGTTTATTATAGATCATGTTTGCCACCTGTCGCATTATTGCCTTTAATTATTTAATTTTTAAAATTTCTCTGCGGAATATCCCAAAAGAAGAAGGTTCTCCAACATTCATTTGTAATATTATTATAATATTAATAATAAAGATTCTGCTAATTTACGAGTACGTATCTTATTTATATATATATAAATATATATCTTATATCTATGTCCTATAAAATAATTAGTTATCAGTTTACAGTAAAAAAAAAAAAAAAACAAAAAATAAAAGGAAAATATAAAAATTGTACAAAAAATGTATACAAAAACGCATCGAACGCTTCGCCTCGTCACTGATACAAATTTATATGTACATATATACCTATATATAACCATACAATGTATTTAAATAATATGTTATAATCATATACCTATATATGATATCCAGTTATATTATCATTTAACTAAATCAAATAACTATACAGGTTATTTATTTAAGTTAGTAGTATATAATAGTTAGTAATAAAACACTTATATGTATCTACATACATACATAATAATAGATATGATATGAATCATATTATTTTATTATGTACTTATATAGTATATTTGTATATTATATAAATTTAAAGTTTTATTGTATTTAAGAATTTTCACTAGGTCAAGTTAAAAAATCAAAAGTAAAATAAAAAGTGAAATTTATTTATTTATTTATTTTTTTTTTAAATATTATTAAAATTTATATAAAAAAAAAAATAAAGTTTTCTTTTAAAGAACTTTTACTCAATTTAATTATTTTGTTTTTGTGTTTTTTTTTTGTTTTATAAACAATCTTATAAATATCCTCTTATTTGTCTCAAAACTTTTTATATATATATATATATATATGTATATATATATGTATATGCATTTTACATATTCTTATATGTATGTACATATGTATATGATTTATATAATAAGTATGTCAGATTCAAAAATTTTTGGATAATATAAAATTTTGATATTTAATATTTCCGTATAATAAATACTTTAAAAAATATTTTAGCATTATTGAAAGTAAATAAATCAAAAAAAAAATAAATATATAATTTATAACTATATATGTACATACCTATAAGTACTTTTGTTTTTTCCTGTTACTCCACTTGGGAGTATATGACTTCAACTTGAAGTCTTCATTCATTTCTATTCATAGCTTTTTCTATTATTTCATTCCAGAATATTTCGCGTCTACTTAATTCATCCATCAGCACCGTTCTTCTCCATGTTGTTCTTAGTCTACCTTTTGACCGGGATCCGTCTAGAGGATTCCAAATTTCAGTTTAGCGCCATTCTTGTTCTGCATTAATTTTTCAGTTTTCCTTAGTGTATGACCAATCCATCTTCAATTTTCTTCTGATGATTTGCTTTACTATTGGCTCTGCGTTTGTTAGTGCCCACCTCCTGACCTCATGATCCGCCTAAAGGATTCCAGCTTAGCACCATTCTTGTTCTGGATTAATTCTTCATTTTTCCTTACTTTATGGCCAATCCATCTTCAATTTCCTTCTGATGATTTGCTTCACTATTGGCTCTTCGTTTGTCTGCTTCTTATTATGTTCGGCCCAAAATATTTGGCATATTATTCTGTAGATGCTTATTTATGGAAACTCGTAATTTATTCATAATATGAGGTTAGTGAACAACTATGATTCGCAGCTATATGTCAATGTAGATTTTACGCACGAATTGAATGTTGTTAGCTTGGTTCGTCTTGATATTTGTGAACTGTTCCATATGGGGCGAAGTCTATCGAACGCTGTTTCTTTTAGCTTTATGGATTTTGTAATGTTTTGTACATCTTCGTTGGTGCCACCTGTGAACGAGATGATACTCTTTAGATAACAAAAATTAGTTTTACATAATATATATATAAGTATTAATTATTTAATTTTTTTTTTTTTTAATTTTATTGATACTTTTCTATAAATCTTGAATTATGTTTAGAAATTATGTTTAGTAAAATTATGTTTGAATTATGTTTAGTAAAATGCATACAAATTATAAATGTAATTATTCAGCAGGGTTACCAGATTTTTACAAGAGTCAAGGAGCCCAAATTTTGAAAAGTAGCCGCAAAAAAAGTAGTTATTTCCGCTTGCAAAAGCCAATTTTATTTTCACTTTTTCACAAAGTCATCCTAAATTTATTGTTGTGAATTATATAAATAAACGTTTGCTATACCAAAATTTTTTTTAACACATATTATATTTTGTAGCTTACTTACCTTTAAAATCAGGTAAAATCTTCCATTTTTTTTCGTATTTTCCCCATGTTCCCATTTTTTTCTTGAAAACTATCTTAAACTATATTTTGTATATTTATTGTAATTTATATGTAAATTGAAATTTTTATTTTGACCGTTGACAATTTGACATTAGCAAACATTTATTGAATGAGAATTGAGAGATAACACATAATACATACTATTTAAATAGAATTTGAACTTAAGTATATGTGTTGATAGAAATTTGGAAATATATACGAGTATTTATCTACTGTGAAAATATTTCTTAAGATTCTTGTTGTTGTACTAAGTACTTGTAATAAATTGTAAAGAAGAATAAACTTCACAAAAATTTTCAAAAACAAAAGTAGCTCAATTTAGGCCCAAAATTAAAAAGAAGCCAATTTAAGAATTTTTGATAAAAAAAAGTAGCCCAAAAACTAGCTACAAATAAGCTCAATCTGGCAACCCTTTATATGATTTTTTTTTTGTGTATTTCTCTGTCACATAAATGTGAACAGAAAATTACACAGCATTTCTTTTTCAGGCGTAGCTGTAAATGTCGTAAGGGAAAATAACTCTGTGTGTGTGGGATTCGAACTCACACTTCCTCGGTGTTTACAGCGTATTTTATACTCTCTTATCCGCTATAGGCCACCGAGGCCTCTTTTTATATGATTATATGATGAAGTAAATAAAACGCTTTTCAAAGTCAATGAAACTATATTCATAAAAACAATATTTGAATTATTCTAATACATTTTTTCTGGTTATACTCAATAGTCGTTTAGCCATGGTTGAACTTCTTTAGAATTATGCATTTTGAAATAATATGAGTATATACTATATGCGCAATATGTACCAAAAGTAACTCAATGAATCCGACAAATTAATTGAAGGGAGCTCCTCCAGGTTCAAATAAAAGCGGGAAAATTTTTTTATCTTTTTATCTTATTTTGAATCTATATTTTTATCTGAAGTCTACCATCATCCGTCATTGGATTCAAATTAATAATAAATAATTATTTATATGCAGAAAAGTTGATTATGGGCCCAATAACTTCATACTATGAGGTAATAACAAACCTCATATCAGTTTATTTTTACCACAGAACAGTAATCATTAAAATTATTTTTGTTTGTTTACACATATAGTTGCTCTCTGGAATCTAATAACTTAGAAAGCATAAATAGTGCAGATGGATGCTATTTCGATATACCATTTCCTCATAACTTTGACTGTGAACATTGGCTCTATAACTTGCGCGTATAGAGTTTCAAAATGAAATTAATTCTCCAATTTCATTTTCCGATAAATACTTTGTATGTATATTTAATTATAAAGTATAGGGTATTTTCAAATTCCAACTGATAGAGAATATCTTCCATCCCTTTCACTTTACAAACTTTTACACTATGTATGTTGTATAAATAATCGATTTTAAGTTCATGGATTCCTACCGCCGAGCCCACTTATCCATAATTATGGCTACTACTCTAGAAATTCGCTTATACGAATTTAAATTAGAAGCTAAATTCTTTTTTCTTTGTGAAGTAGATGTCACATCTCTCTTAATGTTTGGCATTTGATTAAATTAACCCCAAAAAAAAAAAATTACCTTTACTTTAAGTGAATTTCTATAACTTATAAATATTTTTGATTTTCAGAAATTGTTTTTATAAATTTTTTTTTTTCAAATAGGTAATTTAAAAAAGGATTTGAAAGCAACTCTGTCTTTATTTATTTAATCACTTTGAAATAAAAAAAAAAATAAAAAAAACATTACATTAATAAAAAAAAGAGTTATTCTTTTAAATAAAAATTTTTAAACTATTTGTATTTGATTTTATCACCCCTTTGTAATTTTTTTTTTTTTTTTATTTAAAAAAAAAAAACCCTGTATTTTAATGTACCCTCCGTTTTATTCTTTTTTTTTTATTTTTAACGTTGTGAAATACAAAATGGAGCTATCATGTCTTATTTGAAACGCCACGCCTTTTTTCTAATTAGAAAATGACGATTTCTTCATATGATATTAAATATGGATTTTTTCTTCTTGTACACATGCATTTCGGATCGGATTTTATATTAGGCATTAGATTTTAAACAATTTGTCCGTTATTATTACTTTTTTTTTTGGCTTCTAATATAAAACAGGTTCAAGGTTTTAAATTTTTTGTTAAAAGTAATTTTTTTTTTTTTTTATACCTATAATTAATTTTAATTTGTGGCAAGAGTGTCTAAATAGTTTTAGTGTTCTTGTTTTGAGTTGTGTAGGCCAAAGTTACTGAAAAGTGAGAAGGAATAACTTCCCATAATTTACTGTAAAATTTCATTAATTCAAATACTTAGGGCTGTGTATGTTCACATATGTATGCAGGTATTAACTTTGATCGGTATCAATTTTATATTGGCATTGGCGGTATTGAAAAAAATATTTGCTACCGGTATTGAGACCGGTAACAATTGTTTGATCGTAATATCGCTGCAGTTTCCATTATAATATGTATATAGTAATGACACTCGAAAATCGAAATGGTGTAAATTGATATAATGTTTAAATAATTTATTTTTAATACTTTGATTTGCTAAAAACTTTATTTTAATTTTTTTTTTTTACGTTTAGATAAGTTGAGAAAAAAAAAACAAGTATACATAAATCATAAAATGACAGTTAATAATAGTCACATTCAAAAATTTGCATTAAGGTATAATTTGAAAAGTTTTTTCAAATGAAAATAGAGAGCTTATTTAAGCAAATTTCTCTGCCACATGCCTTTGTAATGTGACAAGAAAATTATGGTTACCTTTCCCTTTTTAGCTATGACAGGGAGATTCATTTTTATATATAGTTTTCTATAATTATGTTCGTAGCTTTTTAGATTTGATGAAAATTATAATATGTTCTTCCATATTATTTCAAATTTCTTGGCATTAGTTTTTGATTTTGTTTATATCTTAATTTTTGAAGCATTTTAGAGTTTTAATAGTTATTTTGTTGTAATATGTTGGGCATTCAGTTAACCGCTATGTTTTATTGTGAGTTGCTTATGGCAAAAAAAAAAAACAGGCGCGGTTAGCGGTTGTTGTGTAAAAAACAAGGTAGAATGTAAACCAACGGTTTTTAAAAGCGCACATTTCCAAAACTCAATACAAACTGTTTAGAAGTGTGACTTACACAAAAATTTGAAAATTTCATGTAATAAGAAAAAATGTGAAAATAGGACATTTTTGAAATTTTGAGGGGCCGTAATTCCGGAATCCTATATAACTAAGAAAAGCCGTTAACACACGTAAAAATATAATATTGAACCTTTAATTTTCATGTCTTGCCGAAGAAAAATTTGTACAGGTGTCTAAGTTACAGGTGTCTAAAAGTAGCAAATTTTCAATTTTTGAGGAAATTTATACTAATTCTAAAAGTTCTTTCTTGTCTCAAAATTTCAAGTTCCTATCTAAAGGTGTGCCGGAGTTATGAAAAAAGAAATTTCATGCAAAATGTGGTTTTCACATAACGGTAAATTTAAATAGTAAATTACAAAATATTACATAATTTTGATATTTTTTTATATAGATAATAAAATTTTCGATCTTCTGGCGGTTTTACATTGCAAAACTATTATGCAGAGCCTGAGATACATACATCTGAAAATGGGGCTTTTTCGCAATTTTGAAGAGCTGCAACTTTGGAACCCTTTACAACTAAAATAAATCTTTAACACACGTAAAACTATATTACGGTAGCTTTAATTTTTATATCTTGCAGAAGTAAAATGTGTACAGGTTCCTAGGTTACAGGTGTTTAAAAATAGCAAATTTTCAATTTGTAAGCCCTAGTAGCTCATAAACAGGGGGTGGTCCCAAAAAATTTTCTGACCAAACTTATACTAATTCTAAAAGTTCTTTCTTGCTTCAAATTTCAAGCCTCTACCTAGAAGCGTGCCGGAGTTATGAAAGTAGAAAAATCATGCAAAATTTGGTTTTCACATAACGGTAAATTTAAATACTAAATTAAAAAAAAATTGTATAATTTTGATATTAATTTACAAAGATAAAAGAAATATCTGTCAAATGACGTTTTCAGATTGGAAAAATCTTAAGCAGAACATAAGATATATGCATTTAAAAATAGGGCTTTTTCAAAGTTTGAGGGACTGTACCTCCGTAATGGGAGGGGCTACATGAAAAAGTTTTTCCACAAAATTATTTTTTTTTATGAGACCTACCCATGGTTAAAATTTTTTTCTCTATCTTTAACGGTGTAGAAGTTTTGTAAACAGACGGACGGACGGACGGACAGAGTGAAACTAATAAGCACATTTTTTCAAAGTTTTTTTGGAAATGTGCTAAAAATGTATACGCTAGTGGTTAAAATGTACACGCTTGTTGCTTTTAGACGAATTCGTAATTCGAATTTATCTGGGTTTGGTGGTTACTATATGGTAAATGTGAAAATGTGAGCAGGAAATTACACAGCCTTTCCTTTTCAGGCGTGGCTGTAATATCGTAAGGGGGCAATAACTCTTACGACGTGTGTGGGATTCGAACCAACACTCTCTAGGTGTTTACAGCTTATTTTATACGCTATTACCCACTAGGCCATCGAGGTCCCTAATAACCATATATTTAGGCTGCTTATATGAAATATGTGTCAACTTAAAAACATATTTAGCCACTTATATTGGGAAGAATTTGTATTTTGAGGAGCTCACCAAAAAAAAAACATGACTATATCTAATTTTATTAATAATAAATACAAAATATTTAAACTTATACATGTTACAGTTATTTATTTATTTTTTTTTTTTACTTGCAAAACTTTTTTATTAGTTTTTATAATTTCATACCTACATGTATGGTACAGATTGAGCGAAGATATAATAATATTATATAAAATTAATATATTTTAACATGTATGTATAACATGTATGTATATGCAAATAAAATATAAGTTGTACATTAAAAAATTATTGACCACGTTCTACCTTAATTTAAATTTACTTCTCTAGGATTTCAAAAAGAGACACATTCATACATACATATAAATCTTAAACATATATATTTTAATTATATATGTAAAACCTGTGTATATATATATTTATACATATATATGTATAAAATAAAATCAATTCTTAAACAATTTGATAAAGAAAAGTTCAATGAACGCATAATATTTCTAATTATTTTTAAATTCTTATATATATGTATATATATATATATCTATTATGTATACATAATATATAGTTGATTTGTTTGTACATAATATTAGGTATTATGATATATTTATTTTATTCTGTTTTATATACTTAGTTATGTATAAATATTTTCAGTGATGTTCTGTTATGATTCGGTATTATCGAATAAGGGTTTTTTAAAATTTTAAAATACAGCTGTAACCATCCCATCCTGATTCGTATGGAGGTCTCGGTGGCGTAGTGGGTAAGAGCGTATAAAATACGCTATAAACATCGAGGGAGTGTGGGTTCGAATCTCACACACGTCGTAACAGATATTACTTCTTCCAACATTTACAGCCACGCCTGAGCAGGAAAGGCTGTGTAATTTCCTGTGCACATTTATGTGGCAGAGAAATGCATAAAAAAAAAATATATATATATTTATATACAGACATTTCTGAGACATTTCTATCCCATATATACTCTCAAAATTTAAAGTCTTTAAAGTCATTACCTTTCCGTTCTCCATTTCTAAGTTATTTCTAAGTTCCATTATTATATGGCTAGGAAAGAGCTGGTTTTAATATAGGTAAAAATTAACTTTTGTAGTGATGATAATACCTACGGTTTTTTAGTATGTTTTTGAATATCTACAGTTAAAAATAGTATATCCCCACATGCAATTTCTGTTCAAATCCAATCACAGTCAAGCACAAGAAACGGAAAAATACTAGCTAGAAAAGCCCACACAATTAGTAACACTCGCCAGTAACGACTATTCACACACAAACTGGATAAAATAACTGATGCAATACTTCGGGATCTAGAACAACATTTGCTCTGATGACAAGACCATCAACAACAACATTTACACCAACTTAAGCTAAAAACAAGGATTTACCTACATATATATAAGAGAAAATAAGAAAAATAATTTTTTGAGAATTAAATTATTTCACGTCTCTTTTGGGTTAGTTCACATTTAATATTGGAGGTTAGTTCATGAATTATAACACTCAAAAATAGGGGTGATTAGTTCATTTTTGTTTTTGGAGATTAATGATTTGGGTGGTTATAGCGCCAATTTTATTATCTCCTCCATATATTTAATTTTTAAATATTTAAAAAAAAAAATTGCATTTAGTAATAGTTTAGGTTTATCCTTAAAAACATAAGACTCAAGCTAATCTCGTATACCGGTAAACGCCACATTGTAACTAAATTAATTGAGTGAACGTCTTTGGCAACGAGTATAGCATTTATGTAAATTTTAAATAAAATGAATCAAAGTCTTTGAGACGGAGAACAACAAAAAAAAAAAACGAAAAACTTCAACAGTCTTTAGAAGTGTATCTGGTTAAAGAAGCGAAACGTAATATCAGGATAGCTCCAGTGAAATTTGGTTACATTTTTATCAGTGGTTTTCGTTAAACGTTTTTGAACGGCAATATTTCGTTTCACAGATCATTTATTAAGCTGAAATATTGTACGGTTTTTTTTTTATGTTTGTAAATGGTTTTATGGGTTTTTTAAGACGATTATTGAATTTAAAAAAAAGAACATATCAAATAATGTACGAACCACAATTTCTTTATCACGTGTTTGAATGCGTTTTTTTTTCTTTTTTAAGTATAAGCGAACCGGTTATAAGAAATGCGATAGCACATTACTGGATATACCCATTATTATGTATTATTAAATGTAGAATCAAAATATATATACAACAAACAATGTTACTATACTTTTATATATGTATGTATATAAATGTTTATTTGCAAAAATTAGACCATGAAAATTACATTAAATTAGTCCTTTTCTATACCTTTATCTTTTAATTTGTATTTGAGTATATAATAGAAAATATATTTTTTTTATGATACGGTAAGTATATAATATAATATAAGTAGTTATATTTTATTGTATAGAATTATTATTTTTATATAGGAATAAACCTGATCATTCAACTGTTTTGGAATACCATAACAAAGGACGAAGGATATCATCTTAATTGAAATTATTAAAAAAAATAAAACACAAAATTGAAAAAGAAAATAAATGAAAATTTACGTAAAAAAAATAAAAAGTAAAATAAAATTTGTAGTAAAAGTAGTAAAGGTACAATAAAAATACAAAAATTTTTTGTATTAAAAATGTTTGAATTAGTGATGTGAAAATTCATTTTGTTTTTTTTTTAATTTACAGAATTTTGTTTCTTACAAAAAAAAAAAAAACGTATTTTAAAAATGGCAGCCAATATCCTAGATTAGAACTCAAAAAAATTTTTTTTATACTTAAGATACGTTCTGGAGATACAGCATTTCAAAAATATTTAAGTCTTTGCTTGTTAGTCTGTTCGTCTGAGTATTAGATGTTTCTTTGTTTGCACGCTAGCGGTTAAACGGCTTGACCTAGGAAGCTAAAATTTTGCAAGGACATATTTCTTCGGAATAGGAGGAGCCCTTTTTGGGCCGGATCGGGTACGTCCATTGCATGAGTGCCGGAAAAAAAAAGAATTTTGTTTTAAATTTACGAGAGAGATAGATGATATTGCCTTGTACCTCTAGGATTGGATTCCCAAAGACTAGAAGACGATATTTTCGATAAGATATCTTTTTAGTAATAATGTATGTGTCGATACGGATAGCTTGTTGAGATAGTTTTGTTCAAATCTTTAATTTACACCTCTTTTTTTTTGGTTTTTTTGCAAGAATAGATGAGAATAGTCGAAACACCGATGTAGAGAGAAACGGAATGAATAAAATTCTTGGTTTATGGAACGTGTAAGATTTTAAGCTGTCAAACACTATACTCTTCTGTTTAATCAAACAATAGATTAATATACCTTAAGTATATATTATTTATATGTATATTGTGCTATTTGGAAAAAAATTTGTTAAAGAATAAATAAAATTTAGTTTAAGGTTTATAAAAATATTAAACGAAGTTGTTAATATTCTCTTTAAACTTTTATAATTTGAAATTATATAATCATCTTTAATTCTTGGGAACATTTATGAAATAAAAGATAGTTTTACACTGATGATATGCGTCCCAATCAATATCCTGACAAAAAACAAAAACCAAGAACAAAAATAATCTTGAATTATAATTATTTATTTTTGAAATCATAAAATTTCGTCACCGATTATCACAAAGTTATTGGAACCGCAATTTTGTAATTAACTTTAAAATCCTTGTCAATTATTTATTTTACATATATGTATATTACAACAACAAATATTTAAACTAGCCTCCGTTTAAATTCCGTTCCGTTTATTAATATATAGTAATTACAATAGATAAGCAAAAAAAAAAAAACACAGATGGTGCTGAAGACACGCCAAATGTACCCCAAGTGAGTTTATAATTCTCGCTAAAAGACATCGCCTCTTTCCCTCTAGATTTGATATTGACACGCATCGAGTTTAATTGTACAATAATGTTGAAATGTGGTATGTTTCATTTTTATTTTTTTTATTTTCAAAATTTCAATTTAATTTTTTTTTATACATTTTAGAATGTCATTAATAATAACTGTCAATAATACAAAAATCGGAATCCGAAATAATGATAGGTGAAGTTTAGTTGAAGAATCACCGAAACATTTCTTTTTCTAAAGAAACTTCAACGAAGCTTACATTAAAGTCTTTCGGAAAAAAACTAAACTAACTTGAGAGACGGAGACTTTTTTATGGCTTTTATACTCTTCTATAGTAAGCTATTGATAGAAGAAAGCAAACAAAAAAAACAAATAAATATAGGTAAATCTCGACTAACGTGGCACTTTAATTACGCGGTTTTGCTTTTACGCTGTGAGAAAAATTTGGGAGTTTACTCTAGTAACTTTCCCAAGGATATTGGGAAAAATTGCGGCCTGATATTGTACTTTCACTTGATATTGAATCTCAATCTATGGACACTGAAATCAATAAAATTGTAGAACTTGTGCATTCTGTTAGAGATGAAGGTTTTGAGAAAATTTAATAATTAACGATTTTGATGTAATTGAAGAAAATTTAGTTCTCATGATTAAGGACACAAATTGAAATTCATCTGAATGCGAAATGATAGAATAGTTCATTAAAAACTTTTCCGCAAAAACCTTGAATGAGGCAGTAACTTCAGCCCGTAAACTTTAAAGTTTAATAATAGAAAACGGTCCAAACACCTTTAGAAGTTTAAAATTTCAATTTTAGCTACTTAACTATACAAAAATTAAATAAGGAGCTACAACAAAATAAAAATTGCTGATTTTCCAATTTTATTGGACACCACAGCTGACGCCATTTTATTATTTAATGTAAGTTATGAAAGCTCAGTTATACCTCCAAAACGACAGATACTAAGCTGTAGTTTTGTAAAAAAGAATATGGGAGCCTGGGTGGCCTAGTGGGTAAGAGTGTATAATATATTCTGTAAACACCGAAGTAGTGTGGGTTCGAATCCCACTCACATCGTAAGAGTTATTCCTTCTTACGACATTTACAGCCACGCCTGTAAAAGGAAGGCTGTGTAATTTCCTGTTCACACACCGTTTTTTTTTTTTGGAACGAATCTACCGTGTTAATCGAGGGCTATACCTGTATATGGAAACTTAATAATATCAGGATTTGTTTGAT
This sequence comes from Poecilobothrus nobilitatus, assembly GCA_947095535.1. Lineage (NCBI taxonomy): Eukaryota > Metazoa > Arthropoda > Insecta > Diptera > Dolichopodidae > Poecilobothrus > Poecilobothrus nobilitatus. Next base: position 12,667,839 of record OX352775.1, on the reverse strand, counting down.
GGCAAATGGTACAAATGGTTTGATGGTAATTTTAATTTTTGTTTTTTTTTTGTGTTTTGTTAGTTTTGAATTTCAACAAACACTATATAATGTAATAAAAACTTTATTTATAAGTTTATACATACTTATATACGTATACTTTTTAACCATGCATATTAATTTGAAATTTGTTTAATTTTTTTTAATTTCTTATATTGTATATATTTTTCTTGTTTTTTTTTCTATTATTACAATTTTTAATTGTTGTTATTATATTGCATACAATTCAAAAAAAAAATATATTTTTATAATTTTATATTTTACTACTTACTTTTTTTTTTTTGTCTTTGAAATAATTTATTTATTTCTTTATCCGTCATGTACCATCAAAAAAGATTAGATATAAACTCCAAAATATACACTCAACACCATGACGACAAAAAAATACAAAATTTATAATATAATGCATAATATGTATATATATATATGTATATATGTATGTATGTATGTACATATATAATTTTAATAACAAGAGCAGTTTATATATTATGTACATATATTCCATATATATATATATAACAACATTATAATATTATGCTAATATTCAAAATTTGCATATACATATGTATATATTTTAATATATATATAAAAACATACATATATACATATTATATTTCTTATTTAAAAATTTTTTTTTTGTATAATAAATATACGTATATATAAATAAAAAAAAAAAAAAAGAAAATAAAATAAAACAAATAAAAAAAACGACGGGATAGGGAAAAAAACGAATTGGGGAAAAAAAAGATTAAGAAAAAACTATATAAAAAATTAACATATACATACATACATACATTTTCTGTTATAAATAATAATATATATGTATCTTAAACATAATATTTACGTGTAGGTTTTTTTTTCACAAAGCGAAATGAAAAAAGAAAATAAAAAAAAAAAACTTTTTCTTTTATTATATATTTTTCTAAATTAATTTTTTTTTTTGGTTTTTTTTTTCCTTACTTTCAATTTTACTTTCTTTTTATCTCATTTTCGTTATTTTATTTTTTTTTTTTTGTTGTGTTTTTTTTTATGTTTTCTTTTTTCTTATTTTTTTTATTTTTATTTTTTTTTTTTTAACTTGACTCATACAATTACAAACAATAATTTTTGGCAATAAAGAACTCTTTTATATTCTTCTTAATTTTTTTTCTTTTATATAATATAAACTTAATGTATTTAATAAAAACAAAAATAAAAAATAACACGTTCTTCTGTTAAAAAATATAAAATTTATAAATATGCAAAAAAAAAAGAAAAAATTATGACGCGCAGTTATGGAAATTTTATTTGAAACAATTTGTATATGGGCAGATCTCTAATTATGGGTCTTATGTATATGTATATATGAATATGTATATATATATATATGTATATGTATTATAGAGGTATTATATATGTATTATATGTATATGTATTCTAATTTTATTATATACATAATGTATGACTGGGGCGATTGGGGGTCTATCCTATATGACTCGGGTGCTTTTGTTATGAACAATTTTTTTTTTTAAAACCGATTAAAAATTCTATTATGGGACCTCGGTGTCCTAGTGGGTAAGAGCGTATAAAATACGTGGTAAACAACGAGGGATTGTGAGTTCAAATCCTACACACTTCGTAAGAATTATTCCCCCTTACAAAATTTACAGCCACGCTTGAACAGGAAAAGTTGTGTAATTTTCCTGTCCACATTTATGTGGCAGAGAAATGCATTAAAAAAAAAAACAAAAATTTATTATTTATTATTTATAATTCTTTTTATCTTTGGGGAATCCGGATAACAGGCGTTAAACCATTCTCATGAAGATTGTATATGTCTTTAAGCTGTGAGATTATACTGCGCATATAGCCTTTTCCAATTTTCTTTTTTTTGATTCGATTTGATTTGATTTGATTGATTCCTTCTCATAAAGCCGCCATACAACCAGTCTTCTGTAGCTTGTTTATTAACTGTGCGGGATTTAGGAAACGTAAATTTATTAATCAAAGTCATATAAGTAAATTTTCTTAGCATTACATTATGTTAAACCATATAGTTTAACTTAGAACAAACTTTTAAGTAATCTGTCAATTGATTCTCTTGAATTTTTTTGTAAATAGTAGCTATGGTTTGAACGAATATTTATTATGGAAATTTTAATTAAATTCAAATTCTTTTTCTCCGCTACTATTTCCAGAACTTATATTTGCCATATCAGTAATTTTGTTTTTTTTTATTATTTTAGTTAATCGAGAGTTAATAGTTGTTCTTTTTTTAATTATATTTTTCAGTGTTAGAGGATTGAGTTTCTCTCTTATGTGAAATGATCTGTAATAGTTTTTTTCATATTTATTTCATTAATAGCCGGGCCTATTAGTTTTTTGCTTTATAATTCTGAACAAATATATTAAATTATTATTTAAAGGAAAAAAGAGAACATTGGGAACAACGGCGAACACGAAACCGTCCGAAGTACTTATAGTACCGGTTGTTTTTATAGTGACTACAATACAAAAAAAAAAAAAAGCAAATATTTGAATTTGAAAATAATGCTATTGACGTATGGGGTTCAGTGTCGAATACACCTCAGTTTACCCTATATATAAAAATAATATATTATGTACCTATGTATAGGTAATTCCATCTGAATAATAAGTTCTCACAGCGAATGTTTTCCATAACCAGTTTCAAAACCCCTTGGAATTTTTACTGTTTACTAAAATTGAGCAAAACGATGCTGTACGCAGATTCAGAAACAGAATCTGCAGGACACATAATGAAAAACTTCGAAACTTTACTCCGAGCAAGATTTACTTACGTAGAAGCATATTACTTTACCGAAAATTAACTACCAACAATAGATCCTCCACAGATCTTCAGTTTCTTAGAAGCAGTAGGGTTGACAGAAATGTTTTAAGTGGAGGCAAAATATACTACACGTAGTAACAGGAGGGACCCAATAGATCTACATTAAAATATCGCAATATTTGTTAATCCTATTACCTCTTAAATAATGTTATAATCTAATCTAATCTTATCAATTATTCCTGCATCAGCTATGGGGATTATAATTTCTATGCATTTATAAACCTGAATAAAATTTAAGATTTAAGCTACGATTTCAGTTTATTAATTTTGTAATTTTTATTTTTTTAATTTTTCTGGGGTATGGCTTAGATACTCCAGAATTTTTTCTCCTTTTCTGGTCTAATTTTTTTTTTAAATAAATTTTTGTAATATACTTTGCAAATTTATTAGATTTTAATTTAATATTTAAAAATATTTATAATTATAATGTCCATAAATGTAATTTTACCTTTTTCTTTTTTTCGCAAAAATATGTAATTTAAATACAAAAGTGAATAACTCTACATCTAATATAAATTGAATTATAAAATTTTTAAATTTTAATTAAGGGTCGGTATATTGTATTGGAAGGATATATGTATTAAAACAAAATAAATAATGAATTTATATAAACGGAAAATTGCCTATAAGAATTTTTTTTTCTTTAAGAATTCACAAATTTTTGAAAATTTACAATATTGAAATGTCATAAGAGTTATTTGATACTATGTGATTATTACCTGTAAGGTAAGATTCAATAGTCATTAAAATTGAAATTTCTTAAAGAAGAATTGAATATTCATAAAATGTATTTTAGAATGTTTAAGTATGATATTTATAAATTTCATTATTAAAGTTTTAAGATCAAATGATGTAAGGTAAATTTTTACTTTTCAATGCTCTCAAAAGCTTAACAACCAACCTATACTAAAAATCTTAGAAATATTTTAGCAATCAACCTAAAAATCTTAGCCATTTAGAAATATAAATCTTAGCCATTAATTTCTATAATTCTTTTTGGTAATTACATATTTATTTTATTTGTTTATATAAATATTAAAAATAGCAGAGCGCATAGGATAATGCAATGCAGAATGCAATGCACTAAATTATCGGTTACTTTATTTTGCTTATACCATATTATGTACTATATATTTAAACTGTATATTTGGTACAGTTCTTTATACTCTTAAAATTTCATGAAGTATATTCTATTACAAAAGGTTTAACAACTCACATCTGTAAGTTGATACTGTCGGCCCTATTACTATAATTTCGGTCCTTTCCAAAGTAATGAAAAATTTAATAAATAAAAGGCATTTAAAATTTCTACATAGTAACGGTTTAATTCATAATCGTTCATACGGTTTTCAAGTACATCGTTTAACAGAAGATCTCATATCATGACTTGCCGTTGAAAGCATTAGGATTCTTTGATAAAAATGCAAATGCAAAAGAAAACAATTTGTCCAATGAACAATCCCAACTGTTCTCTCGATTTGACTTTCTCCGCTTAAATAGGAATGTTTTATAGATACCTTATAGAAGTGGGTATTTTTTTCTGACGAGATTAAAAGTATAATACCTCCATTCAAAACATTCCAAAGAGAAACTAGTAAATGTTCTGCTGTCCATCCCTATGTAGTTTAAATACATATGGTATAATTCGGCTTACGGAAATTTGTTTTTAATACAACATGGCGAGCATTTAGTCCACCTACCAATATAAAAAAAAATTAAATATAAATAAAAACTTTGATATCATAATGTTCTGACATCTTAAATACTTTTAAGATATCTTATTACATTTACTCAATAATATCGATGAGGTTTTCATTCATTTTCTATTCATTTTCTCTCTAAATAAAAATACTGATTACTTAGTAGTTAGTAGTTAGTATAGTATTTTAATGTTTTCCTTTTTAAGTTCAAAATTTTATTAAAAGGGGTGGGATTCACACAAAATGTGTTACATTTCATTTAGCCGATTATAGGAGTAGACCATATGAATGTAATGTAATAATATAATGTTTATTTTTTTATTTTTTTCTACAAAGAAAACTTGAAAGTTACCAAGAGGAATGCATGTACTTCCTCAGGGTAGTGTTCGACTTTAACAAACCAAATATTCCCCCCTCCCCTTTTAAAACCAAATTTTAGGATGAAAGCTTTAATACAAATGTACAGTTTGGTTTTGTGTATAGGGATGTGGGAAGGATGTTTGGGGAATATGGAATAAGGAAATTTGACATTATGGGGGAATAAGTAGAAAAATTTGGAGGGATATTTTAAAGAAAGATGTTAATATTCTTCTTAAACTTAAAGTGCTTTGTAAATAGTTCATAATAATGTTTTATTTATTATATAGGTATTTATATATAAGAACACAGATTCGAAGTAGTAAAACGGTTCAACAATTGTATGGAAATGTGCATCGACATCGACTTTTCTACTTACCTACAATAATATGCATTTCTGAATTTTTACTACTGATGGAGATAATACAATTGTTTTTTATGAAAATTTTTGAAATATTCATTTAAAATTACAAGTTTATCTATATACATATATATATGTATATACATAGATTTAAAAAATAAGTATAAACGTACTAACTATCATTATATCCTTTTTTTTTTTCTTTTTTTATGTTTTGCAAATATATTCGTCCTTTGTGATATTCCTATACCATTTTTTTTTCTTTTATCTTCAATAACTATACCAAACCGCACAATACTTTTCCCGTTAATGTAATACACTATATAATAGTTTTCTGTTTTTTTTTTTCCTTTTACTATTCTTTTTTTTTTTCACTATTTTCCTCCCACTAGTCTTGATAATTTTTTTTTCCCCCATTTTTTAAAACTAACATTTTTTTTTTTCCATTTTTATTTCTCTTAATGTGTATTTGTAATTTGAGAGTATATATATATATATATATGTACACATTAGTCTTTTAGTAATTTAACCAACTGTTCAAATGAACTTTTCAGAATTTTTTTTTTTTTTTAAGGGGAATACTATTGAAGCTAAAACTAAGTATATAAATTTCTTATATATGTACATATTTTTTTTTAATAATAAAAAAATAAAAGTAAAAATCAGCATTAAATTTTTTTTTTATACAAAAATGAAAAAATTAAACTTAAAAAAAATAGATGTGTACATATATTATATATATATAAAAATAATTATGTAAATATAAATATAAAATATCTAAGGATACAACAGAAATATAATATGTATGAATATCATATGTTCATATACATATATATAAAAAAACAAAAACAAAAAACAAACAAACGTTTCGTTTATCTTTTGTTTGAAAAAGACTGCAATAAAAAATAAAAAAAAAAAAACACTCCAACGACATCCAAAACAAAAAAAAAAACAGAAAAAAATTTATTTTTTTTGGGAAACTTTTGTTTAGAAACTTTAATTTAAAAAAAAATGATTATTTTCATTTGCTTACAAAAAGTTTTAGAAAATTTTATTATAATACGCGTTGATTATTTTACATGACTGCTCTTTAGAGAGCTAAATATATATAGAGGATAAACAAAACTGCAGTGCTCAAATTTGCTGATGATCTCTATTATGGTTATCCAATTATCATTCTAAATCTGTAGCCTCTGTAAACTTTAAAAAGATAATCATTTTCGTAATATTATTTTGAGGGCCTCGGCGGCCTAGTGGGTAAGAGCGTATAATGTACGCTGTAAACACCGAGGGAGTGTGGGTTCGAATCCGACTTGACTTTCGAAAGTAAAAGAGTTAAAGAATTTTTGTATATTTATTATATATGGTGCTCAAAACAAACCGTCCAACAAATCAACCTTAAACTTATTAGAATACAAAAATTATTTCCTATCTTATCCAATATACTACAAAAACAGTAGTCTCATTATATTGGTTGATCGTCGAAATGTCAAGAAACATCTCATACTATACCAAGACGGTACAGGTTGATGTCTTGGTGTCTTTTGCAGATTCATAAGAATTTAACAGAGATGTAATTTAACTTCAATCAGAGAATTTTAACCACGATTTTACATAAATCTACTCCTGTATTGCCATCACAAATTCGATGGTGGCCCATAAACGATTCGAAATATCAAGTTCTCTTTAATAGTTCAAGTTTTCTATTTAATAATGACTTTCAATCAATAAATGTATAAAGAAACATTAACAGGGTAAGTTTTAATGCGCTTCTATAACACAGAATTTGCCTGTTATCAACAAACAGAAGTCACTTTCTGTCAAACATTTTTTTTTTTTGGAAATGTAAATATTCAAGACTCTGAATCATTTAAAATCTTAGGCATGAAAATAATAATCGAAAAAATTTCGTCGGATAACCACATTTTTTTCGTTCGCTAAAGATGTCGCGTAATGTCTAAAATTTTTAAGCAGAAGTATGAAATATTTTACATTTTCTGATCTCCTCCTGATATACGTACATTCGGTACATTATAAAACGTACAACAACACTTGAATATTAACTAACACATCTCTCAGCATTGCTCTACAGCATCTGGACAAGATACAAAAACGAGCTCTACGTAAAACCCTCTTAAATACTCTTACAAAAATGTTAGCAATTTTGTGCACTTATCCCAACAAAGCATTTAACCGAACTCGGATAAGTGCTTCAAGTAAGGTACTTATTTAAAATCCGTTTAACTGCTTTATGATAAGTACTTATCCATAACTAATGACATTTTCTTACAGAAAGTAGATGTCTCTTGAGGCACTTAAAAGTAAAATTTTAATCAAATATTTAATATTGTGCTTTGAGTACTATTGTCAGTTTGAGGAGAAGCACTTAAACGAGTATATTTGTATGCAATTCTCAGAAAATTTTAAAATGTCAATATTTCTGGTTTCTAAAACGAAAAAGGGACTTATCCGGAATGTACTTAAGCGGGTTTTACTGTATATTAAAACCATTAATGATATTGAAATTACAAAAGATTACAAACGTTTTTAAGTCATCATCGAAATGTATAGGTGCTACTGATATTTTCTATAAATACCTCTTGGGCAACAACTCTCTGGCCAAATCAAAAGTATCATGCCTATATACTCCACTGAATCCGACGTAATACCTATATGTAAAGTATAGTATTTTCTCTTTTTCATAATTACGTAGTACGTAGCGTATTACAGAATTAGAATAATTTTAGCATCATTTTAGCCGTATAATTAAAACAAAAAAAAAACACACACACACAAATAGTAAACAATTATTATTTACGATTACAATATTAAATAATTCAAAAAAAAAAAAAAACAAAAACAAAAATAAGAAGGAAAAGAATTGCCACACAAAAAATGAAATTGACGAATTAAGACGATATAACAGCATGCATCATACCGGTTCATATCTACATAACTATAACTGAATACTTATTAGATTATGAAAATTATATATACACATATGTACATATAATTAACTATTCTCGTAAAACGATGGATTATATTTTTAAAATTAATAATATAAGAAAAAAATAACAATTTACAAAAAAAAAAAAAAAAAACGTTATTATAGATTATAATACAGCGCGCGGCTTGTCTTATTTAAAATTGTTAAAAAAAAAAACACAAAAAAAAAAAAATAATAATAAAAAAAATAAGATTTTATCCACCATCCATTTTTTATTTACCTTTAATTTTTTTTTTTTTTCTAAACTTTTTTTTTAAGTAAACAATGAGGAGTTTTTTTTTTTTTTTTTTTTTTGGTATAATTCTGCAGAGTCTTATAACAATTCGTTTTTCATTCAATATACAATACATATATATATACAAATATAAGTATATAACATATATAATATATATAAATAAAGTATAACAAATATAATATTTTTTTTTTAATTAAATATTTTAAATATATAATATATACTTATATATACAAAAAAAAAAAAATATAATCATCTATCCTCCCTCTTATTTTGAAATTCTTATTTCAATTTATACACGAGTACATTTCTTTATTTCCTTTTTTATTTTTTTTTATTATATATAAATCTATATATAAATATATATATATATATATGACTGAACTAAAAAAAAAAAGAATTTTTTTTGATTCTGGTAACATTTCGTAGAAAAATTTTACAAAAAAAAAAAAAAATGGATCCCAATGTAAAAATTTAAAAATGAAATAAAGAAAGAAAGAAAGAAAAAATAAAAAATGAAAAGAAAGAGATGCTCTGGACTTATTACCCTTCGTTTTATTTTATTTATTTCTATTGCCATCCTTAACAAAGAAAATATAATTTCTTTTCTTTCGTTTTTGTTTTCATTTTTTTTTTTTTTCATTTTAATTTTTCATTTTTTTTTCGTTTTTTTTTTCCATTTTTCGTTGTTTTTTTTTTGTATAACATCAAGGAATAAAGTTATTTTTAACTTTCTTTGACTTCTTATTCGTCTTTTTCTTTATTTCTTTTCCTCTTCATCACATTAACAACAACAATAACAAAAATACTATTATTTTTTTTTTTTTCAAAAGAAATAAATTACATTAATATACATATTATTTATATATACTTAAACATATATATATATATATATAAATATAGAAATACAAAATATACATTGTAATCAAAAATCTAAGATAAAACCTTTTGTATGAAAAAATCACAATAAAAAAAAAAGGATAAATAAAGTCCTTGAAAATAACTTTGTCTCCCTTATTATTATTTTTTTATTTTTGTTTTTTTTTCAAATTTTCAAATATTCGTTTTTTGAACTGCTGTAAGCAGCAGAACAGTATACAAAAAATACTGTTATATATCATAATATATATAAAAATGTTGAAATATATACTCATATATAATGTATATATAGGTATATAAATATATTATGTATATATTTACAAAACAAGAAAAAAATAAATAAATAAACTGTCGTCGTCGTCGTCATCGTCGTCGTCGTCGTCGTCGTGATATTTTAGTTACTTTTGGTAGTGTTTTACTTTTTACTGCTTCTACTGTGCTGCTTAATAAGCATTAAAAAAGAATTCATTTTAGCGTTTTTCTTAGTTGTTTTTTTTTTTTTTTTTTTATGTAAAAAATTTTTTTTCTAAGTTATTTTGTACATTTATATATATATATGTACACATATTATGTATATTAAAGAAAGTATGAATTTCTCGAGTTGAACTTTTTCTGCATTTATAACACTTTTTTTTTTTTTTTTGTCTTGATATGAACAAACGGTACTTAGATACGATATCTACCTAACATTTTTTTTCACATACATATAACATAAATATAGTATGTATATATATATATATAAATAGAATATTTATATAGTTAAAAAAATTTTTTATTTCTACATAAGAAGAAAAAAGGATATAAAAAAAACAAAAAGTTCATCTTTCACTAAAGTTAACACAACTAAACCAGCCAACCACTAAAAAACGGCAAAACTCCTACAAAATAATTGTATATAAAAAGAAAGAATAAAAAAAAAAAAAAAAACGAAACAAAATAAAAATAATGAAATGTACGTTTCAGGGATATAAAAACGGAATTTATACGTTTTCTTTCTTTTTTTCTTTTCATTTAAAATTTTTTTGTTTTTTTTTTTCATCTTCAGTTTCTAATGTTTTTTATGCTGCTCCTGCTGCTGGCTGAAACATAAAAAAAAAAACACAAAATCAAAAATAAATAAAATTTCGAATTCAAAAAAAAAAATATTTTCGAGAATAGAAAAAAAGAAAAAAAAAAAAAACTACTATACTCTTCTTTAAATGAATCTTATAAGAATAAAAAAAAAATACCTTTAATAGTATTTAAAAAAAAAAAAAAATGAAAAAAATAAATGTCCTGAAAAGAGTCCTGAACAAAAAAAAAACATATTCAAAATACTAATGTATGCTGTTTAAGTAAATATATATATACATATATATATGATAATCTCTATGAAATCTATATAATTATTTTAAAAATTATTATATTTAAATGAAAGATGAGCAAAAAAAAAAATATATATATATATATGTATATGTAAATACTATTATTATGTATTTAAGCGAAAATACAACCGTTATTTTTAATTATATTTTTATAAGTGAAAAAATAAAAAAAAAAAATTAATTAATTATTATTATGACCATTATATTAAATATAAAATAATTTAATGTATATATATATAAATACATATATATACATACATAATTAAATATTTTATTATCATAATATATATGTATATATGGGCATAAGATTTTAAAATGAACTGGAATTTGATTTTTGATCACAAATCAAAAATTTGTCGATTTTAAAAAAATAATTTAATAATATTTATACATACATATACATATATATATATATAATATATATGTGTACGTATGTACATAATAAAAGATAATCGTTTCGTTCATAATCGTCCATATAATATATAAAGATATACCATAAGTTATTAATTTTGGGATTCGGCCATTTGCAGAATATCAAATGTGAAAAATCTTTCAAAAAAAAAAAAAAATTATTTTAGTTTAAACTCTAAAGGTGCTGATAGATTGGTCACGGCAAGCGCCACTTTCACGTTTAATTAGAGTATATGTATTTAAATGAAGCCTGTTACAATAGAAAGCTTGTCGCGACGCTAGGTAATGCCGCGTTGCAAGTATTGGCCTATTTTCTAATTTTACTCGCGTTGCCCCTTCCTAAACTTCAGAAATGTCAAAATAAATGTTTTTTTTATCTGTTTACAAATAGGTACAGCTAAGTACAGTACATTTAAATAAAAAATGGGAAAAATATTAATAGGAGAAATACAAAAAAAAGAAGTAGTTTTTAAAAAAGAAAGTAAATACATACTACAAAATTCTGATAGATTTCATGTATAATCAAACAGAACGAAATTTAGCAAATCAATTAAATCATCCGCCATTATATGTTTCCAATAAAATAATAATTCAGTCACTTATTGTATTTATTTTTTGTAGAGTGTGCTCTCCTATAAACGAGGGGTGGTGGAGAAAACTTTTGTTTCCTCAGAGGTCTACCAATTTTAGTCTCCTGTGTGCACTTAGCTTTAAAGTATGCATAAAAAATGCAATGCATGTATGCATTAAAATTTATAAATCAACTCAAAATTACATATAGAATTTATTTTGACACATTTAAAAAGAATTAATTTTTATAGTATATGGACCTGAGCGAGATTTTATTCCAAAACCCTTCTATTATGATTATAATCTTGGATTAATGTATGCATAATATGTAATACTTTTTTAGTCAATAGAATTGTGTCTGTGTGTATGTGAAATAAAAATTGCATTTCTTTAAGTCATCATTGAATTAATATAATATCAGTTGATTGTCTATATATAATCTTCCGAAACATGATATCAAAATTTTTAAATGTATATTGAATTTATAAAATAAAAATAACCACTGTAATAATATAATGATTATAGATGCCAAACTTTTTATTTGCCTGCCAGGCCTGTCAACCATCATTTTCGATTACCTGTAAAAAGACAAAGATATTTTTCTTATATTCTAATGGTCAAGTCAAGTTTATACATATATATAGAGGGTGTTCCGTATAGAATTGCAAATATTTCAGGAGGTAATTTCTGAGATTTTATTTTCCTAAGGGAGGTGGGAATCTTCCAAAGACACCAAGAATGTCCCCCTTGGTAGTGTCATATTCTTACTGACTAAACCCACCTCCCCCTTTAGCCAATATAATGGGGTGAAACCCTTACCTGCGAACGCAGCATATTGGCTAGGGTGTAGGGATAGAAAGGATAGGAAATGGATACGGAAACATTGAATTGGGAGTGGGACTGTAAGGAAACAATGAATCCGCCTTATATTATTATTATTTTTTTGCTAACAGTGACTAAAGCCGTCACAACAGTTACAACATGTAGTAGTATATAGTAACTATAACTACATGAGGTAATTATTGAAGGCAACCCCCACTGTCACTGTAGCGGCTGTTATTATTGGTATTAATATTCTTATTAATATTATTATTATTTTACTACAGAGTCAGAACCATCAGTGAATACAACGTGCAGCAGTATATAACACCTTACTTGCATGATATAACCAAAGATAGCTCAACTGTAGTAGCTATTATTATTATTACTATTATCATTATTATTATAATTATTACTATTATTATTTTTATTGTTATTATTGTTATTATTTTACTACAGAGTCAGCGCCATCAGTGGATTACAACGTGCAGTAGCATATAACACAGTTTACTTGCATGATATAACCAAAGATCCTCCACTGTAGCAGCTAATATTATTATTACTATTATTATAATTATTGTTATTATTACTATTACTGTTATTATTATTAATAATATTAATGTTATTATTACTACTATTAATTATACGATATACATTATTACGATAGAAAAGTACTACATATTTATGACCTGATTTACATATTTATGACCTACATTTTTATTTATGACCTGACTGGGGTTTGAACCCAAGACCCTTCGATTGAAAGGTTGGCGACTTAACCACTGCGCCATGAGTCAGATTAATGAGTCAGTTCTGAGATTAAAACTAAAAAAAATTGTATGAAAAGGGGGAGGGGTGCCCTTTTTCGAGATATTGAACTTTTATGTTATTTTGTTTTCTATTATTAATTGCCGATTAACACTTGACACAAATGCTTTGCAGAAGCTAAAGCTTAGTCTTGTTTGAAAGTTTATTCTTCAAGCTTTCATTTGCTGCTGAAGGATTTATTGCCTTAGGGTAATTAAAACAATGACCCAAATTCAACTTTCTTTGATCAGGCAGTACATGAGTTGCTAAAGGTCATATAACCTATTGTTTGACAAAAAAGAGAGGTGTTGTGTAGTGGGTTAAAGTTCCATAGATCATAGAGGATTTGTGATCGTTTTCACTCCTCTATAGTATCTTTCGAAGATTCCACTTACTCTTGCAAAAAAAACCTCCACTATTAACTGTGAATTAAAATTAACTAATCATATGATTTAGTTCATATGAATTAATCCTCTGAAACGCTAAACATGATCTTAACCTCCAAAAATAATGAAGTAACTTCCCCCCTTAAACTACGCTACGCTACGAATTTGGTCCGAAAGAATACATTACAAAATCTGTTAAGTGCTTTGTTATGTACAAAAAAAAAATAATTAAGAGGAAATTAGTTTTAGTAATTGAAGCAGTACGAGATCTTAATATTTCGATTATGATTTTTTCAAATCTATTTTGTTTTTTAAAACTTCAAAAATATTTTTTTTTTTTTTTAAATAATTTAATAGTGTAATAACAGTTTAAACTTTATTGTATTTTTAAATTCTTATTAAGGGATCACAACATTATCTTGAAAAGAAAAAATCAAAAGAGAAAATTATTTTAAGTTTTTATTGCCTCCAAATTTTGGTTTTTAATAGTGTTTTTTCAAATTTTTTTTTATTTAAATGCTTTTTTTTAAGATACTCGGGGGTAACTCGTTTTTAAAAATTTCGTTCTAGTAAAACACAGATTTTAAGATTCAAATTTATAATTAAAAATTTCATAGTTTTATTCCAAACTCTATAACTGTTTTGTTAAAATCGACGGCATTAACTGAATAATCGGGGGGTACATGCTATAAATCCATAAATATTCCGGAAAAGGGAATACCCTAATTTTGAATTCAACTCTCACATATCTTCTAATCTAGAATCTGACATATAAATATATTCTAAAAAAGGGAATATACTGTATTTTCCATATTCTGATCAGTCCCACTTTAACGTGAACAAAGCATGCGGGATTTTCGCGATCGCCGCAGTGATTTCGCGTGCGGCGTTGTAGTTGAAGCAAGCTGTCGAAGTTTGTGTTAATCTGGAAAAAGGATCTATTTCGTTTTTTGCAATCAAAGGCAGCTTTTGACTTTATTTCTTTTTCAAAAGTTTTTAAAATTGTAATAAAGCCGAAAATTATGAAATCATAATTTTAGCTTTATTTTAAATATATGGCAATAAAATAAAATTAAAAAAGTGCAATTTTAGCTTTATTTCATTTCACTTTATTGCATTTGTACCCAAATAATCCTTTATTTGGTCTAAAAATATAACTTTATCTGTTTATTTATTTTTCATCTGACGGGCAAGATAAAATTTTGTAATAATTTTTTTTTTTGGGACATTTTTTATCTATAGATTTTATTTGAAAAAAACGCTTCTTGAGATCACCTGCAAAAAAAACAAACTCCACAAAAAGCTCAATCAGATAGAACCTCCAATTTGAAACCAATCATTAAATGGATTATTGAACAATAAAAGAGATCTTAGAAAGCTGAGTATTTTTAAATTATATGATAATAACCTGAAAAAAATTCAGATGAAAAGTCACATGTTAATGACACAAAGTTTCAATATTAAAAAAAATATGAAAAGTTTTAAAGTTAACTTAAAGTTAAGGACAAAAGAAATAAAATTAGAAAATATTTTCGACAATATTATAAACAAATGCAATATTAATTGATTCCTAATATATATTATATATTTTTTGAAAAAAGGAAAAAAAAAGGATATATGAAATATTTATAAAGGATATATGAAATATTTAAGATTATATGAGACAAAACCAATGTCAAGGACAAATATAAAGAATAAAAAAAAAAAAACATAAAATTTATATTTAAAATTAAGGTATATACCTATATACATATATATACATTTATATAATACGTATACATGGTACACATAAATTAATATAAACCTATATATATATATATATTTATATTTATATACTATAATATATGTAAATTATAGAAAAACATTTATTTTGGAAAAATTTTTGTCTACAAAATACATTACAAAATGTTATGTATATATATTTATATATATACATATATATGTATACTTTAATTTAGTTTAGATCTTTTAAATAAAGTTAAAATGTATGCATATAATATATTTATAAATAAATATCTATTATATGAATGTATCTTATTTTTACACTTTAGATACATATAGATATTGTTTTACCTTTATAATTTCATATAATAAAAAATGTACAATTTATTATTCTTCTATATATATATATATATATATATTATATATATATAATATACTATAGATATATCAAAATTCATTGTCATATTCTTTAAATATATATATTTTAAATTGGTTAAATTTTACTTTTAAGAAAAATCTTAAATTTTATTAAATCATACTAAAGATAGTCTTGTGTGTGGCCGCTATCTGAATTAAATTATATTAACTATTAGTTTAGAAAGGAAGTAAGTTAGAAAAATACAAAAAATAAAAAAATTAAAATCATAGAACCAATTTTAAATAATTTCAGTTAAAATCGATAGAAATTTTAGAATTGAATTCAAAATCAGGGTTATAAGCATTTTACAGAAAATAGACGTATGTACATATATGCGAAATTCTGAATTGAGAGGGATTTTACAGCATAGGATTCAAAAAGAGGATATTCCTTTTTTCCAAAATAAACTTATATATATATAAATGCGAGATTCTGAATTAGGAGAGATTTTAGAGTTTTTCTTTTTTTTTTACAAAATCAGGGTTATATGTTTTTTCCAGAATATGTATATCTTCCTAAACAAAAAAAAACTCACATGCATACATATTACATATATAAATTTTCTGAAAAAGGGGCCTCGGTGGCCTAGTGAGTAAGAGCGTATAAAATACGCTATAAACAGCGAGGGAGCGTGGGTTCGAATCCCACACACAGCGTAAGAGTTATTCCCTCTTACGACATTTACAGTCATTTACAGTCCTCAAAAGGAAATACCTTCTTTTTGAATCTAACTTTAAAATCTAAACTCTTTAATGAAAATATTTACAAATAATTATGAATTTGGTTGACGATGATGATTATGAAAATTAATGCGCTATATATGCGCTATATATTCAAGTGTATTTGAAGGTGAACCTAAATTCTCATCTCTTAACAAATCACAGAAGACCCTCTTAAATGCATTGTGTGTTTGTTTGGCAAATTCTTTCAATATTATTTTACTTTCGTGTCATCATCTTAATATATTATGTTATGTATGTCAGATGTTGCTACAAGCAGATGTACTTGCAGATAAACCCAAAACAACAATTACCTCTCTGCCCCCTTATTGTATAGAGAAGTTGTTGAAAATTCCATTCAAAAATATTTACGTAAATTAAATTAAATATTCTTAATTTAAATAAAATTACATTATTAAAAAGCGGGTAAAATTCATATTTCTTATTTGTTTTCTGAATTAATTCATTTTTAAATTTTTTTAATTTAATTCATAGAGCCATTCTTGTTCTACTTTTAACTTTGACAAAATAAAAATCTAAATTCCTAATTTGTTGTTGTTTAGTTGGGTTGGGTTCTGCACCCTTTATGGATGATATATGCTGTGATATATATACAACATATTGAAACTTATCGAACCCTACCAAAAATTAAATGTAACGATTCAAGAGATTTTCTAATAAACAATTTTTTTTTATCTATAGTGATTTACTAAAGTCTAAGAAAATTGAAAAGTGAGATTTATCCATTGACATTTGAAATTTTATTTGAAAGTTTTTATTAAATTTTGGAAAACTTTTAAATATTATATAGAATTTTAGTATCCTTACCATTATAATTTTCCATTTTTATTGTATACGCAAATAATTGAAATTAAATTAAAAGGATATGTTTATGAAAATGCGTTACACCATAACAAAATGTAATTTTATACGTATTATTAGCTGGAAAATGTTTAGTATAACCGATTCAACTACAGTGATAAAATTTATAATTGTATTTTACCTACATTTAATCGAATTCATCTAAATTTTGCGATATAAAGGAATAAAGTATAAAGGACCAATGGTCCTTTATACTTTTGGTCTCACACAAAAGAAAAAAAGTCTCCCGTGAAGCGACAGTAAATTGGTTTATAAATGTACCTCCTCATCTATTTTGGAGGGGATGAAGGGTGTGAAAACTGTTTCCGTTTTTGAAAGGTTCTAATATACTTTCCCTAATTTTCAAGTTTAAAGTGTGTGTAAAATCACTTGATTTTATCACAATTCTAATTTAGAGCCCCCATAGTAATAAGGCTAGGACCCACTGAAGTTTCCAGCTTCATATTATTTTAGCATCAAATATATCGCAAGAGTTAACATTTATATCAAATTTCATTTAAATCGTACAACAATTACTATGTGCTCTATAGAACATATATCAAATAATATATATTTGTATTCGGATATTTTAAGGCGGACCCTACTGAAGTTACAGACTTCAAATTTTGTGTGTCCATAGTGTAAGCAGGAGTGTAAAACCAACCCGTATACAAAATTTGATTGAAATCCAAGACTTTTTTTTTTTGTCTGACCACGTCGTTTTTAGAACAATTAATATTTTATTCGAAGATTATGAGGGGGTTCCACTACAGTTTCCGACCCCACCGTTTCTTTTTTTTTTTTGCAGAGGTCCTAATCAACAATACTAACCTTTATACCAAATTTCATTCTAATCGTGGATAAGAATTACATGAGTTATGCTGACAAGTTTTTGTGGACGGGGACGCGGAATTTTCAAAAAAAAAGAAACGTTTTTTGGATTCTACACCCTTAAAAAAGTCCAGAAAATGAATTTCAGCGAAATCTATAATAATAATTTAAAATTGAAAAAGATTTTTAATTTTTTTTAAATACCAAAATTTTAAAACATAAGAAATATTTAGGCCATTTCCGAATCTATCGGATATTCTTATATGTATTACTCTTTTAGAGTAAACATTTAATGTAGTCGAGAGTACAATAAAAGATTGACAGATAATCAAGTGCGATCAGACAAATTAGTGTACTATTTTCGAATGCATTAAAAAATTTTTCGGAGTTTAGTTTTTCGGAATTAATTTAATGCGATAGTTTCGGACCCGGCTTTAAAACACAAAATATTGAAAAAGAAAAAAACTAAAATTTAATCAAAAAAAATTTTTATTTTAATTTTATTTTTTCAACTAACCATAATATGATAATCTTTAAATGTTACACTTGAAGTGAAAGTAAAATCAATTATCTTAAGATATTATTTTTTGATTATGTTTTTTTTTTATTAAAGTGATAGTTTAAAATAAACTTCTGAAAAAAAAAGAAATTTCAAAATTTAATAATGAAACAAAAATTATTTAAATATTCACTGACTTTTGACACTAATTTCTATATATATATATATATATATATATATATATATATATATATTATTAAATTTAATTTCACTTGTTATATATACCATTTAATAGATAATATAAGTTAAATTTTTTTTCCTTTTATTTTTGAAATTTTGGAAATTTCCAAATGTAAATTTCGAAATTTTTTTAATAAATTAAAAAAAAAATTAAATAATATATATACATATGCATTTATATATATATATATATTATTTATTGTTTACTTTTTAAGTAGAATAATGAAAGTATACTATTAATTTTTTTTTTATATAACACAAATATTAAAACTGTGATTAAAATTAAAATCCTTTAAAAATAAAAAAAAAATAAAAAAACATAGAACATTTTTAATAATGCCTGTACCCTTTTTTTAAATATTTTGATTTAAATTTTTTTTTTTGTTTTTTTTTTTTGCGTTTTGTTTGTTGTTTTTCGTTACAGTTGAATCAAAACGGAATGAACGGAAATATTCAGTTAATTTTTAAGCGAACTCTCTAAACACAGAATCAAAGAATTGATTTCGTATCTGAACTCTTCGGATTGGATATAAAACAGAAAACAACCACAAAATATAGGTCATGTGAGTGCAGTGGGGTCAAAAAGGTAAATGGGGCAAGCTAGTTCTAATTGAGACCTTCACACAGCATCATGAAGTCCACCATCCTACCAACCTATCTACCTATCTTAATCGGTAGTCATAAACTAAACAGTTCTTATCTAGAAACTAAAGTAAAAATTTTCTTTATAGTTTTTACGTTTAAAAGTGTTTCTAACAAAAAATGTTCGTAGAGAAATACGCAGAGTTTGTTCATACATTCTTTTTTTTATTTTTTTTTTTTCAACCATTAAAGTTTTAAAAATTAAGTTCGATAAAATCCGAAGGGAGGTGAGAATCTTCCAAAGAAACCAAGAATTTCCCTTTGGTACTGTCAGATTGTTACTGACTAAATTCACCTCCCCCTTTAGCCTAATATAATGATGAAATCCTTACCTGTTAACGCAGTATTTTGGTTAGGGAGTAGGGATAGGAAAGGATATATTATGTATTTAAAAAGGATGGAACGGAAATATAGTAAAATTAACGTACTTATTCCGTTAAAATATTCAATGAAATTTCACATTTTCTATTAACGGCGTTAATAGAAAGTCCGTAACACGAAAGTTATGGATTTAGTAAAGTAAAAGTTCGTAAGTAGGTTAATGGGCTACTTTGGTATGGAAAAAAAAAACTAGTTTAGGCGTTTCAGGAAGGCACATGCCATTACGGTGATTTATGTTATAAACTCAACAATTTTTAACGGAAAACAGGACAAAAAAGTTTTTTTTTTAATTTTTGAAAATTACAAAAATAATTTTTGAAATTTTAAAAAATTTCTTTGATATTTTTAAAAATTCAAAAATCAGCATCATTTGAAATGATTTCGCAAAAAAATTTTAACAAAATATAAATTTAAAATGTAATGAGATTCATACATTGAATTTTGGAAATAATTGCAAAAAAAACCCTATTACGCTTATGTGACGACCCCACGAATTATTAATTTTTTTTTTGAAAAATGGAAAATATGAAAAGAAAAACTCTATTTGTAAACGCTATAGTTTAAGATAAAAGAAAAAAAGAATTTTTTGAAAAATTTATTTTAAATCTAACTCTTATTTTACGCCGCTGATCAGACAGTATTAAAAATTGAATAGAAAAGCAATATAAATTGTGCTATACGAAAAAATCTTAAATAAGAATTCTTTTAGTTGTGTTGTACTCCATATCCCAGATTAATAGAATATCTTTATCGTGATTATAACTATATATAATATAAACATTCTATAGTAATGGCAGATTTTTGGGATTAATCTTATATATAATTAGTAATTCATTTTTTTTCCATATGATGAAAGGGAATACTGAAAATAAGTTCAGTTTAGATCGCAAAACGATTGCACAGTGTGATTTATAATTACCGCTTTTTATAAAAGAAGAATCAATTTCATTTTTTTTTTTAAATTTGTGTAATAAACAAAATATCAGATACACAGTTACACCAGCTATCCTATATATATAAAACCTTTTTAAGTTTTATATTAAAATGTTAAAGCATATTCATTTTAAAAATTTTGTACTCAACTTAAGATTTTCTTTCTAAAAAATTTTCAAAATTTTTAATATAAAAATATTTTTTTTTTTTTATCAAGGTCTCCTTGTCCCCTGATGGGTAATAAAATGACGCTAAATTGAAAATCAGCAACATATACCATATAATTTTTTCGTCAAATTTCTTATAGGTATAGATATATATAGAAAAGTATATAATACTTATTATGGATAAAATTACAATTAAAAAACCATAACCCGTAAAATATTTTTAACCGGTAACCGGGTTTTAGCACAGATATTTTTTTTATTCAATTGTAAGTTCGACTGTATATAACCAAAAATATTTTTATAATTTATCTCTCTATTTTTATAATTTATTTTATATTTTGAAACAAAAAAAAAAAGTTTTTTAATTTTCTCTTTTCAAAAATTTTCCAAAAAAAAAAAAAAAAAAAAAAAACAATAAATAATTTAAAAACTAAAGTGAAAGGACCACAGTATAAATAAAATACCAATATTATATACAAAATATATGTAACAAATATTTTCCAAAATTCCAAAAAATATATACCTATGTACATACATACATATGAATATATTCCAAAGAAATATTTTCTTCTCATTTATTTTAAAACACACACATATAACTTAAAAAAAAACAAAAAAAAAAAATCTAAGAGAATGAGAAAGAGTAAAATTTAGTTCCAATAAGAAAATATTTATCCTTTTTTTAGAAAATGTGAAAAAAAGCAAAAATAAAAGAAAATCAAAAAGGATAAAGAAAAAAAAATATGAGCGACATCTAGTTAAATTTAAAAAAAACATTTTTTTCTTTTTTTTTTATTGAAATTTTTTTTTTTTTAGTATTTTTTTTTTGTTGTTTTCTGTTTTTTTTGTTTTGTATTTTACTATAGCAAAATTAATATCGTATTTATCCAAGAAACCAACCAAAAAAAAAATTTTTGTTTTCCTTTTTGTTTCTTAAGTATTAAAATGTAAGAAAATATGAATCTATAAAATTAAGATGAAGAAAAATTTATATATATGTATAGGTACTTTTTATTTCTCTTTTCTTTATAAGTAAAGAATTTTTGTATTCTACGAGTATATCCTATATTAGGATTTTGATTAATTAAAAATTTTATTTTTAGATACATTAATTTATTATTTTACATATATATATATATCTATATAGGCATTTATATATTGTACATTTATATATAATTGTATATAGGTTATATATAGGTTAATTATATATAGGTATATACAAAAAAAAATCCACTTTGTACTCTAAACGCGATTGTACATGTTTCTTTTAAAATTTAACTTTTTTTGCGTCATTCTGCTGGGAAACAGTTAGATTTTGGGTACAGGGGACTATATACCTTATTATAACTTTTAGGATCCGTACTAAATACTCTTCTTTTAAAATCCTTTTAGACAAAATGCTACTTTTACAAAATCCTCTTTTTTTTTGAAAAATCGTAAAAAATCCTATTAGCGTTATAAGTTCGAACGTCATAAGTTCGAAAAAAAAAACAACATAAGTTCGACATATTAAAAATTTTCTTCGATTCTTTCAATCGAACGAATTCTTTCGTTGAATCGAAAGGTTTTTGACATCAAATACGGTCAAAATGAAAAGTCAACCTTAACATTGATCGGTTGATCAAATGTATAGATTTTGTGCCGTTAGAAGAAATTTTTGATTATTACTCACGCTTCTTTTTGGTCTATTACTTACTATGGTGATGAAAAGATACATTTTCCAAGAACTACGAATAATGTTGAGGCTTGGCATTGCCGTCTTCAGGTAAAAATATAATTATTTTGTTATGTAAAAAATTATTAACAACAATTTTTAAAAGACCGTATTTGGTAAATCACACATTGGGCCTTACAAATTGATATCGGAAATTGCAAAAGAATTGATAATGGCAATAACCAGAATCGATAGAGTGCAAAAGGGTAACCCCAAGTTTACCGCAAAAAAAAATTTAAATATTAAATTTAATATTAAAAATTAAGAAAAAAAAAAATATAAGGGGATTTTGGAAAGCAGGATTTTGGAAAAGTATAGGATTGTTAAAAGGAAGATTTTGGCAAAATAGGATTTTTTAAAACAGGTTTACATCACAGACCCATAACTTTTATATATCTAAGCTGATTTCCATTAATTGAAACTCTTTTATATTACAGTTTTACTATTACAGTTTTAGTTGTTTTTTTTTTGGGGGGAAGTCGATAATAACATCTATATATATTTTGAAAAATAATCCTTAGGAACTCTATTAGGAAATTTTTTGCCGTAGATTACTTTACTATACGTATACTATCAATATTTACATTTTTTCTAATAGACAAGTTAAATGAATCTGGTATATGGTGATTTATTAAGGATATCCTATATTTTTGATATATGTACTTTGTATTTAAAAATCATTATTTGTTTCTATATATATCGTGACGGTTCATATAAGACCTAGTATAATAACACCCTAGCCTTTGTTTCGTTTTTTTCGATGTCTCAAATCAAATTTTGTAAAAAATTTTCGAGAAATAAAGTGCGGATAGTCTGGTGTAATACAAAAAAAAATGTTAATGTTATTTTTTTTGTCTCCTGGGGCATAGTTATTTTCTATTTTTCTTCTGTATCTGTTCAGCTGTACTTGAAACAAAGCATACATATCGTCCTTTTTTTGCAACAACGAACAATCTATTCAACTTTTTGAAGTGTCTGTTTTTATGGTAACACTTTTACTATCATCATCAAAACGTTTTAGTACTTATGCTTCAGTAAAAATGTTAATCTCAATTATAGGTAACCAAATTCAAAAACTATTTTATTAACTCTTTAATTTCGATGCCCTCAAAATTTACAATGCCCTTCAACCTATTTTTATTACATTCAATAAGAATTCAATTCTGAGTCGATCCATACCTACATCTATCTCGACTCCTTTAAGGTGTCACAAAAGTAATGGGAAATTTATTATACCCTTGAACATTCGTTCATATAGGTATAATAAAAAAAAAAAATTAAAAAAGCATATACAATCTTTAGATATATAGTTTCCATAATTAACATAAAAATAATTTTACCATTATAAATTTTACACATGCATGCATACATAATAAAAAAAATGAACATACATAAAATAATTTGTAAAAAATAATTTGTATTATCAGGTCTTTATCATCAATTTGAGTTTTCCTCAAGATTTTTATGAGTTTTTCATTTTGAACCTTGTCGAATGCCTTCTCGAAATCGAAGAAAGATTTTATGAAGCATAAATAAACGTCATGATACACGTCAATAAAAACTAAAGAACAACAAAAAAAATGAAAATATTTTTTTGCAATCAGAATTATATTTTTTTTTATTTTCTTCTCTTTAATTCATTTAGATACACTAAGAATATATTTTTTGAACTTAAATATCTTCGGGTTATTTATTAACGGTATTTTGTTATCGTTGCTATTTCACTTAAAATGATAAAATGGTATAAGGGGCCTGGGTGACCTAGTGGGTAGGAGCATATAAAATTCGCTGTAAACACCGAATGAGTGTAGGTTCGAGTCGTAACATAAGATTTATTCCCCCTTACGACATTTACAGGCACGCCTGAAAAGGAAAGGCTGTGTAATTTCCTGTTCACATTTATGTGGTATAAAAATGCACTAAAAAAAAAAAAATATGGTGTGTAGGAATATATTCAGTCAGTTCTATGAAATTATTTCTATCTAGAAGAATACGAATCCTTCCAAAGGAATAAAACTCCGAGTTAAGTGTTGAGATAATGGTATTGATAATTTTCGTACCGTGTGAGTTGGTTTATTAAAAACATTTTCCATTAATTTCATTAATTCTCTGGATTATAAGGGTTTTCGTATGAGATGAATAATAAAATTGTCAATTCTGATTTATTTTTAGCCTTTTCATATAATATTTTGTTGTAGTACTCGTAGTAATGTGTGATAATTTGTTGTAGATTTCCTGTTTAAATTCGTACATATGCTCTGAGACATTTACGTTTAAATATTCTTATAGTTTTTCCATCATAGATGAACTGATGTTAAACCAGATTGAACAACCATAAGTTAATATTAGCCGAATTAAATTCTTGTAACAAAGTAATTTGATTTTTGCTACAGAGTATTTTTAAGTAAAAGAATTTACGAAGTGTGTTAGAAAGGTTTTATTTTGCTTTTCTTATTTCATTTTTAATGTCATCTTTGAGGTTACATATAGGTTTACTAGGACTTTGATAAAAATTTAAATTTCTAAGTATCTGAAACGATTTGAGAGATTGTTTATTTTTGTATTATTAAGCAATTTCTAGATGTAATAACTCTTAGTGATTTTTTTAGGGTTATTGTTAAATACTTTGTTGGTGTTTTTAGAAAAAGAACAGTTATACATTTTTGATAATTTATTTTAAATTTCTGGAATTTCCTATAAGTACATAATTAAAATGCCTTCTTTTATTTATTTATTTATATTAATATTACATACATAAATGTAATGCAATATTATTGAACCATCGGCTACCAAGGCCATTATAGGTCGAATACTATTATTAAATTATAAAGTATTATTTATTTTGTTTATATTATATATATTTTGTATTTACGCTATATTTGGTAGTAAGAGGCGTTTGTTTTCAACTAATAAAACTAGCTACCTGTGCAGGATTTGAACCCGCACTCCCTCGGTTAATAAGCCACGTGATTAACCACTAGGCCGCTGAGGCCCCAAAACTTCTTAATCAATCGGAATTTTAAGAATAAAATAATTGCATATTTTTAGGATTAAATAGTACTGGCTTATATTTTTCTCCGAACATTATGCAATTATTACTTATTATTTTATATATTTTTTTTTTTAAAATAGTTTTATTTATTTATTTTAATCTAATATTATATAATAAATTATTATAACATTAGTACAGCCCTCGGCTGCTATGGCCATTATGGGCTTGATAGAGATTAAATCTAATATATATACAACATTTACATGCTAATTACAAATTATTTACAAAAATTTATTTACAAAATTATTTAAGTTTTAGAATTTTATAAGGTTAAACATATTATAATCAACAGATTTTGTTTTTCTTAAGAATTTATGAAATATTTTAACTTATTAGCTTTTTTCTATTATATACAGTTTATTATATTAAGTTCCACATATTATAATGTTTAAAAAAATTTTCCAATCTATCAATATTCTCAGACTTCGGGTTCAGTATTTCATTTAAGTTTATTGAATGATTTTGTAGAAGATTATTTGAACCTGGACAGTCAACTAAAATATGTTTGATTGTCAGAATATGTACACAGTGTGGGCATATGGGTGGATTGGATTGAGCGAAGGTATGTTTTTTGGTGTAGAGAGTGTAACCTAAGCGAATTCTATTTATTTTGACTCCTACTGCTCTGTTTTTGGATCTCGTATGCTGGAGATGTTGCAATCGGCCAGTGAAATTTCAGGAAGCTATTGGAGGAGTTACACTTTACTTGTCTATTGTGCAGGATGTGTTTCTCTATTTCTTTAGTTTTGATATTTGGAAAATAGATACGTTCATACGGAGTTGGACTTTTTGCTGCTAATTTTGCTTCTTTGTCAGCTAGTTCGTTACCTGTTATGCCAGAGTGACTTGGAGTCCAAACCAATTTTATTTGTTTGTTTGACAATAACAGCATGCTCCTAATGTTGTCTATTATTGGTTGTTTATTTTTAATATTTTTAATTGCATTAAGCGAACTCAAACTATCTGTACATATTAATATGTAGTCTTTATTTAGGTTTAGGGTATATGTAAGTGCTTCGTATAGTGCTACTATTTCGGCGTTATAGATCTCGGTTTCTCCTGCCAGAATTTTCTTGACAAGTAACTTGTATTCATCAACTATAGCTAGTGCTACACCCTTATCTGATTTCGTGACATCGGTGAATATTTTATATGCATTAGCATGTAAATCTTTCATTCTTTGGAATAGCATCCGATATGTTTGGCAATCAGTGGTTTCCTTTTCGTATTCTGCTATGGACGTATCTATGTATTTACCTAGGTTTTGTAACCAGGGTGCTATATTGTAAGTGTTTGGCAGAGGTTTTTCGAGCAGAATATCGTGCGCGTGTGAATAGTCTTTAGCTTTTGTTAAGGCTGATATTTTGGGTGACTCTATTTTATTTCCAATCAAAGCACTTACTAGTTTGTTTAAAGGTTGGTTCAGCACACTAAATTGCTTGTGTATGAAGCTAGCTGCCTTCAGATCGCGCCTTTCTTCAAAGGTTGGAAAGCCTGATTCTATCTGAAAACTATCTACATTTGTCGTTCTTAGCGCTGCTAACGCAATTCTGATCGTTTGATTTAGTTGTCTTTTAGTTTTTGTATACTGGCCTGGCTACAATACTCATAAATTGTTATAGCGTAATCTATTTTGCCAAATTGTAAAGCTCTTGCTATTTCTAGAGCAATTTTGATCGGAGGCCCACACTTGTTTCTACAAATCAGTTTTAAGAGGTTGTTCGTCTTTTTTAATTTTTTTATCAGCTTATTAATATGTGGTTCATATTTCATAGTTTTTGTAAAGGTGAGACCTAACACTGTGATTTCTTTAACTATTTGAATTCCTGAATTGTTATATCTCAATACTCCTGTATTGCAACTTCTTCTTCTACATATGTGTATAGCTTCCATTTTATCCAAGGGCAAGTTAACACCATTTGAATCCCAGATTTTCAATCTGTTTAGACCAACCTGTACTTTGTTGTTAATTTCGTTATCTTTCCCTGTACTATATATAAGTATATTGTCAGCGTATATTAGATACCTGAGTCCTTTAATCTCTTTTAATGTATTGGGTAGAGTGGAGATGAAAGTATTGAATAAGTGTACAGATAGTGGAGATCCTTGTGGAATTCCATTAGACAGATTTTGGATGTTAGACAGCTTCCCATTAATTTTGACTACAATTTTTATGTTAGTTAAATAGCTCTCAATAGTTCTTATAAATTTCGTACCTATTTTCCATTTGACTAGGTGCTCTATTATCTTGTGTTATCTATAAATAAATAAATAAATAAATAGTTTTATTTCTGTATCTGTAAATATAATTTTTTTTTTATCAAAATTAAAAAAAATAATTTATTTATATCTATAAATTAAGGTACTCATGGCTTACTCATAGCTAGGCTCTCTTACTTAATTTATTATTACTTAAATTAGATATAAAATGTTTTTTAATTAGACATTTATTTTAAATATTATTTTTTTTTTTTTTTTTATGTAATCAATTATTTATCTATAATTTATTATAATTCCTATAATAATTTATAATATAATTTTTTAAAAAATGTGGAACGCTTCACGATTTTGCGTGTTATCCTTGCGCAGGGGTCATATTAATCTTCTTCCAATTTTAGTATATGTTCTGTCGAAACAAGAACAGAAATAATATACGAAGACGATCAATAGGTGGCATATTAAAGCATTTTACGAACTATACTTCTCTGTACTTCTAAGAACTTCACTATACTTCTCTGAATATTGTTTCGTATGAGACGAATAATAAAATTATCGATTCTGATTATTTTTGACCCTTTTCATATAATATTTTGTTGTAGTACTCGTAGTAATGTGTGATAATTTGTTGTAGATTTCCTGTTTAAATTCGTACATATGCTCTGAGACATTTACGTTTAAATATTCTTATAGTTTTTCCATCATAGATGAACTGATGTTAAACCAGATTGAACAACCATAAGTTAATATTAGCCGAATTAAATTCTTGTAACAAAGTAATTTAATTTG
The DNA here is from genome assembly GCA_947095535.1 of Poecilobothrus nobilitatus. NCBI lineage: Eukaryota > Metazoa > Arthropoda > Insecta > Diptera > Dolichopodidae > Poecilobothrus > Poecilobothrus nobilitatus. The sequence goes on along the minus strand of OX352775.1, from coordinate 12,638,874 downwards.
TTGAAACCTTGTGCTAGTAAGTTTGTTGTTGATTTTCTTATTTGATTTTTAACGCGTAATCTTTGAAGTTATATATAGGTTTTGATATAAAATTCCTAAAGTTCGCTTCAGACTATATATATTTTTCATCTGACATGGCTGAATAAAAAACAGAAGAAAAATCAGATAGAATTAGATCCAGTTCTAAAATAAAATCTACATATGTAATGTCATCTGAAATGTCAAAAGTTCGTTTTTTTTAGTCTGAAGCGACCTTAAGTATTTGAAACTTTGCCACTTGTTAATTTTTGTATTATATTACGCGCTTTCGGTTGGAATTCTCTCCGCAATGTTTTTTGTTTTTTTAGATTATTATTAATTAAGAGAACATTTACACATTTTTGATAATTTTTTTGAACCTCCAATTTTTTGAGTTTCCATCTTTTGAGCATTAGTGATGGTCTGCCATATATATTGTTAAGTTGTCACCAAAAGCAATACTGTAACTAGGCACTAGGCACAGGCAAGTTTTGTTTAGTGTGTCCATCAATAGCTCGCTAATATATATATATATATTAAACAATATGGGTGAATTTACGGTACCTTGTTGGAGACCATTGTCTATTTGAAACTCTTTAGAGAATTTCTTGTTAATAGAAATAACTTGAAAGGTTTTATTTCGTATCATGCTTTCAATCATATACACTATAGGTGTGAAGGATATTTATATTTTAATAATTTGTATTTACATACCATATATAGCCAAACGATATCAAATCCTTTTTCAAAGTCAATGAAACAAGTTCGCTACGCATTTTGTTTTTATCATTTATCTGCCTATACAGATATCAAAAGATAATTTAACCATTGCATGGATTGTGTTATGTTTATAGCGGAAACCAAATTGATTTGCAGGTATAATCCATATTTTTTTTCGGTTTCTTATTAATAATAACTTATTAATAATAACTTCAAAAATCTTGCTCATGTTATAATAGGTAATAAATTGATAGGCCTATAACTATTCAGATCGGTGAGATCGGGTTCTTTGTCCAGTTTTATTACGGCTACAACAAGCGCTTTTTTTCCAGTCTTTTGGGAAATAACTTATATTTAGACAATATTTTTTATTGCATTTGCATGCCCTTTATGTCCTGCAACATAATATACCTGCATACGATTATACGAACGAAACAAATGCGTGTAGATGTGATTCTGTATAATTTTAAAATTAATAATCAGTTATTATATTCGATGTTAAAAGCAATTAAAAAAAAAAAATAAATAAATAAATAAATTGAAATTCGTTAACATTTAAAATGAAAATCAAATTAAATCTATAATTTTATTTTTTATAGTGCATTTCCCTGCCAGATAAATGAAACAAGGAAATTACACATAGCCTTTCTTTTTCAGGCGTGGCTGTACATGTTGTAAGGGGGAATTATTCTTACGACGTGTGTGAGATTCTAACCTACACTCCCTTGGTGTTTAGATCGTATTTTTATACGGTCTTACCCAGTAGGCCACCGAGGCTCTTAAATTTATTATTATTATTGTTATATTTTTTTATGTTTTTTTTTTTGGATGGTGCTACAAAATTTTCATTGTTTTTTAATTAAATTTTGTTTTATTTAAATGTATTCAATCTATGTAGATATGATTTTTTTTTTGTTTTCATTCTATATCTTTTTTTTTTAGTAATTTAAGATTTTATTAAAAACTTTCTCTTAATATTATTATAAATATATATTATATATATATACATATATGTATGTATGTATCTACATATTTATGTTGTATAAGATAAATATTTAAAATATAATAAAAATAAAAAAATACTATACATACATACATATACCTATACATACATATAAAAATATTAAATAAAAATGTAATATATATTTTTTAAGCGTTTTTTTAAAAAAAAAAAAAAAACAGAAAAAAAAACTAAAACTTTATTCTTAAACTCGAATTTCTTTAAGAAACAAAAGAAAAAAATTCCTCTTAAAAATGCAAAAAAAAAAAACATTGTTCACGACCAATAAAAATAAAACTATGTGAAATTTTCCTATTGGCTGAGATGAATGCGCGAAAAATCTGTTTTTTTTTTTGTATCATCAAAAAAAACAAAAAAAAAAAAAGCTAAAGGAAAATAATAAAATAATTTTTCTTCAATCTTTTCTTTTTCTACACTTTTTCCACTTACTTTTTTTTTCGTGTTTTTTTTTTTTGTTTTTATTTTGATGGTTGTTTTGTTTTTCATTTTTTTTATGTACAACACAATTTTAAAGCATCGCAAAAAAAAAAAAAAAAAAAGGAAAAAATAAAATATTTTCTTTGAATGAATCTATCTCTTTTTTTTTTCATAAAATATTAAATAACGCTTTTCTACTCGTCATATCTGCATTAGTGTTCGTTTTTCCATTCTTTTAAAACTTCTTTTTTTTTCCTTTTATTTTGTTTTTGTTTTTTTTTTTTTAAGACTGTTATGTATTTATATCTCTACTTATATAAAGAATTTTTTATTTGTTTTTTTTTTATTTTTTTGTGTGTTATTTTATTCATTTTCTCAATTTCTTTTTTAAACTCTATTTACATACAAGAGAAAATTGTTACATTCTTTCTGTGGTAATAAAAAAATTGTTGTTGTTGTTTTTATTTTTGTTGTAAATGTCGCGATAACAATAATTTAGCAAAAAAAAAAAAATTAAGAAATTAAATTAAATTTAACAGTTATATATAAAATGTTCTATATACTATTATTATATATAAATATATTATTATATATTTATATATATTTGTATATATATATTTTTTATTAAATTAATTAATTCTTATCTTAAATGTATACAAAACAAAGTAACATCAGTGTTATTTTTTTTTTTTAAATATTCTATTTCTTAACTTGTGCTAATTTTGTAATTTTCACATTCTTTAGGTTGTGATCAGTTTATTATAGAATCACAATTCTTTATGCAATTAAGAATTCTCGCTCTAACTTCCTATATACTTCTTACAACTCCCTCTAAATAAAAAGTACATTATTACACAGCCGTCTTTCCTTTTCAGGCGTGGCTGTAAATGTCATAAGGGGGAATTATTCTTACGACTTTTGTTGGATTCGAATCCAAACTCCCTCAGTGTTTATGCAGTGTTTTATATACGCTCTTATCCACTAGGCTATCGAGAGCCCCCGATGGGGTGTGGATAAGATGAGAGGTGAGAGTGAGGATAGAGCGTATAAGTAACAGCGAAACACGAGAGGTTGGCCGAAAGGTATGTCGCTCTTTTTTTATTATTAATTATAATTTTCAGTGAAATTAAAGTTTTTTTGTTTTATTTTCATACACATAATATATTAATGTCAATTATTTTTTGTTTGAAGATGCTATAGTTTTTTAATTTGGTCTGCTCCCCATTTTAAAATCTGGTTCCCCATACATTAAGTATATAGCAATTTTTTTTAAATGCCTATTTCTTTTGAAGATTCCCGCCAACTTTTTGTTAGGAAGATTTTGAAAGAAAAAAGGAAAAATGTCTGATCCTGATAAAAACTAAACCATATTTACAATATATAAAAACGTTTTTTTATCAGATTCACAAGCCGATTGAATAGCTTTCAAATAAACATTTTTTTTCCTTAAAAATCACTTAATTCAATTTTTTTCATTAAAAATTCCACTTAATTTTCAAATTTTATTTCGATTCAAATTTTAACACTTGTTAAGAAAAATTTGTTAAGAAAAATTATACTTTTCATTAATTTTCCTTCCACAAGCTATTTGTTCTGGAATTGAATCCGCGAAATCTCTCAGTTAATATGACATGTGTTTAATCACTCGGCCACCGAGACTCTCTCAAACTTTGTTACTTATTTTTTCTGTAGTTGCTTACTTTTTTTTAGATTTCATTATCGCGAAAACTAATAGAAATAGATTTCATTCTTTCAAAACAATTTTTTGTGAAAGCGAATCACTCAGTATATTGTTGTTATAATGTTATTCAACTTTTTTAGCACATTTCCAAATAAAATTTTGATAAAAAATATTAGTTTCACTCTGTCTGTCCGTCCGTCTGTTTACAAAATATCTACACCGTTCAAAATAGAGCAATAAAATTTTAACCGTGTCGAAAAAAAATTAACATTGCAGGACAACTTTTTCATGTAGCCCCATCCATTAAAAAGTTACAGCCTATCAAACTTTAAAAAATCCCTTCTTTTAAATGTATATTCATATCTGTTCTGATATATCATGTTCTGATTATTTATCAAGTTCAAGATTATGATATCAAGTTCTGATTAAAATTTTTGCAATTTAAAAATGTCATTCCACAGGAATTTTTTTTTAGCTTTATATTTTTTTTTACCTGCACGCTTTTAGATAGGGGACTTGATATTTCGAGGTAAGAGAAAACTTTTAGAATTAGTACAAGTTTCCTCAGGAAAATTTTTTTGTATCCCAAGGGCTATTAGGGCTTAAAAAATTCAAATTTGCTATTAGGGCTCAAAAAGACACCTGTACAAATTTTTCTTCGGCAAAAATTAAAAGTCCAATAATATATTTTTACATGTGTTAACGGTTTCTTTTAGTTGTATAGGGTTACGATGTTATCGCCCCTCAAAATTTGCAAAAAACCGCCATTTTCCGTTAACGTATATATCTCAAATTTTGCGTAAGAATTTTACAATCTAAAAACGCTAAGACTGGAACTGTTCTTATACCCTTATAAAACAATATTAAAATTATGCAATATTTTGCAATTTATTACATAAATTTACCGTTATGTGAAGACAAAATGTTGCTAGATTTTTCTTTTTTCATAACTCCAGCACACTATTAGTTAGAACCTTAAAATTTTAAGAGAAGAAAAGATCTTTTAGAATTAGTATAAATTGTATCAGAAAGTTTTTTTTTCTACCACCTCCCGTTTAAGGGCTATTAGGGCTGAAAAATTGAAATTTTTCTATTTTTAAACACCTGTAACTTAGACCTGTACATATTTTTTTCAAAATTAAAGCTTCAACTTTATAATTTTACATGTATTAATGGGTTTTTTCTTAATTGTGTGTTAACGTGTTAACCTTTAAATTGATGAAAGTGTTTCTTTATTTTTCACAGTTTTTCTTATTTCATATATGAAATTTTAAGAAAATTTTCAAATTTTTCTTCTTTTGTTTTTCTAATTTGCACATATTTATTTAGACTGTGAGAATTTTGAAATGAATTTGAAATTTGGACAATGTAAACTAACCTTCAGGTGACTAACCCCTTTATTTTTCTTAAAATTTAACTTGGGGAGGGGGGGATTAATTAATTTTTTTTTTGGAGAGTTAGTTTAATTTTTGAAATTCCAAGGCCAGGAATATAAGGATTTTTAATAAATATGAATCTTTAAATTCTCAGAACACTTTATAAATCCAAAGTATCCCATTTCTTTTATTGATTATAATTTTTTTTGAAGTACATTTCTCTGCCACGTAAACAGGTGGACAGGAAATTACACAGCCTTTTCTTTTCAGGCGTGGCTGTAAATGTCGTAAAGGGGAATAACTCTTACGAAGTGTATGGGATTGGAAGCTACACTCCCTCAGTGTTTACAACGTATTTTATAAGCTCTTATCCATTAAGCCACCGAGACGCCTTGTATATAATTATTGTAATACTTTTTTTTTTTTTAAGGTTAAATGCTTGTCAAAATATACACGTTAGATCCCTAATTGATTCTATACTCTATCTAAAAGAAAATATAATAAGATTAGAAAGATTTTCTATACATAGTACTATGTTACATATACTATGTATATATATAAATATATTATATGTATATATATAAATACATTTTTCAAAATTTATTCATTTAGTGTGTATATAATTAAAGAAAAAAGAAAAAGAATTATTTTATTAAAAAAAGGTACATGGAAAATTTTAGTTTTGGTTAAATGAAAGAAAAATGATGTTTATATGTTCTTCGTTTTTTTTTTTTTTTAATTACTTATTTATAACAAAAAAAAACAAAAAAAAAATTATGATTATGATTATGACATCTTTAAACTTTTAATATATTATGTTGCTTTTTCTTTCAAAAATTCAAAAAGTTCTACATAGTCATTGTAATTTAATTAATTATAAATAGAAAAAGTTTGTTAATATTTTTATAACGGTTTTTTTTGTTTTATTTTTTTTGAACCAATAAGATTCTTAAGATGACTTTACCAAAAATCTAAAAAAAAAAAAAAAATTAAATAAGATGTTGGTAATTTTTCTAATTGATTTTCTTTTGCTTTTATTTATGGGTGTTTTGTTTTCTTTTTTCATTCCACTTTTGACAATAACAACCATTTTTAATTTCTGATTTTTTTTTTACTTATTTTTATTTATTCTTATCAATTATGATTCATCAATCATCATCATTAAGATATACATACATATATATGTATATAATTTTCTCGGGAACATTGTGTTAATATTAATTGTATGGCAAATTACCAAAAAAAAAAAATATAAGAATAATAATAATAATTTGCATAGTTTTAGGATGAATTATTAAATGTTATAATTTATCCGAAAAGTATGCAAATTAATATTATTATTTTATTTTATTTTTTTTTTTTCAAATTTTAAAAGAATCGAGTATCGAATATCGAAATATATATTAAATGTGTTTTATAAAAATGAATTTTACTTTAATCCCCATTACCTGAAGCCGAAAATGGTTATCATATTATTGATAGATTATTGGCTACATATATTATAAGTTTTATAACATATGTACATATACTTCTATACCTAGATACATATTTTATAAAATATATATATATTTATATTATATTATAAAAATTACAAAAAAAAGGAGTAAAAAATTTCTTAGTAAAACTTTCAAACATAACCTATAAATATATCATTAAATAATGCAAAATAAATAAATAAATAAATAAACCGACAGCGACGAGTTAATATAAAAGCATGAGATTTTGTAAATAAATTAACAAGAAATTTAAAAATTACAACGAAATATATGTATACACTCTGATCCTGATTTACAACCCAATATACGTTTCTGAAATGATGGGTGAAAAAAAAGAGATCTAAATCGAAATGAAAATACTTAAGATGTGTACTCAAGATGTAAATCTAAAAGGTGTAAATCGGGATCTGAGTGTATGTGATTCAAGAGATTTTCGTATCTTAGCAATAAAAATAAAAAATTTCCTATTTTGATTAACCAAAAATCACTTATCATATATACTTTTAAAAGCAAGCAATCATTTAACAACATTTTAGTTTGGAACATCAATAAATTTTGTTCATTTTGTCGGATCTGAACAATACTATATATTATATAACTTCTGTTTAAAAAACAAATACATCTTCATGTTTTTCTCTCGATTTACGCGACTCTTCAGTTTTCATTTGTCTTGTTCGGATTTTATTCAAAACAATTGTGCGATGTTCGATTCATCATTGTTTTTCTTTTTTGTGGGACTGTTGTTTTATCCCTCTACTAGATCCTTAAAGTATCTAGTCCTAGCCCTTAGAGTATCTATAGTAGAGGGATAATTAACAGTGTATATTTCAAGATAAAACTGAGTTTTAAATAAAAACTTTTATAGGTTCTTCTAATTTCAAATATCAAAATTTATTAATCTCTTTGAGAACATAATTTTGTATTAATCAATTGTTTGATAGCTAAGATTTTTTTATCTGTTGGTAATAAGATACAATTTTGGCAAAAAAAAAAAATTGTAAATCTTTAGTTAGGCTTACAAAGAGGTTACAAACTTTATTAATGGAACTACTATTCATAAATTCTTAATGTTTAAAACTAAAGCTGACACAATTTTAATCAATGCTCTCTAAACAATTATTTTAATCATTAGAAGAAATAAAATAGAACAAGACAGAATGTAAACCAATGGCTTTTAAAAGCCCACATTTCCAAAAGATAATACAAACTGTTTAGAATTTGTGATTTGTACCAAAAATTTGAAAATTTCATATAAGAAAAAATGTGAAAATAGGACTTTTTAATCTGGAAACCTGTATAACTAAGAAAACCCGTTAATACACATAAAAATTTATTACTGGAGCTTTAATTTTTATATCTTGCCGAAGAAAAATTTTTACAGTTGCCTAAATTACAAGTGTCTAAAAATAGAATATTTAAAATTTTTGAGCCCTAATAGGTTTTAAACAGAGGCTGATACAAAAAAAATTTCTGAGGAATACTATATATACTAATTCTAAAAGTTCTTTCTTTTCTCAAAATTTCAAGTTCCTATATCTGAAAGCGTGCCGGAGTTATGAAAAAAGAAATATCATGAAAAATTTGGTTTTCATATAACGGTAAATTTAAATAGTAAATTAGGTACATAATATTGCATAATTTTGATATTGTATTATAGAGGTAAGAAAGTTTCCGTTCTTCTAGTGTTTTTAGATTGTAACACTAGTACGCAGAGCCTGAGATATATACATCTGAAAAGAGGGCTTTTTTGCTATTTTGGCAGACTGTAACTCTGGCAGCCTATACAATTAAAAGAAACTATTATTACGCATTTAAAAATACGACTTTTTCAAAGTTTGAGGGGCTGTATAATTGGGGAGCCCTGATGGATGGGTCTACATGAAAAAAATATTGCACAAAATTAATTTTTTTTATGAGGCCTACCCGGACGGACGAACAGCTAGAGTGAAACTAATAGGCACATTTTTTTCAAAATTTTTTTGGAAATGTCCTAAAAAAGTTATTTTACAAGTTTTTTTTTTTATCCTTCAGCACAATACAATAATACACATTTTATTCATACATTATGAATTTAAAATTATGTATGTATATATGTGAATAAGTAAGTATTTATATACATATTAAATTTTAAATATTAGATCACATTTTAAGATTATGTACATATTATATTCTAATTAAAGAACATAAGATAAAATCATTTTATAGAATTTATTTAGAAATAATTTAATAAACACGCATATTGCATGCATACATATGTACATATGTATATATTTATTCTATTTAGAAAAAAAGAAAGAAAAAAAAGAAACAAAAACAAAGTTATTTATTTAAAAACAATTATACAGGATGATCCGCATAATAATGCAATAATTTCAGGAGATTAATTTCTGAAATTAAAACTATAAAAAAAAAATTCGAAGCCTTACCGTTCCTCTTTAAGGCCCCACAGTTCCACAAAACTATTCGTTCCACAATCTAACCTTCATACAAAACTTTTGTCTACATATTACACCTACACTACACGATGCGGTTCATGCCAATGCACTTTCTTACGAATCACCAATAAAGTAAAATAACATAAAAGTTTCAATATCTTGAAAACAACCCCGCATCCCCCTACATTTTTATCATAGTTTTAGTATCAGGAATCGTCTCTTCTGAAATATTTTGCACTCTTATGGGGAACACCCTGTATATATTATATAAGAATATAAGAATGAGTAGTAAGAATGGGTGGAAAAAAAAAAACTTTTTTAACTAAATATTTGATTGACGTTTTAGATGTAAGAAATTATAACATAAGAATTAAAGTTATAAATTTCGATATTCTTAAAATTAAATTAAATTCAAATGAATTTTTTAAGTATTAAATACATTTAAAATTAAACTTTTTGTTTAATCTAATTATAGTTGTACTTTGTTAGAATATTTATGCAGATAACTTTAGTATATTATTATTACTAAAAATTATTGCTAAGAAATTGAATTAAAATCCATGTGCAATCCTTTTAAACATAAGTAATTTTTTTTTTTAATGCATTTCTCTGCCACATAAATGTGGACAGGAAATTACACAGCCGTTCCTGTTTTCCTGGAAATGTCGTAAGGGGGAATAACTCTTACGACATGTGTGGGATTCGAACCCACACTCCCTCGGTGTTTACAGCGTATTTTATACGCTCTTGCCCACTGGCCACCGGGGTCCCATATAAGTAATTTTAATTGAAGAACATTTTTTCGAAAAAATTTTTATCGTAATCACGGTGCAACCGCAGTCACCTAAAAATCTATAATTAATCTTAGATCAATAATTTTTGAAATATGTTATATCCTTACAACAAATTTTTCCTTGTGCGACTTTTAAAATAATATAATACTCTACAAAAAAGAACACATTTATAAAAGTATTTGGGCAGTTTTTTTGTTCAAAAAACAAAATTATAAAATACCAAAATTCCAAAATACATAAAATATAAATTATTAAATTACAAAATTTTATATTAAATTACTATAATACGGAAAAGTTCACCAATTTTGTGAAAATAAATAAATCTTAAACAAAAAAAAAAAAAGAAATCTTGAATATTGAAAATGTGTGAAGAAAAATTTTTTGGATTAAAATTACATATTTATTTTTTTTTTTTTAGATCGGCGCTGAATTTTGATGATTAACCAATTGTAAAAATCCTCCTAATTCAAAATTTTGCATATATACATGATCTAAAAAAAGCATATTACTCAGATTTTGTAACCACCGCTTTAAAATTTCTTCATTATTTTTTTTTATATATGCACATTTTATAATAACAATAATTAAACAATAATTAAAATAATGGATATACTGTTTTCTTCAAACCTCGCCGTTATACAAAAATTATTGAAATCCTGTGTTGTAACCGGTTTTTTTTGTTTACATAGAAATAAAGCATTAAAATCCGCCCCTAATGAAGTTTTTCAAATCCTGATTTTGTGACCCAAAATTTACTTTAAAAGTTTTTAATTTTTGGGATTTTGTATTACGAATTTTATAATATAAGATGATGAATTTGGGGATTTTGTCATTTAGGCCTCTTTACCTTACTTTTTGGGTATATATTATACCATATACACTTGACTATGATTTTAGAAAATTTAGTTCAACCTTTATTATATAGGTAAGCATCAAATTATTTATTCTACAGACCATTTTGAACAATACATCTTGTGGCAAAAAACGAATCAAAACCTGACTGATCTCTCAAGGATACTCAGTCAAACCTCAGTCTGACTGATCTGACAAGGATAAGTCACTGTATAGGTGGGACACACACCTTGACGGAATCTTGAGATTATCATTATTATTTGTAAAAAAATTGTTTTTTTTTCCTAAGGGAGGTGGGAATCTTCCAAAGACACCAAAAATTTCCCCTTGGTAGTGTCAGATTTTTACTGACTAAACCCACTTCCCCCTTTAGTCCTTATAATGGGATAAAACCTTTACTTGCAAACGCAGTATATTGGCTAGGAAGTAAGGATAGGAAAGGATACGCAAACATTGAATTCGAGATGGACTGTAAGGAAACAATGAATTCGCCTATTATTATTACTATTTTGCTAACAGTGAATATAGCCGTTACAACAGTTACAACATGTAGTAGTATATAACACCTTACTGCATGAGGTAATTATTGAAGGCAACCCCCCACTGTCACCGTAGCAGCTATTATTATTGGTATTAGTATTCTTATTAATATTATTATTTTACTACAGAGTCAGGGCTATCAGTGGATTACAACGTGCAGTAGTATATAACACCTTACTGCATAATGTAACCAAAAATAGCTCCACTGTACCAGCTATTATTATTATATTGAATGGAATCCTCAAAATGTTCGATGAGGAAAGACTCAAGAAGAGAATGAAAAATAACAGGTCTTCTTATGTGAAGTGTGGGCTACATGTGGAATGTGACTACAACTGAAACGTCTAGTTGTAAATTGAGGACAATGGAGAGCATTTTTTTTGCTCCAACAGAATTTGAAGAACCTTTAATAAAATATGAAATTTGACCTTAATAAAACATTAAGAAAATATATAATTAATGATAATACGGAAGGGTTAATTTAAAAAAAAAAATATAGTCGTACGGTTATATAGTTTTCAAATTGGATATATGTAACTTTTTTTTTATCTATATCTAATAATCTATATATGATACACAATTAAATTTTTGTGTGTACAATTTAGATTTTAAATTTCATCCATAATTTATTAAATAGATCAACATTTTATCAAAATTTTATATATTTTCATTTACTAACTAACAATATATATAAATATAATGTATGTACATAAAACTACAGAGTAAAAATGTATATGCAAATATTCATCATCTATAATCTATGTAAGCATATTATGTATATACAAATAAATATACGTAGAACCATCTATATATTAAAATATGTTTTTTTTATATTTTATTCTGTTTATAAGTTTATACGTATATATATATATATATATATTATATATATTGGACATTGCAAAACAGAGAAAATTTTAATTTCGGAAATTATTAAATAACACCTTAAATTTTAAAGAAACTTTTACATCTAGGATGTGATACAGTTTATTTCAAAGGCAGTATTAAAAATGGCGGGATGAAATAATATCTATATGGAAATAATACCTAAAATGTTTTATTTCCAATTCGGAAGGCTATTATGGAAAATTCCTATATAGAAAATCCCGAAATATATGAAGGCTATTTTGGAAAATTCCGCTGTTAGGCCTTTATTTACTATTTTTTTTTATTCTTTTGGCACTTCTTAAAAAAATTTTTAAATAAATGCATGCCTGTTAATTTCATTCTGTTTGTCTCGTCGGTTTGCCTATCTGTCTGTCTGTTTACAAACTTCTATACACCCGATTAAGACAAATAAATGAAATTTTATATGTAAATAGATCTCATAAAAAAGTAACAGTTCTGGGAAAATTTTTCTTAAGTAACTCTAACTGTTATTAACCTACACAGCCGCTGAAAATTAGTATAAAACTTTATATTGAAATGGTTATATAGGTGAAATTCTAGTAAAGATTTTTCTAATCTGAAGAAATCAAACAACAGGATATCACTTTGCTAATTAAGGAAAAAATTAGTATAGTTTATTTTGTAATAATATGTAAAGCCTATATTTTTTTGCCAACATTTGTAGCGCCGAATCTCTTAAACATTTAAACGATTAAATATTTTCAATTTTGAGAGGAGGGATAATATCTTTTACAATTGTCATAAGTCACTTTAGAAAAAAAAAATTCTATTGCCATATTTTAAGAGCTTTAAGTAGTCAATAATTAAAATTTTCTTCATTCATTTCACTCATTTTGCGTAATTTCCTTCACAGAAAAAAAAAAACTAAGAAAAAATACAAAATTTTGATATAAAAAAAAGTTACAATTCTAGAATATTTTTTAGTGATTATACAGTAGAATTTTGGAAATGTGCGGGGGATCCTTTTAAAACTCTTGGTATGATGTATCAAAAGCATTCAAAATGACTGAACTGTAACTCTGTAACTATAATTATAAAATCCTTCCAAATTCAAAATGTCGTATATACATATGCATACATATACATATAAATATTCTATAGTAAAACAGAAATCCTGATTTTGTAACCAACTAGAAAATGTTCCCTAATTTCATTTTGTATACACACATACATATTTCAAGCATTTAAGATAAACTTCTGCAAAAAGAAATGATTGGAATCCTTATTTTGAATCTATAACTATACAAAAAATCAACAGTATCTTCTACAAATCTATTCATATTTGCAAACCTATTCCATATACACGATTAATTCAATTTTGATATTTTTATATGAAAATATATATATTTTTTTTACAGTAACAAGCTTTTAAAACAATATCTGTTTTCTTCCAGAATTAATATATTTTTTTTTTTCTGCAAATATAGCCAAAGCCCAACACTACCTTGAGGAAGCACGTGCAATTCCTCTTGAAGACTTTCAATCAACCCTCGTAAAAAAAACCAAAACATCCTTTATTTCAAATTCGATTTGGAAATAAGATCTATTAATCATTATATCCTTAGGTGTTATTGCACCCCTCCATTAGAAATATTGTGATATATACTTAAAATTATATATATTTTTTTTTAAGTAAACTGGAGTATAGTGCGGTAAAAAAAATATATTCTGCCACAAAAATTCCACAAAAATATTTAGATATCAAATGAGGAGATTCCTAATTATTAATTAATATCTCACAAATGTTTAGAAATAAGGGAGTACAATCATCAAAACAAGCTAAACTAAAAATCTACTAATAGCGTATGCAAAAAAAAAGGATTTAATATTATATAACATATTAGCTAGCTCCATTTATATCAAGTCTATTATATATAGTAGTTATACTAAGATCTTATTATATGTTTAGTATTAAAAAAATATCATAAGACTACATTTTTAGGTAAAGCTTGGTATGCAACTAGTACTCTAGAAAAAAAAAATTTTTATATGGAATTTCTGTTCAAATTTTTCTCGTATTTGTCATATTTAAAAATTTTACCTCAGTACTCGTAGCTGCTAGAAAAAAAGTCTTTCAACTAGTTGAAAGTACTGCTGTCATTTTTTTTCTTAAGATTTATTTACCTATGGTGGATAAAAATTTTATTTTCCTAGCAAATGTCATTTAGACCATATTTTAACCAGACGTGTTTTAACCTGTTTTTAATTTTGAATTTTGAATGTCAAAATAAATGAAGGTGAGGAGGACTATAGTTATAATTTTCAAGAGTATTTGGAATTCGAGCAAATTGAAGAAACAAATGTTGAAAATAATTCTACTTTGAAGGTGAAAAATACAAATGTAAAGGTAGCTACCATAAACAACGAAGTAAAAAGAAAGCAAATTTTAGATTAGGATTTACCCATCATTTTCTTTTCTTTTTTTTTTTTATATTTGATATTATGGATGCATTATGATGTAATATATCCAGCGGGAAATTCTAATTCTTCTTCTTTCTCAATCTTTATCTTTAAAAGGTTTGAGTCATAATTTAAATTTATTCTTGATTTTGTAGCAAATAAAACAAAACACACTTTTATTATGACATTATAAATAAATGTCTAAACATTTTTCTTGGACTACTGTCAAATTTTTACTGGATTAAAATATTTCTTCGCTTCAATTTTTTTTTTTCTAGCAGTTGAGTATACCTACTAGTTGCAAACCAAGCTTAAGCAATAAACAAAAATGTTGCATCTTTAAAAATTTACTAATTTTTAAAAGACTCATGGAAAATATTTGTACCAAACTCATTCTTCAACCCCAATAATAAGGTATTTATATATTCTAACAGGTACAGTAGTATAATAAGTTTGAAATTATAGAAAGAAAAAATGAAAAAAAAAAAAAAAAACTCTTAAATATTTCATTAGATGGAAACTACATATAAACAATAAATATTGAAAATCCTTATATTTATTACAAAAGCAATTTGTATCATTTGGATTCAATCCTCAAGAATGAACTGTAAAATAAAAGTAAAACATAAAACTGAATAGGGAAAGAGAGATAAATTTTTGCAAATTAAATATGGAACTTAAAAATGAATCTAAAAACTTTATAATAAAACTATAATATATGTATATATGTTGTACAAAAACAACAATATATGTATATTTTTATATAATATATAAAATACAAATAATATGGACATATGTATATACATAAAACAAAAATATAATATAATAACAGATAAAAAAACAAAAAAAAAAATAAACTGCAAGACTATCTCAACAAGTTGCAAATATTTAAAGTTTGAAATTGTTATGGATAGAAAAAAACAAAACACAAGATCGAAGCAAAAAAAAAACGGATACAGAAAAATTTACAACATTCATTAACATGTTGAGTCTCACGTGCATCATCACCGTTGAACATAAAGCTTAAATGTTTTAAAATCCCGTGTTCACCAGTTAACATAAAAATAAACTTACGTTAAGTTCCACGTGTATCATCAGTGAACATCACTTAAATGTTTCAAAAATCCGTGCTCACCGGTGAACATAAAAATAAACGTACATTAAGCCCCACGTGTATCACTGGTGAACATTGCTCAATGTTCTCAAAAGCCCGAATCAAATTAATGTACTGTTTTTTACTTTTAAAAATATTCACCGGTGAATGCATTGGGACTTAACGGAAATTTGTTTTTATGTTCACCGCTGAATGCCAAATTTTGTAACATTTGAGTAATGTTCACTAGTGATACACGTGAGACTTAACGCAAGTTGGTTTTTATGTTCACCAGTTAGCGTGGGACTCAATGTGTTAAATACACAATTGAAAGACAAAACAACGAAAATTAAACTATATATAATAAAGAGCATGATTCTTATATATATGAGCGTATGGATCTTTAAAAAGTTATACTAAATAATAAATACTACCTATTTTTTTTTTTTGTCCAATTGTTTTAAAACACCTTTGGTACTTATTTTATACTATTTTGGGCAATATATATTATAATATATTTTAATTTAAGATTTTGATTAAATAATAATGAACGATTATGTTAATGTTCTTTGAATATTATTTTAATATAATTATTGTAAATTTTTGAAAAGGGTTCTTCATTTTGTTCGTATCATAAAGAAGTTTTCGCTTAAACCGAATTTTACCATTTAATCTGAGTTCTTAGAATGGGTATACTGGGTATACTGATACTATCACTTTTAAAAACTTCATATAGAATTATCAAACTGTTTATCCCTTATCTGAACAAAAACCAACTTCTACAAGATGTCTGTAAAATACCATTAAGTCTATTTATTAGATGCTCAAAATTGAAGGAAGATAGCATTAGCCTAAAATTAAAATAGTTTATTAAATAATTGATCCAATGTAGTGGTTATATATCGGGAGCTAAAATGGCCTAATCAAATAAATAAATAATTATTTTAATTATTGTAATGATGCAAACATTACTTTTGAAGCAGTTTGAAAGCGAGTCTCCCAACCAAGGCGAGTTTGATTCTATCAGTTATGTGAATTTTATATGTGAATTGGAATGCTTATATGTTTCAGCATTTGAAAAGTATCATTCGTATATTTATAAATTTAAAATTGAAATGGAGTAATTTAAAATTAGTATATTATTATTAGTATCAACATCTATCCAAAAATTACTTACTATAACGCTATATCTAAATAATTTTAATTCGCAGGCTCGTTCAATTGTAATTAACAAAATATCAATTGTAATTTAGAAAAATTTGTTTTACCGTAGAACAAAAGGATATTTTTACAGATCAGTCCAACACCTTAGAATCTCAAAACGTCGTAATTTTAATATGATTAAAGTAATTTTTACTAGAGAAATTGTTTTTGTATGGAACACCGAAGAGGTTCATTTACTCATCAATCCCCACTGTATCGACAGTTCAAATCCCCACTGATTTATTATTAGATATATTATGCATTTCTTGTGAATATATTCATACTGCATAACAACGACATCATTGCCGACGTATCGGCATTTCACTGTGATTTAATATTATTTTCAACGCTTTATACATATATAATTGCCTTCAAAATCTTTTCACGTTCTCGTTTCTCGTATACTGTAAAATATGTACTTAAGAAAAATAACAAATTTGCAAAATAAAATGAAGTTCATGTCAATGTTATGTTTGAATAGGACTAAGGGATGACAACAGCATTTTTAGCACATTTCCAAAAAAATTTTGAAAAAATGTGCGTATTAGTTTCACTCTGTTCGTCCGTCCGTCCGTCTGTTTACAAAACTTCTACACCGTTAAAGATAGAGAAAAAAAAATTTTAACCATGGGTAGGTCTCATAAAAAAAATAATTTTGTGGAACAACTTTTTCATGTATCCCCATCCATTACGAAGCTACAGCTCCTCAAACTTTGAAAGAGCCCTATTTTTAAATGCATATATCTTATGTTCTGCTTAAGATTTTTTCAATCTGAAAACGCCGTATGACAGGTATTTTTTTTAACTTTGTAAGCTAATATTAAAATTATACAATTTTTTAAAATTTAGTATTTAAATTTACTGTTATGTGAAAACCAAATTTTGTATAATTTTCTACTTTCATAACTCCGGCACGCTTTTAGATAGAGGCTTGCAATTTTGAAACAAGAAAGAATTTTTAGAATTAGTATAAGTTTGCTCAGAAAATTTTTTTGGGCCACCCCCTGTTTATGAGCTATTAGCACTCAAAAATTGAAAATGTGCTATTTTTAAACACCTGTAACTTAAGAACCTGCACACATTTTACTTCGGCAAGATATAAAAATTAAAGCTACAGTAATATATTTTAACGTGTGTTAAAGGTTTATTTTAGTTATAAAGGGTTCCGGACTTACAGCCCCTTAAAATTCCAGAAAAGTCTTATTTTCACATATTTTCTTATTACAAATAATTTTATTTCTTAAATTTTCAAATTTTTGTGTAAGTCACAATTTTAAACAGTTTGTATTGTGTTTTGGAAATGTGCGTTTTTAAAAGCCGTTGGTTTACATTCTACCTTGTTTTAACATAATTTTTAAAATTACATTTCCGTAAAGTCCGATATTTATAATAGTGTGAATAGAAATATGTTTCCGCCAAGGTGTGTCGTCTTTACCCATCCTTTTGTAGTGGAAATTGGACTTAATGCAACAGTAGCACGATATGAGAAATCAATTGGAAGATTTAGTGATTGTTTTGCAGATAACGTACCCTAACTAGCTATAGTATCGTATATTTTCCAATATTATATTCTATTTAGAGTATTTAGTCAAAAATGACATCCCAGTATTGCAGCTGTTAATAGCTGTTATGTTGCGCAAATATAAAAATAAAAGTGTGTTTAAGAATATCCTGTTCTAATGAAAGAAAAAAAAATAAAATATGCGATTTAATTGTTTTTTTTTTTTCCTTCCGGATACAAATTCTGTTTAAGAAGCAAGAGTGTAATCAATTATTCCATATTTTTATGTAAATGTCCTTGCATTTGCACTCACAAAGAAGAAATATTTCTTGGAATTAACTTCTCGGTTTTATGAGTGGAAATAACGCTTCAAATAGATATATATATATATATATATATATATATAGCATTTCATAAAAAAATCATATTGGTATTTTCCCTCTCTTTCTAGTTACCTATAAGCTTTTAATGTTTTTGGGGAAAAAAAATAAAAAATTAATGGAATTTTGAAAAAAAAAAATGTTTTCTTAGTCTTTTCCTGCTTCCTGCGGGTATTATACATACTTACATACATATATATAAAGCTGATTTTAACCAAGAAACCATCTTAATTATTTTTTTCTGAATACATGCCCTTTTAACGGTTACCAAAAAAAGAGAAAAAAAAACACTTTTTTTTTTTTAATTAATTATGTAGGTATAAGAAAAAAAGAAATAGAAAAAGCAAAATATATAAGGTATAGTGTACATTCCTTTTCATCCCATCACCAAACATTTTCTTTGGTTTAAAAGTTTTAAAACACTTTTCTTTTTTTTTTTTTTTTTTGAATTCTTTACAAGGAATTGAACTGATTCAACATCTTTCCAAAAATTACTTACTATTATTATAACGCTATATCTACATAATATATGTATATACATATAAGTATATGTATGTATTTATATTATTTTTATATCAGCTGAAAAAAAATACTAAAACGATGTAATTTGAAACTTTGATAATTTTTTTTTTTTTTTTTTTGCAAAAGTACTTTTATCATTTCAATAATATTTAAACATAATAATAGTATGCATATATGTATATATTAATACCATATTTATGTGAGTGATTATATATGCATACACTATCAAGATGGATGTGTATAAGAAAACGAAAACGAAAATGAAATATAAAAATAAAAAAAAAAAACTGTACATTATTATTAAAAGTTACCTCGCACTATTCCACGAAAAAAAAAAAACAAAAAAAAAAAACACTAAACAAAGTACAAACTAAAATAATAAAAATTAAAGAAAAGGAAAAAAAAAAAAATAAAAATAAAAACAAAAAAAAAAAAAATAATAAAAACGAAAATTTATATACTTACATTGTGCTGTGCTGCTGCTGACATAAAACAAACATATATAAATATATATATATACAAAGGCGTTTCCATTGGTATTTTAGAAATATATTGGGCGTGGTTAATTATAATTTTATTCATTTTTTTGTTTCTTACTTTTATGAAGGAAAAGAAAACAAAAAAAAAATAAACGATTTTTTTTTTTTTTTTTTCAAAATATTACGGTCTTATTAAAATATAAAGAATTAGAAACTCATTCCTTTAAAAAAAAAAAAAAAAAAAAAAAAACGTTTCATCTTATTTTCATTTCTTAATATTGTATACATATAATATATATATAAACATATAAATGTACATATGGTTACGATAAAGACAACGTTGATTTACTATACTTACTTTACTGGTATAAAAATGATATTATGTTGTATTTAAAAAAAAAAGTGTTAGAAAGAGAGAAGAAAATAGAGAGTGAAAAAAAAGAAAGAAAAATAAGCGTGATTTTTTTTTTCATTTTTTCATTTTATTTGTGAAATTTTCCAAGAAAAGTTTTTAGTTTTTAATTTTTTTTTTTTTTTTAGGTATATGGAGGAAAAAAATTTTACTATGTTGTTGTTGTTGTTTGCTGCTAACTTTTTTTTTTTTTTTTTTTGCGGGGGATAATTTTCTTGTATACTTTTTTAACTTTAAATATTTGGAGGGTTTTTTTTTTATATAATTAAAAGGACGAGATATATTCATACATATACATATATGTATTATAAATTTATAAATCTATATATATACATAATATATGTTTTATAGATTTATAAATCTATATATATATATATATGTATATTTCGACAAATATAAAATTTTTCTTAAATTTAACGGTAAAAAAAACAGAACTTTACCTATAACGATACTTAAATAAAAATTACAAAAACTTTTTTTTTTTAAATAAATCTATTTATAAATATGGAAGTGTAAATATGTAATAAAAATAAGTAACTATATACATATGTATAGGTTTAAGTAGATATATATCCTTATTTTATACAAGAAAAGAAAAAAAATTGAAAAATTATACCAAAGAAACTTAAAAAATTAAAAAAAAAAAAGGAATAAATATAACAAGAAAATAAATTAAAAATGACGTTAAAGAAAATTTTCCAGGCATCGTTTTTTCTCCAGAATTTTTTTTTTCTTTTCTTCTTCTGTTTTTTTTAGGGAAAAATAAATTGCGCGTGGAGAATTTTTTTTTTCTGTGTTTTCTTTTCTTATGTTTTTTTTTTTTTTGTTTTCTTTAATTTGTATTTTTTTTTTGTTGAAGAATTTTTGAAGGATGTGCTGTGCTGCGCGCTAACAACAACTTAAAAATTTTTTCCAATATAGTTGTAATTGTATATATATATGTATCTACTTATGTATATAGATTATAATATTATAGGACAATAATATTATATTATGTAAATATATATATATATACATATATATATAGGCGCTGGTATATATTTAATATTATATTGAATCTAAAGGTATATGTATATTAATACGTATATCTCTCTATATATAAACATATATATATGTATATTGTATATAAATAAAAAAAAAGCACCTTAAGATTTAATGAAAGCAAAAAAAAAAACGAATAGAATAAATAAATCAAGAAAAGAAAAAAAGTTTAGGAAATAATATAAGAAAAATTAAATTAAAATAAAAAAAAAAATAAAATAAAGGAAAAAAGAAACGTCAAGATGATGATGATGATGATGATGATAATAATGATGATGATGATGATGATGATGAGAGTAATATAATATTTTTCTTTAGCGTTTGTTAAAATATATTCATTATATATATATATATATATGTATATATATATATATATGTACAGAGTATATATATTTTTATTATATTTATGTATTTACATTTTGTTATACATAAATTAAAATAAAATAGAAAAAAGAAGAAAAAAAAAACCGTTTTCTTTTTTTATTATTTTTATAAGAATTTAGTTAAATATTCCTTTTTTTTTATTAATTTAATATTGCGGATATTATGCTATATATATATATATATATATATATATATACATACATAAAATAAATTTTTATATTATGTCATTTTGTCCAATTAAATTAAATATAAATATATATATAGGCTTGCCTTTATTATCATTATTTTTATTTAAATCTTATGGTATAACCTTAATATTCCCATGTATGTTCATATACATATGAAAGTTTTGTATTTATTTAATTATAGTGTATATATATATACCTTCGGAGGTTGTTGATCTTTAAAAACAATACCTGAGAACACCTCACTAAGGTAAAACTAAGATTACCTAAAACCTAAGACTTCTTGTTGTTAGTATAAAATTTTTGCCTATATTAAAATCACTTCTCCTTGTAGCTAGAATAAAAGATAAGATAAGTATGCCCTAACTGGAACGCTGCAATCTTATATGAGCTTAAGAATAGGAAAAGAAAACTTTGATTTTAAATTGTATATAGGAGTGGAATTAAATGAAAATGTATATATATATAAATATAAAAATATAATATAACATTAAGTTCTCTGATGATTGATTGATAAAATGCAACACTATAATTTGATATAATTTCTTTACCAATTCTTTTATTCTTTCTCATCACATATGTACGATATGTATGTTAATACAAGATTGGTAATTGATATATAAAATATAAAGAATTGAGCATAATTATAACAAAAAATGATTGCATTTGAATGAAACAACTTTCATATTAAACGTATCCTACCCACTTATAATTTTTAAAACGAAAAATAACATCAGTATAAGATCCACATAATATGATGTCTTAGGCAGTAGATCCACGAGATATATATATAGGAACCTGTTGAAAATATCCATAAATAAAACTCCAAAATATACAAAAAGTTCTAACAATCTATAGGTTGCTTATTACAAATATAAATTGTAACTGTACGAGTGGAGACATGCCATTTTCCTAAAAAAAAAAAAAATCATAACTAAAAATAAATCTTGAATTCAATCTTAAAAAAAAAAAAGTTAACTAAAAAACTAACTAACTAAAACTACTAACTAGAACTAAAAATATAACAAAATTAAAAGTTTTTCAACAAAAAAAAAGAAATATCAAATCAGGATTGGAACTTTTTCCGGAATATTTAAAAATATATCTATATGCGTAATTTTAAATTAAGATGGATTTTAAAATTCGAATCAAAAGCAGAGTTATGGCAGTGGTGCAAGACGGAGTGACGATTGTAGCAGGCAAACTTAACAACACCGCCTCAGCGTTCGAAGGTGAAAGAGAGGCCATCTTTGCGGCCCTAGAGCTAGCAGCTGAATGCGGGTCGAGGACCAACATCTACTCAGACAGCCTCAGCGTGCTAGCAGCACTGAGAAACAACAGGGGAACTACACACGAGTGGCAATGGGCCACCCACATGCTAAAGACCAATGAAAAAACCCTCCGCATCTGCTGGGTCCCAGGGCATGCCGGCATACCGGGGAACGAGTTAGCAAACCAGGGGGCCTCAGACATTTCGACGGCCACAGCCCCAGCCTCGTTGAGGTACATACTCAGTGGTATGAGGAACTTCAACTTGAGGAAAACGGAAGCAAGCTGGGCACAAATTTAGCACTTGACCCAAGAAATATTTCTCAGGCTGGAGCAGACACCAGAGGCTCATACCGATGAAGAGGTCCCTTGGGATCAAGATAATCAGGCTTCGGCTAGGCACAGTTCTGGCCGCGCACAGCCACCTGTATTGCCGAACACCAACACCGGGCTGCCACTGAACACCGATTCGGGGAGGGGTATCTCTTGACCTCCTTAAACCGGCCAACACCAACGATATAGACAAGATCGCCGAGGTGTGCAAGAGACATGGGATCTGGTGCAACATTTAGCACCCACAACACAACTGGGAGGAGGCCCTCCCCAATCCGGAAGCGCAAAGGCAAAGGGGATAACCTGCAACCACCATGCACATACAGAATTCACGGGTTCTACCATGGTAGAATCGGCAGAATCAAGAAACGTAGTACTACAAACACCGATTTCCTGCAGGAAACCGCATGTTTTGTACAAAGTGCTACAGAGGCATAGTCAGCGGAACAGCACGGGACTCAAGCACAACAACCTCACCAACATACAATCAGTGAAGCCTGGGTCACGCATCTTCAATTCTCGTCGGCACGGGACATTTCGAGCGGAATCGCGGGGGACACTGACCCAGGCACCAACATGGCAGGCAGATTCCACTACTTTAGCACAGCGCAGCATCAGTAGCAATGCCACAGACAAAAGGGCTATTCAATTTGCAGCACGATAGCAGCGCATCAAATACAATAAGCAGTGAAGCCTGGGTCACTCTATTTCTCAACTCTTTTACGAGTTTGGCCAGAGTGGAGTCGCGGGGGACGCTGACCCAGGCACTATTCATGGTAGGCAGACTCCATTCTAAATAGGAGGCACAGGAGGAATAGCAGCAACCCAAACAACACACGCAGTTGTCAGCTGCTGTAAAGCTTTACAGGGCTCTACATCTCAAAACATGTACTGCAAGTCGGCACTCCTTCCTGGTGAAGATAACCTACAGAATCAACTAGCATAGCTTTTATTTTGTTTTTGCAATTTTCTTAGTAATGCATGAACTTTTATCTTTTTATTGTTTGAACTTTTTAACTTTGTTTCTTTTGAATTTTTATTTTGTAAGTTATTTGAATTTTACTTTTTTATTTTGCTATTTTTTGAATTTTTTCTTTTTCCTTTTCATTTTATTTTACATCTGTATTGTGTAACTTGCTTTGAATGTTAAACTTGGTTTTTGTATTTTTATTATTTTTTGAAATTTTTTGAATTTTTATTTTATACTGTAAAAAAAAAAAAAATGTATATTGTCGCTGGCCCACATTCGAAACGAAAAGTGCCCATCACTTTGTAAGGACATTGCATTGCATGCCCTTGCAAAGATTAAATAAATAAATAAATAGAATATTTCGTGTATGAGATTCGAACCCGCAATGCCTCGATGTTTAAAGCCGCGTACTTTATACGCTCTTACCTACTTAGGCCATAAAGGCGGCGCCTAAAACTAAAATATTTCTCTTTATTAATGTCTCTTATATGTATCTCCCCTTTAAATGCAATCTGTATAAATACATATATGCAATAAAAATTAACTTTATTAGTTATATACGTAATAATAATATATGAGTCTGATACGAAAGGTCGAATTTTTAATTCATCTTTTTCGAAATCTCGCAAATCATAATTCCACTTTTCTAGTTCTTTTTTTTTTTTTTGATTTATCCTGAATTTTTAACCAACTCGTAAAATATTTCCTAAATCATATGCAATTCTGGAGTGTGGAATAAGTATATATAACCCTTATTTTGTAATCCAGTACACTGTGATTTCTTTCAATTATTATTATTATTTTTTAAATAAATTTTTCAACAACAAAAAAACAGATAAAGTATAGTGTGGAGGCTATCACTCTCATTCTCTTGCCCAATTTCCCAAGCCTTACATATATTTCATATAAGTTATATTAAATAAAAATTTTAAAATATTATGTTGTATCTTATTTTAAGTTTTAAATCTAAATCTTTTTTTTTTTTTTTTTTTTTTGATTTAATTAAAAACCTTGTTGTATTTCACACACCCGACCCAAACAACTTTTCATCATTCTAAGAAACCAGATTTTTATTTGGTTTTTTTTTTTTCTTGTAAGTTTTAACCCTATTAAAATGGATAATCAAAAATATAAATTTTAAAAGGATTTATAAATATCCTTGACTTGTTGTCATTGCAATAATTTTATATATATATATACATATATAAATAGAAAAAAAAGTATTAAAGAACTTGTTTTATTTATGCAATCTCGAAATTAAGTAAAAATTCATGATTTGAAATTAAAATTAACTAAAAAGAAAAAAAAAGTGATACCTGAAATTTCCCACAATTCAATTATAATCAAATATAGACGCATACATACATATATGTATAAATTATGCACATTGATATTTTTTATATATATGGACAAATTAAGTTAGGGGAACATAATAATTTTTTGGAAAATTTTTTTTACAAGCACTTTTTCACAACTTTAACATTGTCTCATTAAACAGGTTTTTATTAAAAAAAAAAAAAAAAATTCCTATAATTCTATTTGGTTTTTTTTTTCGTTTTTTTCCTTCTTTAAGAACAGGATCTTATTATTGAAATTCGTACTATCAAATATAGTTCAATCCTTAAAAATTCTTATCCTTAAAAAAGCAAAAAAAAAAAAAAAATCAAAATAAAAAAAGAGGTTCTTTACTGATTAGTTATTATTTCATAAAGTGTTACGACCTGTTAACAACAACAACAACAATAAAACGTCAAAATCCTGATATCTTGGGAAAATTTTATTTTTTTGTTTTTTGAATAATAATTTCGTTTTCATTTAAAATAGGATCATTCAAAAAAAAAGGAATATTATTTTTGAATGGGATATTATCAATATATAAGAATTTCTTTAAAAACTGCACTGGATATTTATTGTACCATATAGGTAAACTTTTTAGCACATTTCAAAAAAATTTTTTGAAAAAATGGGCTTATTAGTTTCACTCTGTCCATCCGTTTGTCCGTCCGTCCGTTTGTTTACAAAACTTCTCCACCGTTAAAGATAGAGAAAAAAAATTTTTAACCATGGGTAGGTCTCATAAAAAAAATTAATTTTATGGGACAACTTTTTCATGTAGCCCCATTCATTAGGAAGCTACAGCTCCTCAAACTTTGAAAAAGCCCTATTTTTAAATGCGTCAAGAAAATCAATTTTTTTTTTATCACCCCCTGTTTACAAGCTATTAGGGCTCAAAAATTGAAAATTAACTATTTTTAAACTCCTGTAACTTAGGCACCTGTACAAAGTTTTCTTCGGCAAAACATAAAACTTAAAGCTACAGTAATATAATTTTTACGTGTGTTAACAGCTTTTCTTAGTTATGTAGAGTTCTGGACTTACAGCACCTTAAAATTACAAAAAAGTCTTAATTCCACATTTTTTTCTTATTATATGAAATTTTACAATTTTGGTGCAAGTCACAATTCTAAACAGTTTCAACATTATCTTTTGGAAATATGCGCTTTTAAAAATCCTTGGTTTACATTCTACTTTGTTTTGTATGAAATTAAAGTTTGTTTTTTAAAAGTATCCGAGATATTCGGGATTAAATTAGAAATTTATATGTTTTTAGAACATTTTCCAAAAAAAAAAAAATATTTCAAAATAGATGAGTGATTGATTTATATCTGAAGTTCTTTGGGGAATTCGATTATGTTAATTAGAAATAAAGAAATAAAATGTAGGCCATAGTTAATTAAATTTTTTTATAAATTAAAAGTCAGTCCAGTACTATCCTAAAAAATGCCTCAATCAAAGAATTTGATGAGAATTCATATGACTTTTAGAAGGTGATTTTCCTTGATTGGATCATTTCTTTTGTAGTTTGTATGTTGCTTAGTACGTGTATAATCTGCGTGTGCTATAGTAAAACGGTTTGTGGTAAATCAGTTTTAAAAACTTGTTTTGCTGGACAGTTAGTTTTTTTCAGCTAAGTTTCTGCACAGTTTCGATAACAAGGGCAGCCATATTGCAACATAGGCAAACAAATTGTTTTGTAAAGTAGTAATTTTTTTTGATAAAATTAATAAGGAGTTTTTGCCAAGAAGTGAATACAAAAATCTCATGAAGTTGTTTGTTTTCATTAGTGTTTTATTAATATGATTTTTGAAAGTCAACCGTTGATCCAGTGGGACACCAGAAATTTTATTTCGTTTTGTCAAGATATTTCGCTGTCTCCTCCTAGTAGTAAATTTCGTTGAGGCGGGAATCGAACGGCTCGTTTACGCGTATTGCTTGGATTTTGGATTCATTTATTAAAATTTTCCACTTTTTAAAATAATTGCGTATAAGCGTTTTCCAAGTTATTTAAAATGTCATTTGCCAGTAAGGCAGATGAAAATATGGCTGTATCATCAGCGAAGCTGACAATATTTGCATTCATTTGGCATAGGTATATGTCAGAAACGAAAATCGAAAAGACTGTTGGACTTAATTATGTGCCTTGTGGTAACCCAACTGGGATTTCGTAGGTTTGGGATATACTTGATTTTATTTGTACATAGAAGTTTCTATTAAATAAAAAATTTCGAATGATGATGGGTGCAGGAAAATTCAGGTGTGTAAACACGCAGGAAAATTCTACATCGACATTTTGCAAATTAGACCTGTGACACAGTATCGAATGCCTTTTCGATGTAGAGGCAGATAATACCTGAATGTTGAAAATCCCTTTTATCCTTTATGTGGCGTATAATACGTTGAATTTGATAGAAACACGAGTGACCGTCTCTGAAACCAATTATACCAATTATACTAATCAGGCACAGTTCATGTGTTTGTTTAGCCAATTTCTCTACCTTTGGATAGATCTCATTAAAATATCTATTAAATAATTCCCACCCATTGCGGCATTATAACTTTTGAAAATTGCAAAATTTTCTATTTACAAATTGTTAGTATCTCTGTTTAGTTCTGTTTAATTTTTTTTTTTTTCAATCTAAGAACGTCAAATTATAGGAAATATTTTAAGGTTTATAAATCAATATAAAAATTTTTTCAATTTATTATTTATATTTACCGTTATGTCAATTTATAATTTTGTAAACTTTGTGATTCCTTCGTCCGTATTTCCGGAACGTTTTTGGTTAAAACTGTTTTTAGTTTAGTTTTGAGATGAGGAAAAATTTTATTATCTTTTGCATTTCTTTTTATACCCTACACATTAAGTATAGGGTATATTAACTTTGGTATGGTGTTTGTAACCACCAAAAGGAAGCGAGTTAGGTATAGACATGTATATGTATTCTGAATCAGGATTCACCTCCTGAGTCGATTTAGCGATGTCCGTGCGTCCGTACGCACGATAACTCAAAAAATAATGATGCTATCTTGATGAAATTTATACTGTAGGTTAACAATGACTAAGGTAAGGCGAGGATTGTAAATGGGCGAAATCGGACCATGCGTTCGAGTACCTCCCATACAACTCCCAAAATCGAATACGCATATCTTCGAAATTAATAAAGATAGAAACATAAAATTTTGTACGAGGGTGTGTTTTTCTGAATCCCTGATATCCCTAAAATTTGAGATGAATTGGAGTGGTTGTTCGGGTACCTCCCATACAAATCCCAAAACCCAACAAGCATATATTCGAAATTAATAAAGATAGAAACTTCAAATTTGGTACTAGGGTGTTGTTTCCTGAATCCCTGATTTGTCCAAAATTTGAGATGAATTGGAGGAGCTGTTGGGGTACCTCCCATACAACTCCCAAAACCGAACAAGCATATCTTCGAAATTAATAAAGATAGGAACTTCAAATTTGATACGAGGGTGCTGTTTCCTAAATCCCTGATTTGCGTAAAATTTGAGATGAATTGGAATGGTCGCCCGGGTACCTCCCATACAACTCCCAAAACTGAACAAGCATATCTTCGAAATTAATAAAGATAGAAACTTCAAATTTGGTACTAGGGGGTTGTTTCCTGAATTCCTGATTTGTCCAAAATTTAAGATGAATTAGAATGGCTGTTCGGGTATCTGCCACACAACTCCTAAGACCAAACAAGCATATCTTCGAAATTAATAAATATATAAACTTGAAATTTGATATAAGAATGTTCTACCCTGTTGTTTCTCTAAAATTTGAGATGAATTGGGGTGGTGGTCCGAGTACCTTCACACACTTCCCAAGACCTAACAACCATATTTTCGAATTTAATAAAGATAGAAATCTGAAATTTTATACAAAATTTGTAAAAGCATTTATTTTTTTAGCTTAGTTATATTAAATACCTAACTAAAATAACATGGATTTTTAATTTAATTTGAATTTTTTAGGTGTAGGGTATAAATAAGTCGGTTGCATCGACTTACTGTTACTTTTACTTGTTTTTATTTAAGAGCAGCTGTTTGGGCTCCAATATTGAAACCAATATAAGAAAAGGTAAATATAATGAATAAAATTAAAATAAAAAAGATTTTATTATACTTTTATTTTATTATTATACTGATTATATACTAATATACTATTAATACTATCGGAATCTGTTAACCTTCAATTCAGACACTCAGTTATTTTCATATAAATAAAGAAGTTCTATATATGGTAGGTAGTTGAATGCGCCGGTCGAAATTTTTTAATTTAAACACGAAACGAAATAAAGGTGAAATGGTAAAAATTTTAGAATTCTGACTCATTTATTTATTTTTTTCAGTTATCGTACAGACGGATAGACGACGTACATTTAAAATTTCTAAATCAATACAGAATTCGATTCTTAGCATATAAAATATATGTATATATATATGTAGTTCGTCATATCTAGCTCGGTTTCTTTAAAGTATTATTAACGTAAAGGCAAATGTGTTATACCGTTTGAATTATTTTTATACAGTATAAAAACGTATACAATATTGCTACTATCATTCCTTACCAAATAACGTGAATTAATATACGGAAAATTAGAGAATTCAAGAAATAAATTATTAAAACCCTGATTTTGTAACCAATTTTAAGACATACAGATTTTATTTTTTTTTTTTTTTGCTTAAAAAGACAAAAGAGAAAGAATAACAAAAATGATATTTTCAAATTATTATAAAGGGTTTAAGGACGGTGGTCTCCATTTTTTTTTGTATCAAAATGTACAGAAATTTGTAATTTCAGAATTTTGCAACGCAGATTTTTGTAACTCCAGAATGAATTCACCACAATTTCAAAATGAAATATTCTCACAATAAAGTTGAATAATCCCCACACCCCAAAAGTTGAATGAAATATCACCCCCAAAATCGTATTTGAACATGGTTTTAACGTATTGAACATTTTTTTGGATAAAGGTGATAAAAACGCTTTTGTCAGACAATACAGACTATATATCTGTTTGTAATCTGTAATGTTCATCAGTGAGCTGTAATGTCTGTAATCTGTAATGTTCATCAGTGTTCATTGAATTCCAAACGATAACTTTAAAACAGATAAACTAAACTTAAACAAAACTAAATGTTTTTTTTTTTTAACAATGATACATTTTGAACGGATCTCATTGTTCAATTTTGAATGGAACGCTAAATCTTAAAATCGAAAAGTCTAAACCAAAATTTTTCAAAATTCAAACTTTTAAAAGTCCAAACGCATAAAAATTCAAACCTACACAAAATCTAAATAATAAATAAATAATATACCAAGATATGTAACAAATAAAATTAAAGTGTTTTTATATAAGTACAAAAATGAATTAATAATGGTGGCTACTACCCTCCCCAAAATTTGTGTTAAACAAATTATTGAAATCGTAATTTTGTAATCAACTTTATAAAATAAATCCCAATTATTTTTCTTCATATATAGGTATACAAAATTTTGTTGTTGAATTATTAATACGGTGGAACAGTAAAAGTTTTCGGAGGGTTATTTCAGTTGTAAAACTTTTTTTGTTTTGGGGAATTATGAACACATGAACTAAAGCATATGTGCATAAATAGAAAGAAATAAAAAAGCCCAAAAAATCTCATATTTTGAAGGAAAACATTTCAATGGTTTTTATTTAGATATGCGAGATTATTTCTTACAGAGCTATTTTGTAGCACCTTCGCAATTATATTATACCTGCACTATTAAGGAATAAATTATTTCCGATCCGATTTTCAATTAATCCTGTATATCTTTATACAAAATGTGTTATACACGTTTGTATTTTTGATATCTCAAAAACGATTGGAGATAGAGAAAAGATTATGAGGTGCTAATTATAGGGCTTGAAAAACTGTTTCGAAATATGCTATATAATGTACCCCAAATACAGGATGTTTCAAAAGAAAATTGTTTAAAATATAATTTTTTTAGAATATAATTTCTAACTGTTGAGTATATGGGAATCATATGAAAAGTCGCCAAAAAATTCTTAACCCCTCATATCTCGAAAAAGGTCCAGAAAAAACGCCCCCCCCCCCCCCCCCCCCCATCCTCAATACAATTTTTTTGTTCGTCTCGACATGGCCGATTATCCATTTCAAGGAAGACAGTCGAGTCAAAATATCTTGCTATAATACGAAAAAATATGAAATATAAAGAAACACTTTCATCAATTTTAAGGGAACTCTACATAATTAAGAAAAACAATTAGCACATGTAAAATTATAAAGTTGAAGCTTTAATTTTTGCCTTTTCTTCTGAAAAAATGTTTACAGGTGCTTTACATGTGTTTAAAAATAAGAAAATTTAAATTTTTGACCCCTAATAAACTTCAAACACAACTAAAAGTGTGCTGGAGTTATGAACGAAGAAAAATCCGTTTCAAACATTCCTCTATAGAAATTTTTTAAAATTTTGAATGGAAAGTTAATTATTTTCAAATTATAATTATAATTATTCTTTTTTTTAAAAAAAGGATTTAACTTTTAGTTTTTTATTTCAATTCTTTGAAGTTATAAAATGTTAAGAAAAAATTAATATGGAGTATTCATTTCAAAATAAAAATTTTTATTTATTAACATTTCTTGAAAATTCAATCAAATATTATACATTATATGAGCAGATAGTTTTGTTCTTTTTTCTTTTTTCTGTTTTTTTATTTTTTTTGTTTCTTTGTTGGAGAAATTACCTTTTTCTCACATTTAAAACTTTACTCTAATTAAATTTTAGTTAAGCTTCCATCTTAAAATAAAATCTAAGAATATTTTATGCAAAATATATATACATATATGTATGTAAATTATATAATTTTATTAAATCTGACATATTCTTTACATGTTTTTATATAAAAAAAAAAATATCTACAAATCGTTTTAAACATATATTTACAGGGTGTTCATAAAATAAATAAGAATTTTATTTTTTTATTATACGTATATATAAATTAATTTTCTTTAAATCTTTTAGTATCTCTATACAGGAATGATTTGAAAACTTTTCTAGTCTATAGTTGAGTTTTAAACGGGTGTTGCCGTTATGATCACAATTACATAGTTGTTTTTATTGTTTCTTTATTTAAATTAAAGTTATTACAGTTATTAAATTACAGTTATTTAAATTAAATATTAGTATATATTGGTATCATCTTCAAAATTATTTTTCCATGAAGAGTCTATAGAGCTCTTTTCTCTCATTCATATTCTATGATTTAAACAGCTCCACCTAATCTTAATGATTTTTTAAAAAATGTTTTATCGTCCTGCTAATTAATTGATACAATCCTATACATTGTCTGTCTTTTGATCTATTTCGGGGCTCTTCTGTAGCAATAATATAGAACCAAACCAATCTATTTCAAGGATATTTGAAGTTGCCACCTTCCCAAAAATATATGTCCTTAATGACACATTTCGCCCTTTAAGAACGAAAATGACACTTGCAAAAATTTTGTTGTTGTTTTTTTGTGTTTTTATATATAAACCGTTATATTTGTAAATCTATTTTCCTCATTTCTCAAAAAAATTTTATTAGTTTAAGTTTATTAGTTTCACTTTGTCCGTCTGTCCGTCTGTTTTCAAAACTTCTACACTATTAAAGATAGAGAAAAGAATTTTAGCCATGAGTAGGTATAATAAAAAAAATTAATGTTGCAGAACAACTTTTTCATGTTTCATTTTTTTGGACCACCACCCCCTGTTTATGAGCTATTAGAAGGCTCAAAAATTGAAACTTTGCTATTTTTAAAAACCTGTAACTTAGACACTTGTACACATTTTTGTACGGCAAGACAAAAAAATTAAAGCTGCAGTAATACATTTTTATACAGTTCTTCAAAATTGCAAAAAAAGTCTTATTTTCACATATTTTGTTATTACATACATATATGAAATTTAAAACTTTGGTACAAGCCACAATTCTAAATAGTTTGTATTATCTTTTGAAAATGTGCGCTTTTAAAAACCGTTAGTTTACATTCTGTTTTGTTTTTGTTTGATAAGATAAACGTCTAAAGAATATTTTCACGTTGTTGTTTTTTTTTGTGGCGATTTCGATTTCTTTTCAGATGTCACAAACATAATGGTAAATTTAGTATATACCCTATGAACATAATGTTCTTACGGGTATAATAATGTTATGAGCCTTTTATAAAGTAATATTTGTATATAAAATTGATTCCACTTACTTAAAAGTTAATATTAACATTTTTGCAGGCTTGTATCGATAGAACACTCATTTTTATTCAACACAAATAATATACAAACGTATATATTCATTTTAAATAAATAATTTTAAAATCTTTAAAAATTATAAAAATAATTTTGTACCACTCTGTATACAATTCAATAAGAAATTTTAAATATATTTGATACAATTTATAATATGTTTATATTATCCTATTTATGTACATATTCTTATTTAAATTTATGTATATTTATATAGTATGTATATATACGTATATAATAAATGATTATATTGTATATATATGTAAATGTATATATATATATATATATATAATTTTGTATATATTATAAAATATATTGCGTGTAGTTAATTAAGAAATAAATACTTTTCCTGTCATGTGCGGATATTCCATATCAAATCACTATTTTAATAAATGAAACTTTTAACTATATAACATCAATTTTATATTTTATTTCTTAAATATTTTGTTTTTCTTTTTTAATTTTTTTTTTTTTTGTTTTATCTTTGCTTTCATTTTATTACAAAATGTTAATATATGTATATTTTGATTAAGATTTACATATTATATGACATTATACTGACTATAATTTGACAATAATATACATATATATAGAATATATGTATAACTTCCTTTAAAAATTACCTTAAAAAACAATCTTAAATATATTAAAAACTTTAAATAAATACATAATATAAAATATGAATACGGTAAATCTATAATGAACTCTCATTTAATGCGGTATTTAATGGATGCTCACAATAAAATACTTTGATATCTATCTAAGAAGAAGAAATCTAAGAAATCTTTACTCCTTTTATAGATGGATAAAATGAAAAAATAAAATCATATATATATACATACGTACATTTATACTAAAAAAATCAGTGAATACGGGTTAATAAACAAAACAAAAATCCTCCCTATAATTAAATCAAATAAAATTTTGATAATCGCATGCAATTTTTCAAAGGATGTATTTATTTATATAAATGGTTCCG
Source organism: Poecilobothrus nobilitatus (assembly GCA_947095535.1). Classification (NCBI taxonomy): domain Eukaryota; kingdom Metazoa; phylum Arthropoda; class Insecta; order Diptera; family Dolichopodidae; genus Poecilobothrus; species Poecilobothrus nobilitatus. The sequence continues at coordinate 12,603,846 of OX352775.1, read as the reverse complement.
CTATCTGGATAAAATCTGCTCAGTGTAATAAAATAGTTTCTCATTTCAGAAAGATCATAACCAAGTTACTTAAGATGATTTTTAATTTACCTTTGGCATACCATTATACTATTCTTGTCTAAGGATCAGGATATACACCTTAGGACAAAGAAATTTTTGATAATCGATAAAATCGCGATGTAAGAATAAAATTATAAAATTTTATCCACATTTAAACAAAACCATATGGCAGTTGATAGAATTAGTGGATCGATATGATAAACAAACATCTTATGAAGTTGAGATGCACGCAAAGGATGTTAGACCCTTATTGTAAGGATAGTTGTCTATTTTTTCCACCAAAAACCAAAACCATATACAATATGTCATTTGTTTTGGGTTTAGGTTATTGGGATCTGCACATGCTAACTAGCAATAACCTAAACACACGACCTGCTAATAAAAGATCAAATAAAATATCCGACTATTGGTAATCAAAGCAAAAAAAAAAAGAAGTCATGCACAAAACATGATTAACATAGTAAAAATTTCTAAAACCAAATTTTAATTGACAAAGATGCGAAAATGAAGGTTAAAAAAACTTTTTTTAAAAGACAAAATTTAAATTTTTAACCAAATGTAAAATAATATTTATAATAATAATATTTATATAATATTATTATGCAATTTCAACCTATAAATTGAAAAATTGAATTAATTCAGATCATTGCCAACTTTCAAAATCTATGTATTCTTTCTAGTCTACCATGACAAAAAACAAACAATTAGGTATTTTCTGTCTAAAAAAATGTATGACGTACACGTACAACCACTACAACAACATATAATTTATCACGGATTAATTACACGATCACATTTGACACAAAATTTGTCGCGTAACAAACACCTGTCACTTTTTCAAATATATATATATATATATTATTTTTTAATGTAACATTTAATGGGTGGCGTATACTTTTATTTAAGTTCCGTGTCTAATTTTTTTTTAGACAGATATTTCGATATATTTTTTTGATTATGGAGACCCTTTGATTTTGATATTTTTTTTTGATTATGGGACCCTGTAGCTAAAAGTAAAACTGCCCATAAATTAGAAATAAAGATAAATGATTCGAAAGAGCATTTTGTTTTTTTTTAGTTTTTCTTTTGATGTTATTTAAAAGTTTTAGTACTGCATTTGATTTAGAAGATATTTGCATGTGTGTATAGGGGAATTTATTATTGAAATTTTCCATGTACCGCCGTTAGAGCCCTTTAATGACATTTGCGCCAATTGGGTCCCTTTTTAGAAATTTATAAAATAACCCAAAGTATCTGAATGGAAAGTTAGAAAAAAAGCGGGCACAATGTATTTTATATACGCGCTCTTAGCGGACACTAGGCCACCGAAGCTTCTAAATGGATCGTATATACATACAAATTCTGAATTAAAAAACAAAAAATTCTGAATTGAAAAAAATCAGAATTTTTGTAAAAATGTGTGCAAAAAAATCCAAAAAAAAAAAATTAATACGTGCAAAATTTATTATTTAAATTTTCCATATACCGTTAGAGCCCTTTAATGACATTTGCGCCAACTGGGTTCTAAAAAATAAAATTAATACGTCCAGGACAAGTTTTAATCGACTATAATAATACATATATGGATATATACCTATAAATTTTTAAAAATATAACGAATTATTTCTTTTCGTTTTTTTCAAAATTTTAAAAATACAGAGTTCAGAATTAAAAGTTACAATTTTTTTCTGATACGATCTCCATTAATTTTCATTATACTTGTATAACATAATTCGCAGACAGAAGCTGAAATCGGAAACATCATTTGCATATCGAATGCAAAAGCAACCATGCATATGTACAAAATCATAGTAAAAAACTTTATTATCTGCGTTGTCTGCGTTTAAAATTATACTGCAAAGGTAACTGATTTGCAAATGACATTTTCGATTTCAGCTATATATAAAATATTTTCTTTAAGTAAATGTGGTTTTTCTTATATTATTTTATTATATTCTCTATAACTATATAATATATATGGTATTGTTGAAACTAGTTCTAGTACATTATTTTTTTTATTGACAAAAATATTATTTAAAAAATCTTAATTAGTTTCAATCGGAGTTTGACAACTCCTACACCATATTCTAATAACAACACAACCTACAAAAAAATTAATATTACCCCACCTGAAATGTGAAGCAAAAAAAAAAAAAAGAAAATACTTAAGATAACCCCCTCAAATTATTTTCATCCTTTTTCAAGTATAGTTTCAATTAAAAAAAAAAAAACAGAAAAAGTAAAAGAAAATAAAGTAATAACGAAGCGGCCATATTTTTTCCAGATTTTAAACAAAAAAGAAAAAAAAAATAGTTTTTAGTTTATTTACTTTTACATATTTTTTTTTTTATACATATATTTGTATATGTATACATAATATATTACCAGTTTATATTATATTAAAATATATACATATATATATACCGTCAAAGTTTTTTTCTTTTCCTATTTCCTATTTCTTATCCTTTTTTTTTTTTTTATCACCCTCATTTTAATTTATAACGACAAAAAATAAAACTTCCCTTACTATACGCGATAATCAAACAAGAAAAAAAAAACAAAAAAAAAAAGTTGCCATTTCAAAAAATATTTCAGACATTTTCATTTACGTATAACTATATATACAGTTTTATACCAACATAATAGTATAGTAAAATATTATAGTTTACATTTAATGTGTACAGGTATGCATGTATGTATATATGTTTGTATATATGTATGTGTATAAAAAGATATTTTAAGATAAAAACTTATAGAAAAAATTAATAGAAAAAAACAAAAACAACAACAAAAGCAACAGGAACAGTAGTAGTATTAGCAATAACATTTAACATATAATATTCTCAAATAGGACAAACCTTCAAGATGATCATAATGATGATAATGATGTTGATGGTGATGATGATGGTGACAAGACGTAGATAATGATGAAGGGAGGATATTGAAATAGAACAAAAAAAAAAAAAAACCTTACAAAAACGGGAAAACATTAAAATGGTTGCATAATTCAAAAGTTTTAACCCTTTTTTTTTTTTTTTTCAATTCTTTGTGCATACTTATATACAAACATATATATATATATATAAATATCTATGTACATATTTAATATACATATAAGAAATAAGAAAATAAAAAAAAAAAAACATTTTTTTAGCTAAAATAAATTCATTAAAAATAGGGGGTGAAATAGTTATAGTTTTGTAATAGTATAATTATATTTATATACATCCATATCTGTATATATATATATATACATAACATATACATATATATATATATACATTTGAAATGAGTAATATATCAGTCATATCATACAGAAAATAAAAAAATACATAAATAGAAAGTAAAAAAAAACACACACATGACATTATTATGTACATACACATACACATACATACTAAAGCGAAAAACTAAAAATAAACAAAAATGTATGCCTAACTTAAATAAAAATTAAAATGCTTAAAATTCATACTTATAATATTTAAAATATGCATACATATATTCATATATCGATGGTTACAAATGATAACAATGTATACGGAATAAGTCAAATTAAATCGTTTTCTAAACTGAGTGATAATCCAAAAGATGGTGCTGTGTCCAAATCTTTATGAAAATTTGATAAAAAAATTTGTTCTTCAATTCTCTTAGAAATTACGGCTACTTTTTACATTATTTTGAAGAAAATTTTTTTTTTTTTTTTTCACCTTATTACAACGTTTAAACGGGGTAGTGTTGTAAAGGATGTCAGGATCCATCTCGGATTGTATAGTACCAAAAGATGATGATGATGATAATAATCGTTGTAATATTAAAGTATATATAGATTTAAATCTAATAATCCATACGTATCTCGCTATAATTCGAAAATAATGACTAAAAAATAAAATAAAAAGTATTTTGAAAAATTTTTAAATTTATTTTTTTTATATCAAAATATCATTTTAAGATTTACATCGTTATTATTTGGTACCATTGAATTGTACATATATATGTATATATATATTGAAAAAAAATTTAAAGGTTGCCAATATTTCTAGATTCTAAAAATTATTATTATATAGAGCAAAATAAAAAATTTAAAAATTTCTAATTGAGGGAAAAATCAACAGGCTCGATTTTAATAAAAAAAAAAAAATTCAACGCGATTAAATGTCATGGAAAATCAATTCTATGATTCCTATTTCAAGGAAGGATATTTTAAAGAAAGGTTTTAGAGTCAACTGGAATCAACTTAACATGTTGAACATATGAAGTTAAATTTGGACTAACAATAATTTTGATATAGCAAAAAAATGCAACTATAGGTGTTTGAGTTTCCTATGTATTGATGTGAAATCAATCTTCATATTTTTCCTATATTTAAAAAGCATATATATATACATATGGCAAAAGATAGAGTATAATGCATAGGTATATTTAACCAGGAATCTTCGAAACGGCATTAGAATTTCTCTATTAAGTGCATTAAGTTTAATAATAAACGATTGCAATGTCATTTCAACGCTCTCTTTGCTTGTCCTCCGACATTTAGTAAGTTTTCTTACTCTGTTTTTCAGAGATCTTTCAGAATTAGTTTCTTGTTTCGACGAAATAAAAGTTCTGATGCCTTCACCCAAAATTTTCCAAGAAGAAACAATGGTAATTAAATAAGAAACCCTTACCTAAACAATACAATAGTTTGACATTAGACAATTATTAAGAGGTTCATTGTAGTTACTATACAAAACAACAAATTAAAGAACTTTGGCTTAGTTTAGAAAAATTTGAATTTAAGCTCAGTTTTATGCATTCGGTCCATTATTATAAAAATAAGCCCGTAATACAACAATTTTAAATCGTCTGATAAATTTTTACTGAATTAAGAATTTGTATGAAATCTTAGGTGTAGTGACAGAACGTCCATGGGCCTTAATAGTCCATTTCGAAAAAGAATTAAAGCCCACTAAGTAGCACAAAGGTTACTATCATAAGTCTTTATTCCATTTCTTCTATAAAATTATATAAAAATTGTAGTAAAAAATACGTACCTGATACGTACCTGATACGTAATTGATTATTTTTAACTAAGACAGTTTATGAAAAAAACGTTTCTTATTCAAATTAAATCAAAGCCAGTTTTCAAATTATTTTACAGAAGGAAAAAATTTTTATAAATTATACCAATTACACTAAAATATAGAGTTCCGGATGTACGTTTCCTTCTACTTATTCTATATTACTCTTTTCTTTTAATAACAAAAAATAATGTGGGTCTTAATTCCAATTCAAAATAGGAATTAAAGGCCGTGGGTTCCCTTTTCATTATCAGCTTTAATTTCAATTCAAAAAGGAAAACTTTTGGTATTAAAGTTCGCGAGCTTCATTTATGTCGGTGTTGTTCTGTCATCACACCGAAATCGTACTGTTTTGTTCCTTGCATCTTCCTAATAAAATTTTGATTATCAATCAATATCGTCTCCTTCACATTAAAATGATGAACTTATTTTCTAATTTTCTAATTTCATCTAACCTAGAATTATTAATCCTAATTAATTGGTAATACATATATACTATACATAGATAAAAAAATTCCGGTTCTAACGACATTAAAAGTTTGATGCCTCCTCTTAAAGCATTCCAAAGAGAAACCATGGGAGCTTCTGCTCTGCTACCCACCCCTATGTAGTTCAAATTCCCACATGGCATAATACGTCTTATGGAAATTCGTTTGTAGTCGCGAATATGGAACCATCTTCCATCTCATATATTCCCCAGAATTGATGATGAATATTAACAACTAACTTTGTTCACAATATACCTGCCAATTTGAAATCTATTTTCATTCCTTAACTCAACTTCCTCAACTTCCAGGCAGTACATTAGTACTAAAGATCGTATAATCTATTGTTTGGTCAAAAAAGGGAGGTGGTGTCCTACACACTCAAAGAGGACTCGTGCTCGTTTTCACTCCTCTATAGTGTCTTTCGATGATTACTCACTTACCTCTTTTATATAAAAAAAATATATATATGTGTACGTAATCACTAATGTTCTAAAAAATTTTAAAATTTTTATTCATTGGCAACTCTTATTATAAATGCTAACACAAATTATAAACACAGATATATATCTATATATATACGAGTATATGTTAATATATTTGGTTTCTTAAAAATCTACAGTGATTGCGTTTTAAATATATCTCCATTATTCCAAAGTTTAGAACCAAAAAAACCAACCAAAATATATATATATAAATATGAATATATATAGTTATATATATTTATACATATATAAATACATATGATTACATAAAATTACAATTTGAAGAAATAAGACAAAAAAAAAACGTTAACCTCAGAAAAACAAAAAAAAAAAGGTTTTTCTAATAAAACATTTTCTTTTAAGAGTTTTATACTTTTAAGATTTTTAATAAACACATATTTGTATATACATATACATAGATACATAATATTATGTAGAGTGTATCTTGAAAAACAAAAAAAAATCTGTATATTTTCCTACTACATATTTTTCATAAATGTAGATCTGTAGTAGATCTGTAAATTTTGGGTAAATGAAAATGGATGTCAAATTTCTGAACGTTGTTACTTATTCATAAATGAAAAACAAAAATCTAGTGGGGCGTCAAAATTAAATAATGAAATTGTAGTAAGTAACAAAATTAACTTTTGTAGGAGTTAATCGGGAAAAAAAACTGCAATCTGAAGCAATATAAAATTTACAAACCCATCCGAACCAACCCACTCAATTTTTGTGTCGAAAATACAATATATCTGTTTACTATTTCGATCACGTCAAAAAAATTAAATGTTGACTCTAAATAAATACACTCTGTTATTTTGAAGGCGGCCCCTATCTTAGGAACCAGAAGTCGAACCGATGTAATTTAAAAAATCAGTCTTCGATACTGTAATAGAAACTAAAAAAGAAAAAAAATTTAAAAAAGTCCCAGGAAATGGCATCTTAGTTTTTGTGGTCCGTTTTTCTTTTTCGAAACATTTTTCGATACTCAATTTAACAACCAACCATCGTTGCGAAAATTGGGTCATGCGAATACAATGTAAAATGAATTTCCGGTCTATTTTTTTAAGGTAAGTTATTTTACAATGAAAACAAAAATTTGTACTAAATGAACAAATTTAAAGAATTGGTCAACTAAATGTCAAGTTAATTTAAAATTTCTTTCCAATATTGAGAAAAGTATGCCGACTAACGGTAAATTTTTTTGTCAGTCTGAAACATTTATGAAAATGCTCTTTTGGCTATCGATTACAATTAAAGGTTTTTAAATATTTCATAACTTATACACAACACTTAGCATTTACTAAAAAAAAGGGTTGGTTGATTAATACTCACTTAAGTCAACATTTTGGGCCCATTGTAATACTCACAGCAATTAATAAAAAGAAGGGAGTTTTATAATATTTACACGTATGGAGGTTTTTATTTCAACAAAAAAAAAAAACTAAAGCCTTTAGAAATAATTAAATAAATAGCATTTTTATTGCATTCATTTGAAAATAGTACGCATACAATATTATATCCTGTATAGATGAGGTTTTCTTAAAAAAATATGTATTATAACAGCTGTTAACTTAACAAGTGTAAAAAAAAATTAACATTGGGCCTTATAATTAAAAACGTACGAAAAACGTAAATGCTACCGAAATGTCAAATTAAAAAATTATCATATGATTGAAAACGTACGGAAAACGTTTTTTTCGAAGTTAATTTATTTGTATATGATTGAAAATGTACGATGCGTTAGTTTGTTGTGTATAAGTGAAACGCCGTGGTAAATGTTCGTGATTTAAAAAAAAAATTAAATAAGTTTTTCATTTATTTTAAATCTTTTAAGTTAACAAAATGAAAAATTTAAGTTTTTTTATTTAACTTTTCTAATCTTTATCCTTTTTGAATTAGGAGAAAAATAACAAAACAGGACAAATACGCCAAATACGGTACGAAAGGTAAAAGAAAATAATTTGGTAGGAAATTTTACTTCTAACCGTTTAAATGAAACTTCTTTTTAGAAAGAAATTATTCACGTTTTAAAATCAATTTCAAATGAAAAAAAATGGTTTATTATAAATTTTTTACCTTAAAATCAAGAAAATACAAAAATTTTATTACAACTTTTTATCAAAAAAAAATTTTTATTTTTATTTTTAATTCTAAAAGTTTCTAAAATTTTAAATTATTTTTCTTTACCTACTTTATACCTACTTCACGTTTATATTATATTAAAAATTGTTTTTGACAACTGTCATTTAATTTCGACTTAAAATTTAATCACTTCTTTTTAATCATACTAACATAGAGTGAAGGTGAACAATTTTTTTTTGAGCGGCGCGTTTTCCGTAAGTTTTTTTTTCAATCATAAGCCCCATTGTGTTTGTTATTTGTTAACTTTGTAAAAATGAAAATAGTTATTGTAAAAATAATTGTTTCATTATTAGATGAAGTCATTTCATTCATGACACAATATTCCATTTAAAAAGCATTAACACCGCGATATAGTCTAAATCTTCCTATTTTATGACAAAAATGACTTTGTCATAGATAAGTCATAAAATTGGAAATTTCCATTTAGATAATGTTAAAATGTATACTGAGTAAAAAGGACAGTAACAGAAAATATTTTGTATAATATCCTTCTTATTTAATTATATTGATTGTATTGTATTTGTCTGACACACCCTGTAAATATATATGATATAGTAACTTTTAAAAGAATATAATACTAATTGGAAAAAATAACACATTTCTTCTGAAAACCAAAATACGCTTAAAAAGAAAGAGAAAAATAAAAAAAAAATTAATAGAATAAAAAGAAAAGAGAAATTTATTATGTAAATTATATTAAAATATAGCGAAATAAAGGACGAGGGTAATAATATAAGAATTTATTTATATGTATATATATGTAAATAATATATATACAAAAAATTTTTGATTATATTTTAAGTATATACTTGTATAAAGAAATATTTTATCGTAATTTAATATTTTCTATATAATAGAAAGTATAGGAATTGAAAATCTTTATAAATTGTATTACAATCTTAATATGAATCAGGTTAGCATTTAAAATAAATAAAATAAATCTATTGCAAACGGACTGCCATCCTATATGATATATAATTCGAATGAATTTACAATAGAATATAACAAGTTGATATAAGTCGCGCGAACCGTCTATAATTAACATCTAGAGGCGAAATAGTATAATGCCCAACATTAAATCAATGCAATCCTCAGCTAAAAAATATTAAAAGAGGGGTCTCGGTGGTCTAATGGGTAAGAGCGTATAAAATACGCTGCAAACACCATGGGAGTGTGGGCTCAAATATCCCACACACGTCTTAAGAGTTATTTTCCCTTACGACATTTACAGCCCCTCCTATGAAAATAAAAGGCCTTTAATTCCTATTCACATTTATGTGGCGGAGAAATGCACTAAAAAAAAAATATTAAAATAGTAGCAGAAAACCGAATGATTAATCCGCATCAAGGTAAAATACAAAAAAGAACAAAATTAACCGCAATGAGTTAGTTCATAACATTAATTTTCTTTAATGAATTTACAAAAAAGAAAAAATTTAAAAATGAAAACATTACCCTTACAATCCATATATGTTTGTACCTACTTTCATTTAAGGATATTCAGTTTGTATAACTACATGTATTGTGCACAATATATTGAATGCAAAAATTTTGTTGCTGAAATGCATCAAAATCAACAAGTATATAATATCTTCTTTAATAACTAGATCAAATTATCATTTTATTCTTATATATATATATATATTTTTTTTTTTTGCTTCTAAGGGGGAAGTATGGTTTTCTTTAAATGATATCAAGAAATCATATCGAGAAAATCATATCCCCTTCAGAATAATGCAATGAACATTTAAAATATTTATATAGGATAATATGGTTTAGAAAAAAATAAGTATAGGGTCAGAGGTTCAAATTCTAAAGTAAAACGAGAAGGAAGATTGTAAAGTTGATTGTGTCAACTAAAGGATATACCCCGCATAAAAACATAATATAATATTTTGTTTCCATAAAATTTAATCATCTATTAGAAAATTTCAGATATCTGACCGTATAATTAAGTACTGAGATATATGCGTACATATTTATATAAATTTCTGAGTTATATCACAGCTATATAAGACCCAGACCAACAATTTTACATTATTTATTTACAAAATTTCAGATATATATGAAAATTTAATTAAATAAGTATATAAAGATATGATCGGGTATAAATTTGGCAATAGTATTATATAATATAATTACCCGAACCTGTTGTATGGCAGTTATACTTCAATCTGCTGATCGAACTTATCTAATTTCAATAGCAAAAGTTACATTTATATAAAACTGAAATATGGGAGTCCACCTAAATCCCAAAAAAGAAATCCCAATAATACAAAATCCCAAGGAACTATTAATGTTTTTTTATGCATTTAAAAATTATAAATTTATTTCAAATTTAAAATTATGTATGTACCTAATACATGAAAATAATTATTATTCATTAAAATTAATATTATAAGCAATATTTTTTATACCCTACACCTAAAGTATAGGGTATATTAACTTTGGTATGGTGTTTGTAACCACCAAAGATATGGACATGCATATACATTCTGAATCAGGATCACCTCCTGAGTCGATTTAACGACGTCCGTCTGTCCGTCCGTTCGCACGATAACTCAAAAACTAATGAAGCTATCTTGATGAAATTTATATAGTAGGTTACTAATCACGAAAGGAAGGCTAAGTTCGCATTTGGACAAAATCGGTCCATGGGTTCGGATTCTGGAAGCTTCCGAATGATTCCGGAGCAAACGAGATTATCTCCAAAACCAAGAAAGATAGAACCTTTAAATTTTGTACAATGATGTTCCTTCCCATTCGATTTATATCTCTGAAATTTAAGAGGATTTGGTCCATGGGTTTGGAGTTTGGAAGCTTCCGAACGAGCACCAGAGCAAATGATCTCCAAAACCAATAAAGATATAACCTTCAAATTTGACAGAGTGGTGTTCTTTCATGTTTTATTTAAGTTTCTAAAATTTGAGAGGATTTGGTCAATGGGTTCGGATTTTGGAAGCTTCCGAACGAGCCCCAGAGCAAACGAGATTATCTCCAAAATCAACAAAGATAGAACCTTTAAATTTTGTACAATGATGTTCTGGCATGTTTTCTTTATGTTTCTGAGATGGATTCGATGAATTGGAGTGGCAATTCGGGTACCTGACACACACTTCCCAAGAACTAACGATCTTCGAAATTAATAAAGATAGAAACTTAAAATGTTTTACAAAGGTTTCAAGCATATCCCAAGAGGATGCTTCTTTTACGTTCCTGAAATTCGAGTTGAATAAAACAGAAAAGGGAAGAAGTTCAAGCAGCTGCCAAAAAAACTTATGGATTTTTAATTTAATTCGAATTATTCAGGTGTAGGGTATTAATAAGTCGGTTGCATCGACTTACTGTTACATTTACTTGTTAAATATTGTAATTTTGGTATTCCTTTGCGCTTCTTAATCACGCGTTTAATATTTTTATAACGTTTGATATTTATTTTTTTTTGGGAACACATTGTCAACTTTTATTTTCTCTATTATTGATATTAGATAATATATATTATTGATATTATATAATATATATTATTGATATTAGATAATTATATTCTCTATTATTAGAAACTATTAATTCTTTTCCTAAATGGTCAATTATTTCGTATAGTCCAGAATTATGTTTTTGAACGGTACTTTTTAAACGACGATGCCAGGCTTCCACACTATTTTGGGTGCGTGGAAAATTTTCTTTTGTTGCATCTTCAACTGACCAGAAACTAGTTTCATATTGTGGTTTTTTAGTATATTTTTTCCCAGTAATATAGTTAATTTCAAGCCATGAGGCAATTTTTTTCGCGATTATATCGTCAAGATTATTATACAATTCTTTATAATTACTTGAGATTTCATCGCAAGGAACAAAAGCGAGACTTTTGATCATTTTTATTTGTAAACTAAAGTCTTCGCTATTCCCATATTTAACAGCTGCCTTATGCTTTTGCACTTGCCGCCAAATAATTTGGCCATAGTGGAAAAGACGGCCTTTAAATTCTGTTTCTGGAAAAAACTCTTTAGCTGCTGACGAAATAACTTTTTCGAAATCTATAATAATACGTTGCGGCTTCAAATAAATGTTATGCTGACATGCAATATAGTGTAGTTCAAAAAAGAAATCGATATAACATTTTGTACTTTTTTTCGTCATCAGACAAAATACTAAAAGAACTACTTCATTTTCAATTTATCCATGAATACTAAAAAGTTGCGTCATTATATATAGATGGAACTACGTAAAATGTTCCATCCATATTAACCAGCAGGAACACTCAGATAGTACTTTTAGAATATTAATAGTTCCAAGAATAATTATTTTTTCATTTTCAACATTCTTTTCACTGAGAACAAATAGTTCTTCTTCTAAAAATCGTAAGTGCTGTGATATTTCTATTTCTGCGACATTTTGTGGTTCTTTAATGTTGCTGGAACGTATTCTTCGTATTTTACTTCTTTGAGCAGCTTTATGCGGAATATATATATACGTGAATTTAGTTCGCATTCTACAATTATTTTGCGAATTATTTGCGATGGAGCTAGTGCAGAGTTTTTCGCTAAATATTTAAGTCTTGCGTTATATTTGGCAACCTTTAACCTTGGGAAGCGCTCGGATTATGTGAATGTTGATCATGAGTGCTAATGACTTTGTGTTTAGAATTTTCTAAAACTGTCGTTATTTTGACTTTGCAATAGAATTTTTTCCTCCCTGCACATCTCCATTTAAAAATGTTTGTGTTTTCTGAATCTAAATGATAACAAAAACCTTCGTAATGTAAATTATTTCCACCTTTATTATTTTTTACGATTTTCATATTATTTTGAGTTATTATATTATGAAATTATTACCTGATGTTGTGATATGTGTTTAAAAATCTTTTATTACTAGGTATATGACTTTATTTTAGATAATTTACTTTATTTACTTTACTACAATTATTTAATTTAATTTATATAAGTTAATTATTAATTACTTTAGTCACTGTTAGATACAAAAGATAAGATATTGTCTTTTTTCAAAAAAATTCCAAATATTAAAATAAAATTTTTGTTCATACCAAATAAAATATCAATAATATGAAATGAGTACTCATTATATTACCAATATTCCAAATATAAAACAAAAATCTCTTTCTAAAAAGCAATAACATAGAAAGCAATAAAAACAATAACTGCAACTTGCAGGTGTTCTTTAATGATAACAAACATAACAATCAAAATATTAATTATAATATAATATTACAATAATTTTAGTTAATTCAGATTTTCCAGTGCTGGAGTCAGGAAATTTTTTTTATTTTACGAGTATATTAATAAAAAATTGGAAATAATATTAAATTAATAATTAAAAATCAATATTTTTTGGATAAAAATTTCAAAATTTATTTTTTTATATGGAATAGGTATTCCTTGTGGGCAAACCAAAAGTATTAATTTCAGAGTTGGATTCAAAATCAGAGTTATACGCCTTTTTACAGAATATTTATATATATATATAAATTATTCTGAATTAGGAGAGATTTTAGAGGTGGTTAGAAAATCAGGGTTTCAATAATTTATTTAGCGGGGGTTTGGAGGCGGCAGCCCACACTATTTCAAGTTCATTGTTGTTGAAATATATATATATAAAAAAAATAATTAAAAAGGATATAAGAGTTGGTTACAAAATGAGAATTATACGTCGTTTGCAGAATATTTAGAAATTCTGAGATTTTTTAGCATTGGGATTTTTTTTTTTGGGATTTTGTAACATTGGAATTCCCAAATCCCAAAATCCCAAAATACCAAAATCTCAAAATACCAAAATTTCAAAATCGGTAAATACCAAAAATCCCAAAGTAGTTTTGATATTATAGTTCGTTTTGAGTTTAGAGTTGTATTCAAAACCAGGATTGCCGCTTTTTCCAGAATATGTATATATATGTATATGCCAGTAGTTCTCACTATTTTAAATGCCTTGTTGTTGAAATGTGTATCTAAAAAGATGTTAGGAGCGATTTAACAGTTGGTTAGAAAATTCCAATCAAATCCCACTAACTTGTTTAGCGGATGTTTTTAGTGCTATTTAAAATGCTTCCCATTAAATTTTGGAATTATTTTTTATGGAATTTTTTTCGAATTTTGGGATTTTAAATTGTGGGATTTTGGCATTTTGGGATTTTGTATTTGGGATTTCGTGGCCAAAATTTTAAGGTTTATTGCAGATATATTAAGAGAACAGCTGGTTAAAGAGATAAATGGAGAAGTTATCTCGGGCCAGCCGCGAAGTCTCTCAAATCATTAATAAAACTCTTAAATCCATTAAGACTCAAAAGTTAATAATTTTAATGCCTTATTTGTCTTTTACTGTTATTAATTTTTTCTTTTTTTTTTTTTAGTTTATTCTTCCCGGCCACATAAATAGACAAGAAAATTACACAGAATTTCCTTTTCCGTTTGGGCCGTAAATGTCGTAAGAAGAATTATTATTCTTACGATGTGTATGGGATTTGAAACCATATACTCTCTCGGTATTTACAGTATATTTACTATATAGTATATTTACTATATACTATTATAATATATTATATCCACTATTGAGGCTATATATATAGTTATATATACAACTTACAAGTTTATAGTATATTTATATTTTATTCTCAAGATATATAGACTAAACATTTTAGTATATATAGTTTTGCAATTGATACCTTTATTATAGGGTCAAAAATACATAATAAATAATATCTTAATTAAATAATATTTAAGTGGGGATAAGTATATATATGTATATAGATTTGTATAAGAATAAAATAGAAAAAATAAAAAAAATCAATATGAAAGATTTAGTCTTTATACAATTCAGTCAGAAATTCGTAAAAAAAATACAATTTCAACCGTATTCTTCTGTATTTTATGATGATACAAAAAAACAACTAATAAACTCATATTATTCTATATAAAAATTTATCGAAATTATATCGAAAGACGCTATATACAGAGGAGTGGAACGAGCACAATTTATTTTATTAAGTAACAATCTTTGAACCATTAAACACCACCAACCTTTTTTTTTTTTTTGACCAAAACAAATACATTATAAATATGACCTATATAATACTAATGCACTGAATACATGAAGAAGGGGAAAATTAACACATGAATATTATGACTAAAATAATTGTTTAATGTTCACCTTGAATTTAATGGAACATATACGAGTATGTATATATATTGTATTGTAAAATTTAGTATTTGCAGATGAACCGAAAATCTACACTTTCTAAAAATTTACCAAAAAACAAAAAAAAAAAAATGTTTTAATTAGCGCTGCAAATTGTTAAGAAATTATTGCCACATGAAATTGTTAATATGAATGTGAATTTTCCGAGATGTGATATTAAATGCAACCGCCGTATAGTATGCAAAAAAAAAAAAAAAGAAAATTTTGATGTTAAAAAGTAAAACAAAATAATTATTTTCAAATGATAACATCAGAAGTAAACTATGGTTATTAAATATCAAAAAAAAAAAAAAAACAATTTTATATATTATTATATACAATGTTATATATATATATATATATATATACGAGTACATAAAATATTACATATTCAGAAAAAGTAATTTTAACTGTCAATTATTAAAAAAATCCTTTCCTATATATACACAGAGTTGGATTAACATGTTTATCAAATAAAAATAATAAATTTTGTCGTCGTCGTCGTCGTCCCCCTCCCTACAATAATCATTAAATACAAATTTCAATTGATAGTGATTAGAGGGGGGAGAGGTGTTGCAATATGGGTGTGTTTTCTAAAAATTAACAGAAACCTTAGACTAAAAAAATTTATAATTCATTTTACACATCAAACTAAAAAAGTATCTATACATATCTTTCATTTTTATATATTTTTTTTTTTTTTTTTAATTTTGAAACTAATATTTTAATGGAATTAACAAAAAAAAAAAAAATAAAAAATAAAATAAAACAATATATAAAATAATAAAATGAAGAAAGAAAAATAATTTATTATCATTCCATTATTTTGCATAAAACTCTTTATTTATATTTATTTTAGTATTTTATATGAATACATATATATGTATATATATATATATATCTATTATAGCTTATATTAATTTTTTTTATATAATAAATTACATATATATATGTATACAATGTATATAATAATATAATCAAGCATAAATCTCAATTTAATAAGATGAAAATCCAAATTCTTAATATTATAAAAAAATGTTAAAAGTATATATACATATGTATATTATATATATATATATATATATATATATACTATATCTATATATATCAATTCTTACATATAATATCCTTCTAATAATATTTATATATACAAGACATTTTAATTAAATTCATTTTCACCATAAACCAAAAATATCACTTTTTTTTACACCTTCATCAAAATATTTTCTTTTAAAGTTTTCTTTTATTTTTTTTTTTGAAGAATATGAATAAAAAAATATTATTAACAAAAAAGAAAAAAAAAGAAAAAGAAAAACAACAAAAAAAAACACATAATAAAAGTAAAAAAACACAAATAAATAAATTAAATAAAAAGTATCTATACGTAAGATTTTATATTTAAATCATCTTTTTATATATCGATATATATTTTACTTTACATATATATATATATGTATATAAATGCCAAAAATTTATTAGCATCTTATATTTTACATATATTATACATATACATATAAAAACAAAAATTTATAAAATATATAAATCCACTTTTTTGTTATACTTTTATTTTTTTTTTTAATTTATTTTTAACCTATTCATTCATTCTAAAGATACCCCATTAAGATGATTGTAAAATATGTTTCAGACATTTTCTGGGAGAAACGACAAAAAAAAAAGAAAAAAGCAAAAGGTGCAAGTCAAAATTACAAAATTAAAATTATAGTCATTTTTACTTTAAAAAGCAAATTTTCATTTCGATATTAGCAACGCAACTAATTGAAAATTACCATAGTTTATATTTTTTTTTTCTTCTTCTACTCCCGTTTAGAGCATATAGGGCTTCCACAAAGTCACGCCATCTGATTCTATTTTTTGAGCTATTGATTTTACTTCTGCCAATGTTTTTCCTTCTGTTTTAATTTCTTTTTCGATTGTTTTCCTCCATGTGTTTTGGGGTGTGCCCACTTTTCTTTCCCCCTGCGGAAAAATTCCAATCAAGTGCCTGTTTCGCGATGCGACAGAGTTTCACAATAGTTCATTTGAACACTATAAAACAGAAAATAAAACCGGTGTCTGTGACTTCACATATATTATATAAAGAACTTTGAAATTATTAACGATTATTTGGGTTCCTTTCAAGATTATTTTTATTCCGTGCTCTAACATAAGTTTTGACATAGTATACTGTTAATGTCGTCCGTATGACGTTGCCTTTTTTTTTTTTTACCATATCCATTAATAGGATTTTTCTTTTAATATATACAGCTTAATATCAATGTGTATATATAGCATTAATTATATAAGCTCTCTAGAGTTTTCATGATGTATACATATATACGTACATCTGTTACTAAAACTATATATCTGGAATTTAATGATCTTAATGGTGCTGAGTTTTTTTCTTTTAGTTATATTTATTTTTACATATCGTACATGGGGTCTCGGTGCCCTAATGGATAAGAGCGTATAAAATACGCTGTAAACACCGAGAGAGTGTGGGTTCGAATCCCACACAAGTCGTAAGAGTTATTCCCCCTTACGACATAAAAAGGAAAAGCCATTTTCTGTTTACATTTATGTGGCAAAGAAATGCAATAAAAAAAAAAAAACAAAAAATATTGTACATAAAACCGTATAGGAAACTTGCAACCCAAACTCGGTTAACTGTGAAATTTTGTTTAATCGTATCTTACTATATACATAAAATTACTTAATAAAGATACTAATAGGCATCTTAAAAGATTATCAGATATTTTATGGCAATAACTTTTATGATTTTATTTTATAGAATTGATTTGGGGCCATATGTTCGAATAGCTATGTATATATCCCCAGAAGAACATAACAGAGGAACAGAAGAAATCCCCAAAACATAACAATTGGCGAGTACAATTTTGAAGGGGTTTCAAGCTTCGCGTATCCAAACGCAACAGTATACAGCAACAACAGTATGCATCTCTTCATATGTGAGAAAATACAGGCTGATAATGGAAGCTACTTTGCAAATAAAAAGTTGTTACAGTCCAAATTGTTGTCAAGACAAACAAAGCTCATAATATACAAAACTATATCTAATCCGACCAGTAGTTACATGTGTATGCGAAATATGAACGTTAACTGTAGCAGAAAAAAATAACCTAAGAGTTTTTGAATGAAAAATCTTACGAAAAATTTTTGGCGCTAGAAGAATGGAAAACGGCGAATATATAAGAAGAAGTAATGCCGAACTGGATGAATTTATTAAACAAGAAGATATCGTCAGATTTGCCAACGCACAAAGATTACAATGGGCCGGGTATATGAGTGAAAGCCGGGCACAAAAGAGAGCTTTCAATATCAAACCTGATCTAAGAACAACTAGAGGCAGGTCACGTATGACATGGCTCAATAATATTGAAAACGACTCTCGAGTGTTGCAAATTATTAATTGCAAAAAAATTGCTCAAGATCGTAATGCTTGGAGAGGATATTATGAAGAAAGCTCACATCGAGCTGTAGAGTCACAAGAAGAGGAAGCTATTTATATGTGATACAATTTCCCATTTCCCATAAAAATTTTACACCAAAATATATCAATCAACCTTAATTAAATCAGATACATATATCTCTTTCTCATGTTCTTTTATTAATTTTGTTATACGAAAATGGCAAAAAAATCCAAAAAAGGCCAAAACGAGTACAATTTGAAAATAAAATATTATTAAAATAATAACGATCACTTATCTAAGTATGATACTTTCGATTTACCACATATGTATGTACATAACAGGATTATTTAGAAGAAATAGATTTTTAATAAATGTGTTATCCATGTAACCAAATATTTTTATATTTTAATACCATATAGTTTTTGTTTTTTTTTTTCTGTTTTTATCCACAATTCAGCGTAATCCAACTAATTCCTACCACAGAATATCCTCCATCTTATTTTCTTAGTTTTCCCTTTTTTTTTTCTTTGTTTTTTTTTGTTTTTTTTATTTTTTTTTTGTTTTATAAGTCAAATTTTCTTGTATACTTATATTTCTATAGTAATTTCTATTTATAATCTTTCATAGTGCCACTGCCAAGCCAACGTATATATAAGATGAATAAAATTCTGTTTTTCTTTTATTAATTTCTCATTCCAATTAATATAAAAAACTAAATAAACGTATATATATGTATATGTATATTATTTATATGCTTTCTTTTTGAAATATTTTTCGAGTTTTTCTTAAGTAATTTTTTCCATGATCTTAAAAGAAATTAAAAAATTAAAATAAAACAACAACAACTACAAAAACAATAAAAATAGAAAAAGAAAAATCAGTCCCTCATCATTTTCATATAGTTTTATTACCAAATTTATTTATTTATTTTTTGTTCCACCAACCGTCAACATGCAGGCAAAACTTTTAATATTATATACTATATACATATATATACATATAACATATGTATATAAATAGGTTAGATACATAATAACAAAACTAAATACCATTTTTTTTTATCCTTAAATTTTATCAAAAAAAAAGGTATTTTAAATAATATATAAATATACATATAGTACATGTTTATATTGAATATATATATATATATATATATATATATGTCAATATGTAAATGTTTTTATAATGATTTATTACAAAAAAAAAAATAAATAAATAAATAAATAGTATTAGAAAAAAAACGTCTTATATATTGATTAAAAGAATATATTATCTATATATATATGTATATAAATAAACATAGACGTATATATACATAAAAATAGAAAGGAGGATTTATTTTTAATTTTTTTTTTTTTACTATAGAAATATGAGGTGGTTTCAAATTGGGCCAACTTAAAAAAATTGTATTTTAATGTAATTTGATTTTAGAATTTTCGAATAATTTCGAATAATAAAAAGTATCCTATTCTTTTTTTCTTTTATCTAATATACATGGACATCTTATTTCTCCGTCATATTATATAAGAAAATATTTTCTGCCCGTCTTATATACATAGTTGAAAAACATAGTTATATAGCATTTTCTGGTCAAATTCAGGTATTTACTTAAGGTTTTTCCTAAATATATTCAGATATTTACTCAATAAGTAGATTTTTTTTTTATGGATTTCAGAGTTTTACGAAAATTCAGATTTTTACTAAATAATTTCAGATTTTTTTTTTGGAATTCCGATTTTTACTAAATAAATTCAGATAATTTTTTTGATTCAAAAATTGTAAAAATTAAAACCTTTCTATTGATAAACATGCAAAAATTCTTAAAGATATTTATCGTTGACTTGTCTAACTTTGACCAGATAAGGTAACATTAACATTGATAAAAAACTCATAATTGATTAAAAACCGCAAACTTTCACTGGGATTATTCAAACGCTTAAATACCTGAATATATTTAGCAAAAACCTGAATATATTAAGTAAATACCTGATATAATCGATAGAGATAATCGTTCAGCTCACTTTAGTAAAATATCTGCTAATTAAAAATTTCGTAAATTGTTTAAGTAACAGAATGGTCTCAGATGTTATATACTGTATATAGGTTATTTACTTTTTCATTTGTAAATGATATTTTTATATAAGTTATAAAAACATAAAAAAAAAAAATATTTTTTATTTTCCATCCTTATTCTGAATTTCGACGTACATTTTCTCCGAAAGATTAGCTATACCTTTCAAACAAAAATTTTAAGTTATTCAAAATTTTGTAGTAGATTATTGAAAATCTGTAACGGCAACTCTTTTTTGTTTCGAAAATTCAAAAACAGATGTTATGTCCTTTTTGTCTTGCTTGCTGAAAAAATTTTCCATATATAGAATTACATTTAATAATTAATTACTATACCATATGAATTACGAATGAATATTTCTTTCATAAATTTTTGACGTTTTTAGCTTACATTCCACAGGAATTGAGAATTGCTATACCTATTATGAAAATTTTCGAAAAAAATTTTAGTACTTCGAAATTGAGAATAAAAATTTTCGTAGACGCTAAAGTACAGAGCGACGCTAAAGTATAAAGCAACTTTCTACGTTGACAATAATTTTTTTTTTATTTTATATTGGTTGTTGGTCATACAGCGACACTAGCATTTCGTCTTTATTTTATTTAGACAACAATGCGAGCATTGGGTCATCACCTTTAGAATTTAGTTGTGTGCATTTCAAGTTTAGTAATTAATATTTTTTTTTTAAACTTGTGTGAATAAAGCCATTTTTTTTTTCTTCTCCCAAAATTCAAAACTGCCGCCAATATATAATTCAATCCATATGTAAAAAAATAATAAAAAGTGATTTTTTAGAGTTGATTTCAAATTCAAAAATTCCATAATAAATTTTTTAACGGGAATTTTTCTCACGTGATTTATTTTTTGGCTATTTAATTACAAAATCATAGTTGTATACGCTTCTTCCGAAAAAAAAGTCCATATTATTAGAAAAACGGTTATTATAATAATTTTAAGTTAAAAATGCAATCTAAACTACAAAAGTATATTAAGTTTCTTGAATAGCGTTCTGTTATTAAAATCAAAAAACGCTATATGATATTATTTCCCTCATCATAAGTGAATCTGAATCAGAAGTACAAACGCATATTAATGATTGTCTGCGCTAAGAAATTAAATAAACGGGGAGGGGCAATCCTCAAGAAAAAAAAACAAAAGAAATGAGTAAATTTATGCAACAAGAATAGGAATTTTGAAAATTGAATGCAACTATAAACAGTTATCTTTGTTTGCAGTATACACCTATTTGCTAAGGTCAGTTAAATATGTATATATTTTTGATAGCTAGCCAAATTATGTACCCAAAATAAATTTCTCATACAACAAAAACAAAACATAAAAATCTAAATTGACATTTTCTATAAATTATCTCATTTTGTATATAAGCGTTTTAAATTTTTTGGAGAATATCGTGTTTTTTTTTTTTTGTTTTTCTTCTCCTTCCATATTCGTTCTATAAAATATTTTCTTTTATATTTTTCTATGTTAAAAAAAAAAACATAAACATAATAAGAAAAACATTATAACAAAAAAAAAAAAAAATAACGTTAAGATTCAACTTCAAAAAATTTTCTTTTTATTAATAACCTTATATATACACGTATATTTAATATAAATAAGCATTCATATATAAATACATACATATATATTTTACAAGCATAAAAACTTTAAAAGATTTTTTGTTGGCTTCATTTTCTTTTATATTTATTTTTCTTGTTTTATCTTTTAAAAAACCATCCCCTTTTTTTTTACGTTATTCAAAAAAAAAAAAAAAATAAATAAATGTAACAAAAAAAAAAAAAAAAATAAGAAAATTTTCTTTAAAAATTAAAATATCGCGTGATGCGCAGAAAAATTCATTTTCTTATGATTTTCTTAAAATTTCCATTATAAACATAATTTATATACATATATATAAAGATATAAAATAAAAATACAGAGTGTTTAAAAAATTAATATGTGAAATTTTGAAATTTAAAATTTGTTTGACGTTGAAAATTTTCTTTATACATTTTTTTTTTTTTAACTAAAGCAAGAATTACACGGTCAAGCAAGTTGGTGTGTGCAAGCAAATATGTCTAAAAGTTGATTGAAATATCAAAACATATTATTATAAATATTTCGTTAAGTGTCAAATTTACATATGAAGAAATTTTGGTATATGCTATACTTGCTTGATTCGTATCTATTGTTTAAATTAAAAGAAATGACAATTTTCAAAAGAAATCTGTAAGTGAGAAAAAATCTATAGTTAAAAATGAATCTATACCTAAAAATCTAATCCAAAAATTAGTAAAATATATTTTTCCCTTTAGTTCATAACTGTCATAACTTAATCTGTGCATAAAATTGTAATTTGCACTATATATATTAAGTATTCCTTTTATAATTATATCTCATTTAACGTATTTTAATCTTATATGATGAAGGCTCCCAAAAAAAAAGCGCTAAATAGACATATTATGTCATATATGACTATACAAACACATACGAAAGTTTTCGAAGTAAATCATTACTATATGTTAGAATATTCCCAATTAGAACTCTGTATTCTATTATATACAGAGCAATATTTATGTTTTGAAAATATTTGTCCAACCTAGATTTGCTCATTGTAGATTAGATTAAATTTATTTAAAAGGTATATAAATGAAACTGCGATCTTTTGATATAGATCTATATTGTATTCCTCCTGTTACTATATACGTGTTGTGGATTTTGCCTCTACTTATATAATACTTTTGTCAGCTTTACTGTCCCTAAGAATGTAAAGATTTGTATATAGGATTTATTGCTGGCAGTTGATCTTAAGCAAAACAATATGCTCCTAGGTGCACATATCTTGCTTGGAAGAAAACTCCACAGTTTTTGAGTATGTGACCTGAAGTTTCATTTTCTTCTTGACAGAATCTGCATGTACCGTAATTTTTTATTTCAATTTTCCTTTAAGTGTTTCTTTAGCTGACAGTGTCCCGCCAGGAATCCTATTAAAATTTTCAGTTTATTTTTTAAATTAAAATAACTAAAAACAAAAGAAAATAACACTTTGTCAATGATATTATATTAAAGGATATTAAAGTTACCTTTAAATAAAGTCTCACAAAGGGGTATGGTCTATTTTATACTATAAATTATACGAATAAGAAACAAAATATGTTTATAAACATATATTATATTTATATACATTTAATTTTTTACATCGGCAGAAATTGTACATGTACATAAGGCGTTTTCATAAACATTCTATGACAATGCGCAATTGCATGATCTGATGATTGATATTTTATTACTAAGACTTATAATCACAGGACAGTCATATGATTTTTGACAATCGTCGTTTATTATGGATGTTTTTTTCTTTTTCTCATCAGAGTAGAGTCAGAGCTGTCAAGCAAAAAAATTTGTGTTCTTTTTTATGATCAGATTATCCATAGATTATCCATTTTGTGTTTCTTTTTTAACTAGGAGTGTGGTCAAAGCGCGTTCTCTGAGCTCGTAAAAATTTCTCAGATTTCACAGAGTTGTTAAAAAAATAAAACGTCAAATTAAGAATAAAATAATAAAGAATAAAAATGTCATTTAAACTTTGTTTTATTTTATTTCTTTAATAAATAAAATAGAAAATAATGACGTTAGAAAATAATTTGGATAAAAATTCAAAATTTATGCTCTGAACGTTTCTTTTTTTTAACTCAGAGCGATCAGAGTTCAAACAAAAGTTTAGTCTCAGCGCTCGACATCTGCTCTGAGCATTGATCTGATGAGAAAAAAAAACACCCTATGAATTTGTTGTTTTTTTTTTTTCTAGTCATTGTGAGGAAAACAAATGTTAATTGAACTTTGAATCATGTATTTTATATAATCAATAATAATAATTTAATTACCTCAAACTTTCTTGATCTAAGCTTCCCATTTTTTTTTTGGTTTTTAATTATTTATTATTATGTTTTTAAAAATTTTCAATAACTATGTATATATGTACGTATACATTACGTATATATGTATGATGCACTTATTTATTTATTTAGGCAGTTATCAAATAAACAAAATAAAAACTAAACACACACACAAAAAAAAAAATAATACGCATTCACTCACTGCACTATTGAGTTTAGCTTCTGTAAATTTGTTTTGACATTTGCGTAATTTAAATTTTAGCTAAAGTCACAGCATAGTTTATGAATTTGTAGTTTTGACTATTGAATAGTCATATAGGATATTTATGAAAAGACCTACATACATACATACATATATAGTCATTATTAATGATCATATAGTATAGATTTCAAAAATATCCAAAAAAATCGTTTCTTTTTTGAAATTTTCGTGTCACTCTGATCACTATATATATTTTAGAAAAAGATACAGATAAAACAATTTTGAATTTTCAAAAAAAAAATAAAAAAAAATCAAAAGAAATTTTTTAATATGCGATTTTAATGCTAGCGACAACATGCTGTAATTTGAATAAAAAACAAAACGAACAATTTTTAAGATATTCTAGCGCTCAATAAAAGCATACGGCGTAATATTTTCTGTCAACATTTTTTTAAAATACATATGCATTTAAATTAGACTAGAACATCAAAAATACGCGACGTAGATTTTGTACGTCAAATTTTTAAAATATTTAAAAATTGACAAAGCGTATAAAATTGCTTTTTTGTTGTATTTTTTTGTTATTTTGACAAGGCGTTGGTTTTTAAAAAATGAACAAAAAAAAAAAATGAAATGTACAAATGAAAAATTTTATGCACTTATGAATTTCAGAATACGTCAACGTATTGGCTCGCGTAGTAGCGCATAAAAATTGGACGTTGTTATTTAGGTCGACCTCTTATATTTCTAAATTTATTTATTTATTTTTTAAAGAGGACACGCTGATTTTTTGCACTTTTTTTAATTTTTCATTAAAAAACTTTTTTTTTCTCTTAGTATGTAGGTATAGATATTTTTTTTTTTTTCGAAATTTTATTGCAGGATATTAAAATCACTTTCACAAAATTCCCCAAATTACTTAAAAATTTTATATCCACTATCATGCAAAATTTTTAACATTTGAATGATACAGTAATGGTGTTACAAACGAAACGATCGATATTAACCAAAAATTTATTTATAACTAAAATTAATTCTAAAAAAAAAAAAATACTAACTAAATTTTCTTTCTTTTGTACTTTGTTTTTTGTTTTTTTTTTTAACTCTTAAAAAGGATCTAAATTGATCATATATGACATATAAATTTAACTATTTACTCTATAAAATATATATAAAATTTCACCCCATTCCATATCACATATAAAAAAAAAAAAAAAAAAACAAACTAAAAAAGAACAATTGAAAAAACAGGTATTTTGTTTTTTTTTTAAATATGTGTAAGAAAAAGTAAAAAAAAAAAGGATCCTTTATAAAGTACAGGTCAATCAGGTCATTTTCAACCTTTTCTGAATAAGAAAAGAACAAGTTGAGTTAAGTTGAATTAAAGAAGTTCAATATTAAAGTAAGAAAGTATAATATGTGTATATATATTATAGGATATACATATATATATTATTTTCACATTCTCACGGTTCGAAATTCGATAGAGAATTCAAGTTTTCAAATTAATTTTTTTTTTTTTGATTTGATTTTTGAAAAATTTACCTAATCATTATTTTGTATCTATAAATATTTAATTTTTTTTTTTATGTGATTTATTTTAAATACAAAAATTTATTGTAAAACATGTTTAAAAAAAAAAAAAAAAAAAACCTTTTTTTCTTTTAATGACTTTAGTTTAATGAAAGTTAACTATTTTTTTTATTCCCATGTATATTTTGACCTTAAAAAAATGAAATTGAAAAATGAAAATGAAATGAAGGTATATATTATATTATTATGTAAATGTAACAAAGTTTTGTGTAGGT
Source organism: Poecilobothrus nobilitatus (assembly GCA_947095535.1). Taxonomy (NCBI): domain Eukaryota; kingdom Metazoa; phylum Arthropoda; class Insecta; order Diptera; family Dolichopodidae; genus Poecilobothrus; species Poecilobothrus nobilitatus. The sequence goes on along the minus strand of OX352775.1, from coordinate 12,577,024 downwards.
ATACATATATAATACGTCATAATATAAATAGATATAAAAGATATATTTCACAAATATTTTTTTTTTTTTTATAAATTGGAAATTAATAGTAGCAGAGTAAAATCGCGATCGTAGTTGATTATAGATAGCTGATGATGAAAATGCTGATGAAGTTCTGACAATATGCTATACATATATATGTACATAATTTTCTTTTTCTATCAGTTATCATCTAGATATGATAATATATGTATATTTTGTATCACTATATTAAAATATATATCAAAATTATTAGGTATATAATATACGGCATAGGACACTATTTAAGATATTCACGATAAATACATATATAACATGGGGGCCCTATGCTTTAAAATCTACTGGGGGAGTGTGGGTTCTAATCTTATACACACGTCATAAGAATAATTCCCCCTTACGACATTTACAGTTACACCTGAAAAGAAAAAGCTGTGTAATTTTCTTGTTACTTTTATGTGTGAATAACTCTTACGACGTGCGTGAGATTCGAACCCACACTCTCTCGGTGTTTACAGTGTATTTTATACACTCTTATTCACTAGGACACCGAGGCCCCTAACATCATTAATATATTCCTGAACTAACTTTAAACCGTTGATCACTCAGCTGCATAGCTATTGTACAAGGGCTATGAAACGCAAAAATATTTTTTTTTATTTGTGCGCCATCTATTATCTTATACAAGAATTATTATTATTTATTTTTTACTTTATTATACATTCATTACAATAGGAGGGATATTAAGCACTACACTATTGACTGGATTCATTTTACTTTAGTTAGAATGAAAACATAATCAAATTATTATCAAATCTATATTTTAAAAATTTAATATTTTTCATCTGTATATACATATAAAAAAGCGCCTCCATTACGAATAAATGGTTAAACGTATAACGTATATTATCCGAGGTAATACCAAAAACCAAAGCCTTTACCTTTACAAAAGTACAAAACTGTTATATTATGTTCATTATATTAATATTATTACTATTATTACATCCTACCGGAAAAGATATTAAAATTTTAAAAAATAAAGCAATAAAACAAAGTGCGTATTCAAATAATTTTCTAAACTCAAACAATAGTTCAATAGTCCAATAGTCCTAATGTCTATATGATTCAATCGCCCAAGATGTTCGGGATAACTTTTATTTCGAAAAAAAAAAAAAACCCAAAATCGTCCAATAGTTTTAAACGCAAACGAGTAGATTTGTTTTGTTTCAGAGAAAAACAATTTGACTTTTATAATACAGATCCTAAAAAAAAAAACCAAAAAATAATTCGAATGAACCATTTGCGTACTTTATTTGGGATGGTACATAATTATATATAAATATTAGAATACAAATTTAGTAAATTTTATTTTAAAATTAAATAATAAGCATCAACAATATTAATTTTTGACGTGTCAATAATGTCAAGTCGAGAATTAAATTGGCATGTTAATAATGTGAAGAATTAATAAATTTTCAATTACCCATATTTTAAATTTGAAATATTTTTTTTTTTTTTAAATTAAAAAAAAATCGAAAGACGCTTTTTTTAAAGTAAAAATAAATTTTTAAATTAATATTCATCAGTTACATTTTGTTCACAAAACTTCAAAAGAATATAGAATTTTCAAAACTCAGCCTGTGTCTTTGAGTGTACATATATGACCAATTTGGAAACACTTTTATAAACTGTCCGGAAGAAGCTGAAATTTTGAGTAATCGCAAAGCTAAAGCGGCTAGCCAATGGGGGTGTTTTATACCGGTTGAACTTAAAGTTGACGTTGTCAAGTCGACAATTATAAAAGATGATACATCAAAGCCCATCGTTCGCCGTTGATTAGTACTAGTATTTGTCAATGTACACTTTGAAATATGCTTTAATTTCAACTTATTTTAAAAATTTATTAGTTTTTCTTACAAAAAAAAAACAAAAACAAAAAAAACGAAATGTATTCAAATAATTTTAATATACATTGTAATGAAAATTATTATATATATAGTTATACATATTTAAGATACATTTTACATACATATATTTCAATATAAATGAACAGCAGAACACCCTATCTTAAAAAAAAAAAAAAAAAAAATTTTTTTTATATCAAAAGAAACAGCAACATCAGCAACCCAGAATTGCCAAATAACCAAATAACAACAACAACAATAAATAAAAAAAAAAACATCTTTCCAGATATATTTTTTGTTTTTATGTTTGTGGTATACATACACGTACATACATTATATATAAATTTATACAAGAAATCCTTAAAAATAAAAACAAAAACAAAAAAAAATAATAAAAACAATGAATAAGGCAGGAAGAAGTAACAGTATATTAGAAAAAAAATGGCAGAAATAGCAACCATAGTATATCTAAAGATTTTTTTTTTTTAGTTTTAGTGGGTTGTTGGTAGGTGGGGGGTTGTTATATTTTTTCTTTTTATTTTAAATGTTGCCTTGTTTTTTTTTGGTTTTTTTTTTTTTTTTTATATTATTGTAGGTATGAATCCATAGTTATAAACCATTTTATAATAATGGCGGAACTTTAAACTATAAGTACGCGAGATACATTTTTTTTTTGTATTTAATGGTTTTTTAGAAGTAAACATTTTTTTTTTTTAGATTTTCTAAATAAAACTATATAAAAATAAACAAAAAGATGTTAAGAAGAAAAAAAAAAAAAATTTCTTTAAGATTATACATAAACTATAATGTATTGTATGTATGTATGTATGTGTATAATATTTATTATGCTTTACATTATTGTACAATTTCTGTTTCTGTGCCATACATTTATTTAAGGAAGATTTTTTTTTTTTTAGATTCTTTTTATCTAATATCTAATATTCAATTTTTTTTTTTTTTTTGTTTTAATATTTTTTAAAGGGAAGGTTTCGATGTTATTTTTTATGGGAAGGTCTCGAGTATATATATGGCTAATTAACCATGAAGAATTTCTAGTTCAAATCCCTTACAGGACGCAGACCTTCTTATAATAAACTTTTCATGTAAGTTTGAAAGTGGTACTAATGGGCCTAGAGCTCAATTTCGATATTTTTTTTTTTGAACTTCAGACGAAATGTCAATAGGTTTGTTTGTAAAAATTTTTGGTTTGTTTTTTTAATAAAATTTTAAAATTGACTTTTTTTTTAAGAGAGAAACGAAAATGCGTTTTAAATTTAATGTTTTTTTTTTTTTTTTTAATAATTTGAAGGGAGAAAAACGATTTAATAAAAATCAATGATGAATGAAATGAAGATATATGAAAGCAAGTTGAGAATTGCTTTGAATAGAATATTTATTATTTTGAATAAATATACTTTATTGATTTAAGGTTATACGTTAAGGACCCCAATGATTTGTAAATGGCATTAACATTTGAAACAAATCAATAAAATAACAGTATATTCAAGTTAATTATTTATTAAAGTTAATTATTTCCTTTTTTTTACGTTTTTACAGTGACGTTTCAGTTGGAATTAACCAAATTTTGTCAACTAACTGCTTTTATTGCCATCCATAGCTATAGCGTTTCACAACATTCCAAAAATTCATTATTGTTCTTTGGTTTCGATCCAGAAAATCAAAAAATCGATCAAAAAAAGTTTCGATCCTTTTTTACGTCTGTCCATAAATTTATAATCGGATTGAGATCTGAAGATTGTGCAAGTCATTTCATTATATTGATTTTATTTTATTCAAATCAGGATTTTGTTTTTTTTTTTTTTGCTTGTATAATTTGAATTGTTATCCTGTTGGAATTCATTTCAAAGGCATTTCATCCTTAGTATACGGCAGCATAATATCTCTCAAAAAAATATTCAGATATTTATCGTCATTTAATGTTCCTTTAATCTAATGAATAGATTCTACACCATAAAAAGAAAAGTAACCCGAAAGCATCTATAGAAACCCCACCAATGATGTTTTAGTGTCTTCGCACGGTATTTTGAGGTTGATATTCGGTATTTGGCGACTGTCTTACATTCTGGCTAAGAATTCCTGTATACCTTCATGTAAAACGATTTTGATTTTATATGTTCATAAAATTTTCCTACAGTTTTGAATAGGCCATTTTTACATGTTTTTTTTTCGCAAAAGCAAAGTCTTTTTTGTACATGTATTTTTTTTAAAAGGAAAACTTTTCTAGGGCTACGAGCAAATAAAAAATTTTCACGAAGATGACGCGTGGAACTGTTTTAACACATGCAAGTCAAATCATCCCTTAGCTGTGTTGTAGGTTTTAATGGATCAACTTTCGCATATCTACACAGTTTACGAATATCAAGAGTACTTAAAAAAAGGTTGTCTTCCTTTCCTTCCTCCAAGATAAAGGAGTTACTCTTTAGCCAAAAAAAAAAATCGAATAACTTAAATTATTTTTCATTAAAATTCAGATCACTGTTATTTTATTGATATTTAGATAATTATAGTACATAATACGGACTTCAAGTTTTTTTCTTTAATTACTTTTTAAAATATTATTTATTACATGTTTCTGGACATGGTTTTATGAAACAGCAGAATAATTAGTAAAGATTATTACACTATGTCTATAATGCTATTCTATATTGGCCACAGTATATATTATATATACACTGGAGTTTGAATACAGCAAATATATTCTTTCACTTCAATATACCAAACTAACATAAATATCGATATTTTTTTTTAAAATGAATACTACCCTACAATAAACAGGCTATTTGGCATTGCAATTACGAAATTATGTCATAAAACTTTCTGGAAAGACGAAAATATTCGCTATTTTTAATTAATCTAAATAAATAGAGAATTTCTCAAAAATAACTAGTATTTTTCAACTCCAGGCAATAACTCCCCACAACAAAGAAATAAGAAATAATCCCCCCAAAAAGAAAAAAAAATGAAAAAACACAAAAAAAAAAATGCGGAATTATTTCATTATGAATAATACCTCAAATTCAAAATGATATATTCCCTCAATAAATATAACCTCCAAATTAAAATGAAATAATCCCCCCCTCCCCATTCTTTTAAAATGTTATCTACTAACAAAAGTTAAATAACGTTATGTTAATTAAGAGATAACTACATTTTCCCGAAAAACAAAATTCCGAAAATCTAAAATTCCGCAAACAAAACTTTAACTCTCAAACTACAAAATGTCGAATTTTAAAATCCCGAAAAAAATTTAAAAATCACACATACATACATAGGTACATAAGGAGTTATACATACAATATATATATGTATATATGAGATTCTGAATTAGGATGGATTTTAGATTTGTCAGCAAATCAATGTTTTAATAATTTATTTTATTTTGAAGGGCGTATTTCATATGAAATGAGATCCCAAATAGAAAATGAAATAAAATCCTAAAATAATTAAACAATCTCCTAGGGGGCTTATTTCATTGTACTTTTTAGATATGGGGGGATTATTTCCCAAACACATATTGAGGATAATCCCCCCCGTTTCATTTTTGTTTTTTTTTTTGGGAATTATTTCTTGCGATACTATTGCTGGGAGCCATATTTTTCTATTTTATTTTCTATTTTTGTTCTTTACATTTTGCAACATTAATTCATTCTGCCTTAATTTCGTAACTCTATTATTTTGTAATATGTTCTTACTCTATTTTATATGATTCGGATCTGATTTATAGACATAAAACTGAACAATCTTATTTCAAAAATGAAAAAATCTTTAAGTTTAAGATGTACAATACAATATTTTTATACAATTTTCTTTTTTTTTTGTGTGTCTTTTAACCTCTTGAATCATATTTTGTTTTATGTCAAGTGTATCCTGGAAGTATACAGGAAATATCATATACATATATATATATTCTATATATATATATATAGAATATTGTTATATACTCATCAAGTATTTTTGTAGTTAAAAATTTAATAGGCATTTTCAATATTTACTGCATTTACTATAGAAAGTATATTCTTTTAATATAATCTTGACCTTTTAATTTGAAATATCCTTGATAAGGATATGTGAACATTATCAGAAAAACAAAAAATGAATAAAATGAAAAACATTATTTTATTGTCATATTTTTAGATATTTTTTTCTTTTATTTTTTGTTTTTTTACGTTATTCGTGAATTTATAGTTAAGGGTTGGATATTTTTTTATTTTTTAATTTTTCTAATGATTAGATTAGAATTCTAATGATTTTTGAAAATGATTAGAATTCTTAAGTTGAAATAAAAATACTTTAAAATTTGCAATTTCTTTCAAATATAATATGTATACATATAAAAAGTTTTAGAAAAACGTAGCTGAATGATCACGTGATTCTTTATGGGATTCAATATGTAAAATTATACTAAAAGGATAAATCTTGTTATCATAATACTTGCCCATACATCTCATTCCTACATTTTGTTTACGGAAATAAACAATTTGAAATATATGAAACTTTTTTTATAGCACATTATTTCAAAATAGTGAAAACCACGCTATATACCAGTATAAACCAGTAAAAAATAAATGTACCCAATATTTTCAATTCAATTTAGAAAATTAATCAATCTTTTGTTTATTAATTTCAATAGTTATAAAATTAGAAGAGGAATTTTCCCCTTTTTTTTCTATTGTTCATTATGGGTTTGAATGTGAAGTCTTTGCATTTAAAAGAAAAAGATTTATGCGAGAATACTCCTAAGTAATTGGTCACAATTTGTCAGGATTTAGACATAATTATTATACAACACTTTGTAAAAAGCTCACAAATATTTTAAGAAGAATCCAAGATAAGCTAAACAGGGCCGAAGTGTTCATCAGCAACTCTGTCTATTTACCTATATCTTTCTTATTTTCTAATATATTACCAATCTATGATATTAAAGAAATTTTAATCTAAGAGGGACTAGGATTTAAGCAGTAAACATCTTACCATTTCAAGTAAGATCTATATAGGATCTATTGATGTATTTTGAACCATTACCATAATTAAGGGAAGAAAAAATAATGAGTATAATCCAATAATAATGAAATATTATTATCATACATCCATATCCCGAAAGACGCATCACTGAAGCGACAAAAAAAAAAATGTATCACGTCACGTCTTACATTTCTGAAAGACACGCGATGACAATTTTTCTTAGTTTAGCATTTACTGTTAAAATATCAAAACATATAAAAGTAATGAAGTTTTGAAGTTGTTTAAGAAAATTAAAAAGAAAAATAAAACAAAAAACTAAAGAAAAGGTCATTTGAGATTTCATTTTTGATTTGTAATGAGTTCCTTTATTATTTTTGTTAATACAAATCCGAAGATGGATAAAATTTCTATTAAAAATTTTTGGAAAATAATATACCAACATGCACTCTCAGTTTTCATCTGTTCTCCCCATAGTAAAACAAACAGTGTCCGTTTAAGATTTTTTTTTCTGAAAGAACGTACCAACGAGAAAGAAGAAACCAGTTTAATATAGAAGTATCATAATCCACATTTTGCAAGATTTTAAAGGAAGTATTAAAAAAATCATTGTTATGAAATGATTAAATTTTCAGAATATGAAGGACAAAAATTTGAAAGAAAAATTTTTCAAACAAATCTTTTTTTCTAGCTAAATGTTGACTTTCCTCAATTATTTTAATTACTCTTTTGAAATTGTTTAATATCACGTCTGCAGTCTTTATAGAGTCGAATACAAAATTATCATTTTAGTGATATTCATCGTATAATAAGTATTTTAGAGTATAGGTGGATTAGTGTCCAAAAATGAATATCTATTGCAAAATAAAATATTTCCTTTTTAAGCAGGCCGTTATATTTTGAGTCAACAAAGCAAAATATGTAGTTTGAAATAGAAATTTGAATTTTTAGTATATTTTTTTAGTAATATAAATTTTAATTTTAATAAAAATATTTCTTTTTCAAAAAAAAACTTCATTAGGAACATTTAAATATTCTTAATATTAGAGATTTAAATTCAATGACATCTGTCTGTATGTGATTGAAATAATATAAAAACTTTATTTTATTTATTTATTTATTTTTTTTTTCCGCCTAAATATATGCAAAATATTTCCATATTAAAATAATAAAATTTGATGTAGGCATCAGTGGTCTAATAGTTAAGCATTTAAGATACTATAATGATTTTTTCAATATTTTTTTATCAATAATTGTAAATTAAGAATAATATATGTTAATAATCATCATAATAAAAAAATATAAGAATAATATAAAATGAAAATCTGAAAACAAAATATTTCCATATTAAAATAATAAAATTTGATGTAGGCATCAGTGGTCTAATAGTTAAGCATTTAAGATACTATAATGATTTTTTCAATATTTTTTTATCAATAATTGTAAATTAAGAATAATATACGTTAATAATCATCATAATAAAAAAATATAAGAATAATATAAAATGAAAATCTGAAAACAAAAATACTAAATATTTTTACATGTTAATATTATATAAATGCTAAAATATCAATTTTGTAAGCTTTTTAGGGTAATAATGTAAGAATCTTTAAATAATAAATAAAAGTTAAAATAAAAAAAAAGTTAAGTATTTGGCTTATTCACCGATAGAGTACCTACGAGTTCAAATTAAATTGAATTCAAATTAAAAAATTACTTAAAAATTAGTTTTTCTTAACATATCCCAAACTTTGCTACCCCAAATATAGTGTAAATACATAATATGTATATATAAATATACAAAATAAATAATATTACTAGCCGTTTTCTTTTGCTTTGTGTTAAGATCATGTTTTAATCAAAATTCAAAAGAACGATTTATGTAACCGCGGTAATAATAATAACACATTTATATATTTATATATACCAAAACTGTAATTATATATGCTTTTTTCTAGCTTTGGCTTTTGCAAAATTATCTATTAGTCATATTTCATATAAAGTAATGCCATATAATTTAATTTTTCTTCCTTCATGGAATTTCTTCAGTAAGTTTTGACCCGTTTCAAAACGGAAAAACTTCTTTCCCCAGAAGCATTGGAAATTGGCATTGTCAAAAAAATTCTAAGGATTAGGAAATGTTGATTTTAATTGTTCAGCAAATTTTATACAACATAGACTAAAATAAAAAAATTTTTATACGCTTTTGTCAGTTTTTAAATTTTAAATGCTCGACGTACAGTACGCCGCATATTTCGGGTGCTCTCATATAAATTCATGTATTAAAAAATATTTTGACAGTAATTATACGTTGTACGCTTTCATTTAGGTTGGCCCCTATAGTAAACATTTTGTAAAGTTAACGTTTTCATTGGCATTGTGAATAGATTAATAGAATAGAAGTCCAAGTCACAGAAAATTTTAAGTTTCAATGTTTTGCTGATTAGGCCCCTTTTATCGCGGGACCCTGACAAGTTCCATGTGCGACGCCCCTTAGAACCGCTATTGTTGGCAAACCTTTATTATCTTGTGTATATTTATTTGTGAATTTATTAATGAGTAAAAAATGTATTTTAGAAGAATTTAACTATTCCATTCTATTTATTTTTATTTTAAAACAAAATATTTGTTTTGAATTTTTGAATTTTGAAAATGTCATATGATAAATAAATATCAGGACGTAATAGCTACCAACATTAAAAACAAAAAAAAAAACTACATAAACGCCACTCTTAGCTACTTTTAACAAATAGACTAAACTAAACATTTAACAACTAAATATTTAAAATCTGGATAAAAAACCAAATATATATTTGAGTTTTGATTTATTTTTTCATTTTCATATTAAACTACGGCCTAAATTTTGAATCGGATCAAAAGAACTTATCTATTTCCTATACATTGAACAGGATTAAAAGAAATTATTGTATGAATTTATATTCGACCTATCATGACCTTAGTAGCCGGTGGTTCTGTAATATTGTATTATAAAAAAAAAAAATAACATTTTATGCTGAACGATCTATGTATTTTCACGTCAAGTCACAAATATTATAAATTATTCACTATCACTATCAAAAATTTCAGTGAAATTATAAAATCCATTGATAGCAATAAAAATTTTATATATACGCATATACGCATACACTGTCAAATCAAAAAACCAAATAAAATCAATTCATGTATTTAAAAAGACGATTTTACTCCAAACATTTTTTCTTTAGTGGGTTAAAGACCCACACATTCATAGAGGACTCGTGCTCGTTTTGACTCCTCTATAGTGTATATCAATGATTCCCACCCACCCTCGTAAAAAAAAAAGAAAAGAAAAATCAAAATAATGTGTAAACAAAAGTCTGATTTAAACCAATATTAATATACGGTTGTCTAATTTCGTTCAACAAGTGCACAAATTAACGGTTGAAACCCTCTAAAAACTATCAACACTATTATACAAATAAAATCATTTATAACGAGACCAAAATTATCAGAATAAACAATTTTTATAATTAATTTAATAAGAAATCATATTGCAAAGAAGTAATGAAACACACAACTAATTTCGTGTCACCCGTGGCACGAAAACCCGAATGTTATATCAGAAGCATTTATTTTTCTTGATAAATATATTTATGTATACATATATTGAAAACATTAATAAAATTCTAGTTATATATCAACAATCACTCATAGAAATGAAATAACACCGTAGTGAAATAACGACGTATAAATTTGAACGTTATTTCATTTTTTTTCGCGGTTATTTCGTCTGCTTGCTGTGTTATTTCATTCCTATACGGTATAATTAAATTTGGCCTCCAAGATTATGCGACATAACGCCACTACTGGATTATTTTCTTGAGGTTATGTGAAATCATTGGTTTATGCTAACAAAACAAGAAACAATAGACGCTTTGAAAGCCAACATAATCCGTGCTATTGATGAAATAAGCCGTAAATTACTCTAAAAAGTGGTCCAAGTGATTGCTCTGATCGAATGCGGTAGTCTCAGAACTAGTCGTGGTGGACATAATATGCCAGAAATTATTTTTAAAACCTAAATGTCATAAAATTATTTTTCAAATGAAGAAAAAAAATGTGAATTTGGTGTTTTATTTCAATGTTCTATCATTCTAAAAAAAAAAAAAAAACACCCGTTACTTACAAGTCTACTCTTAGTTCTTAGTTTTCTTTGGATGAAAATTATAAATGAAAAGAATATTTTATTACAATATAAATTAATTTTCTTTTTTTTATACCATATAAGTTTTGATTTTAATTTTCATAAAATATCTTTTCAAACTATTTGTAAGTTTAAGAAAAGATATATGTATATATACAAAAGTATATATGTATATACAAATTAAATGATAATCAAAAATTTAAAAAAATTAAAAAAAAAACTTACTATAATGGTCAGTTAAAATAGCACTCTAGGACCCAATACAGGTTAGAGGAAATACAAGAAGAATGGTAGTCAAAAATAGCATTTTACCATAAAAAGAATCTTGATCTAATCTCTTATTTAACGTACTTTTAAATTATTATCGATTCAGAAAAATATTAAATTTTAAATAAAAAATTTAAATATTGAAAACCTATGCCTAATTGTCTAATTATCAAAAATATAAATCTAATTTAAGGCTGGTAAAATTAACAAAAAAAAAACTATTTTTTTTTCCCTAAACTATTCGCCATCTGTGTATAATAATTTTTAATAAAGTTTATTTGTTCGCCTATTTATATGCTATTTTTTTCTAATGTTAAAGCAATTTTTTTTAAGTTTTATTATTCCTTCATCAAAAAAGAAATGGTTTGTAATATTAAAATAAAATAAATTAAAAAAAATATTATTACTTCATTACTTATAAATACCATAGTAATAAAACTTATAATAATGTAGATGAATAGGGGAACACACTATAAAAACATCAACCCAACTTCCCAAATCTCAATTAATCTTTTCCACATCCTTATTTCCCAAAACCAAACTCTACATTATGACTGTACATTATGATCCACCCTTCGGGTGATTTTGGTTGGTTAATGTCCATCACTACTCAGAGGAACCTTAAGCAAATGCTTTGAGTAATTTTTGATTTATTTAAAATAATCGTATTTAGTCCTATCTATACTCTTTCAAAAAGGCTGGTTGAGAGTAGAAAATGTATAGTTTACTCTGTAAAAGGAACGCAAAAATTATGAATATTTTAAAGTTAACATTTTTCTGATCAATATTATTAATTTCAATTTAATTTTAGTAAATGAATGCTTCTATTTGTTGTGTTATAAAAATTTTTTACTTATATAGTTCTAATAGAAGATGCAAATTTCTATAACATTACAAAAAAATATTCAATGTATAAATAACTAAAATTTTAAATAAAGTCTTCAAGTTCAATCCCCGGTCAGGTTCAAAAAGTAAAAAAAACTTAAATAATAATATAATTATAATATTAATACATGTACGTTGTACTGCAACTACACCTGAAAAGGAAAAGTTGATTTATTTCCCCTTTATTGTACGAGTGTATGTGGTAGGGAGAAGCAACATAAAATAAAAATAAAATAAATAAAGTCTTCCAATTCTACGTTCGGTTTTATTACGTATTGATCGGGAAATTCAGAATTTAAACCTTTTGAGTGAATGTGCGTGTGCATACCACGTCGCATTTTTGTCCTACAATATTTTGATACAAAATTTTGTTCTACATTTATTTTTTGTACAATATTTAAAAATGACAGTATAGCCTTATGGCTACAATTAAAGAAATTTTTGAAAGCTTCCATTTGTAAATTTTTTTTTTTAGTATTCTGCGTTAAAACGAGAAAAAAAATATACATACAAAAAGTACATACAACTGTATGTATTTATATTTTTGATTGTTCCAAAAGTGAAACATGTATGCATATCCAATGTTATTTTTTTTTGATATGATAATAAAGATGGATCTGTTGGAAAAAGATTTCACGACAAATTTTTCAACAAGTTAACCCAAAAAAACCAACCAACAAAACTGACAACGCGGAAGTGTTGTGGCTCTTGTAATTTTATAAGGATAACAAATAAATATGATATGCATAATGCATGCATAAAATGCAATAAACTGATTTATGGTGAACATACGGTTGTTAAAGGTTATCCATACTGAAAATTGATAAAATTCAAGATCATAGCTAAACTGAGGGCTAAGATTGCAATAATTTTAAGATTTTTTATTTTTTTTTTAGTATAGGTACGAAGTTTTCGTGTAAATCGAACGAAATAAAATTCTGTGTAAAATTAATTTATAAGAAAAATTTTTTTCTTCTTTCAATTTAGATGGCTTTCGATGCTTCCCATCTTCCCTCGTTAAAAAAAAAAAAAAAACTATTTTTTACAGATAGGTTCATTTTTTAATGTAAAATTTAAGTATATGTGTTTTTATTAACGATAAATCGCAAGGACAAAATGGAACATACATACATACATATGTGTGCACTCAATTATTTGTGCACACAAAACATTAATCAAAGTCAAAACCAACAAAATTTATGGATATTTATGATATTCTGATTAAAATCTTAATTTTTGTAATAAAACAAAATAAAACCAATTTAACAACCACAACTCACAAGTCACCAAATAAACTAAAACAAAATCAATCATACATAATTCAAATCAAACTTATATTAACAACATTCTTTCTTTTGTACTGTACTGTATCATACATACTGTACTCGTATGTAATACAATTGGCATTTTGACATATTTGGTTCAGTTTTTATTTAAAATTTAATTGAATTGAATTAAAAGTTGATCTCAATTACATGTTTATATTTTTTTTAATTTAAAATTTTACCATTTAAAATCATTTTAAAAGTTTTAATTTTTAAATATTTTATAAATTTAATAATAAAATATAAATTTTTTATAAAATTTTCCATTTGAAATTTATATTTTATGGGTATAAAAAAATAAAATTGAAAAAAAAATGTGAATTTTTGTTCTATCAAAAAATGAAAAATTGAAAAAAAAAAAAAATATAGCGGTAAAAAAAAAAGACATGAAATTTCTTGTCATTATTTATTAATTTTCTATGATACACCACAAGTGTTAAAAGAAGCAGTATAATTTTTTTTTTTTTATTTTTTTAATTGTATGTATAGGTGGTACATGCATATGTACATATATACTTATACATTTAATTTTTATAAAGTGGTTTGTTGTTTAGTATTATGTTATGTTTTTATTAGGTAATGGTATTAATTAAATGTAATATAAAGGTGTTATTCTTTTTTTTTTAATTTAAAGAAATGTTTCCATATGTTTTTTTTTTTTTTTGTTAATAATAATTAAAATAATAAAATTTTAATACATAATAATAAAAAAAAGTGAAAAATTTAATGTTGTATTTAATTTTAAAATAAAATAAATTCGTCATTTAAAAAAAAAAAAAAAAACAAAAACAGTAGATACCTATAGAAAAACGGTAATTAATTTTAAAAATGTAACATTTACTATACAATGTCTTAATATAAAGAAAATATTTTTTTTGAATAAGTACATATGTATGTACATATATACATAATATATGTACATAAATAATTAAATTACAGGTAAGTCATTAATTTTTTTTCTTATTATTTTTATAATGTAGTAATTTATTTTACATACCTATGTACATAAGTAGGTATTTTATGTTTATATTTTTATTTCTACTCATATATATATGTATAAATATATATGTATAATATGTAAGTATAGGTATATGTAAATCTATCTCTTAAACATCAACTTATCATATAACATTTTTAACAGCATATAAATATGTAAGTAAAATATAGTAATGGAAAGAGAGGCCTTTCTTCTCTAAATTTTACCCTGCTCATTTTAAATAATGCTAAGTTTCCTAAATTCTGTTTCTTTAAATTCTTCCCACATAAATTATCCCCATAAAAACTAAATAATAAATTCATATACGGTATAGGTATATTGATTGGTTAAAAACCAAACACTATCCGAAGGGATCATTACAATTTATTTCTTGTGCTAACTTTTTAAATTTTTCATCTTTTGAGATTTTCGTCAAAAAAAAAAAAAAACATATTTTTTATATAAAAATTCTATTACAAATGACTACTATAAAAAGTTCTGATTTACATTTATTTATTTTCATCATAGGTAAGTACACAATTTGAAATATTTTTTTATTTTAATTCCTATAGGTTAGAATTTATATTACAGCAATATTACAATTATTTTAAGAAACGGAGGATGCTTTTACTTTTTATGCTTAATTTTTTTTTTTTTTTTTTGATTCTAAACTAAATTGACTTTATTAACTAACTTAAGCTAAACTTCACTTATATAATTAAAGACTATCCATATAATACAGGTCAGTGTAAAATTTGTAAATTTTATATACCTACATATTTATGAATTCAAAAATAAATTGAAAAGGAAAGTCCAATATCAAAATTAATAAAAATTAAAAGAAAATTGAATTTGAAAAATCAAATGAAATAAATTGTCAAAAATGGGTTGTTAAATTTAATTCTAAAGTTGAATACAATTTACATTTAAAGAAAAGTTCATAAAGAGGTAAAGGATGACTTATATATTGAAACCGAACGTGGCGAAGAAAATAATGCTAATGTTGATATACTTGACAACGTTGTATCATGCGAGAAGGGAGAACTGTCATATAAATGGTCATTTTGCAAAAGGCTTTTTAGGAAAAAAAACTCAAATGAAAACTCATATGAGAATCGATACAAACGTTAGACCATATAAATACGAAATTTGTTTTGCAGCGTTTACTGTTTCTGCTAATTTAAAGAATCACATTGTATATAAGCATACAGATGATAGCTGAATTTAAATTCCAGCTAATTTTCAATGCGAAATATGTGGTAATTATTATAAAACAAAATTCTGTTTGTTAAAACATCAACAAAGTAGACATGAAGATTGGCCTGATTGAATGTGAATTTTGCAATAGGTGATTTGCCAGGCAACAACAGCTTGTTGAGCACAAGAGAACTTATACTGGGCAAAAGCCATTTGGTTGCGATCTATGTCTTAAATTTTTTAAGAAACAAAGTGCTTTAAGAGAGCATAAAAAATTACACAACGATGAATGAAAATATGTTTGTCGTTTTTTGTGGCAAAGAATAAACAAGCTGCAGGATATTGGAGCTATATGAAGAGGCATTCTGCCATAAGTTAGTAAAGTTATTTAAATATTGTTTGAATGTTATTTGTATGGAATATAATAAAGCAGTATAAATAAATTTAAGAAAATAAATAAATACTTTACAATACTTTTTTTTTTTTTGTTTTATAAGTATAATATATACCTACACATATGATACCTAACCAATTTGAATTTACTTATTTTTATGCATCTACATTCGTACTATTGTTTGACATAAAAAAATTTTCATTAGAAACACATAAATAAATCATTTATACAAAAACTTAAATCGTAAAAAATTTTTTTTTTTGGGTTTTTGCGTTAAATAAATTCAAATTAGAGGGTACTATAAATAATTAATTGAAATATTTTCAAAAAAAAAAATATTTAAGCCAATACACAAACCTTAAAAGCTTATTTTATGATATTTTTAATTATTAGAATAAAAAGAAAAAATTACCCAAAAACAAAAAATTCCATTCCTCAAATATATATCCTTAATACCATCTTATAGAGTACAATACAAAACTTTTTTTAATTTTTTTTACATTTCACTCTAAACTGTTTATTTTTTAAATGAAAAGAAAATAAATTTCCCAAAATGTTTAAATTCATATTTGAATTTGATTGAAATTTGATCCTCTTTTTAGCCAATTTATTATAAAATTTAAAAAAATTTCCCAATATTTTCAGAAAAATATTATTGGGATATTATCAAAAGAAAAGATTAAAAAAAAAAACCCCTGTAACAATTGCACCCCTTTTTTTTTGGGACAAATTTCCCTTTTACAAACACCCGAGGAGAATATATTGAAAAACAAAAATTAAAAGGTAATTATAAAAAAAATATCCTTATAAAAAAAAAAGGGATTTTTTTTTTAATATTAAGTATATTTTTATTAAAAAATTTCCATATGTATTTTACATGACTGAAAACATAGAGATTTAAAAAAATAAATTACCCTGAAAAGGGGTAAAAGACAATAATAATACTTATATTAAAATTTGTCAGCGAATACAATGAATGTTTAAAAAAAAAAAAAAAGGAAAAAGGTTTTTTTTTTTTTTTTTGTTTCTTTCTATGAACCTTTTGTTATTTTTCTAGTGAATAATAGATGACGCGGTTTCATCGTTTTTTTTTTTTTTGCTTATACTTTTTACACCAAATAAATGTATGTACAATATATATTACCATCATATACCATAGATATGATATAATATTGTATGTACTTATATCCATGTATGTAACATATGGTCCCTATTCAGTTAAAAATTACCAAAGGTCAATTGTTTAAATGGTCAAAAAAGGGAAGTGGCCAAAAATATTTTCTAAAACAAAAATCATACATTTAAATGTAAAAATTATTTATTAAATTTAGATTTTTCCTTATTATTTAAGAAAAAAAATTTTTTTTAAAGATTTTAATACGATTTTAAATTAATTAATAAAAAATTACACTTAAATACACCATTTACTTATAATTGATATCCCTAAAATGTTTGTCTTCATTTTTTTTTTTTTTGCTTTTATTCAAAAACTGTAATAAGAATCAAAACCCAAAATAAACTTCGTTTTCTATTTTATTACCAAACACATTCCAACATAGAAGAATCCTTGTAAAAAAAAAAAAAAACAAAAAAAAGGGATTTTAAATTTTGTAAACTTTTACCGATATACCTAAAAGAAAACATAAAATTAGGACTACCAACCATCGTCCATTCGTTAGCTGAATAATTTTTCTACAAAAAAAAAAAAAAAAAAAACAAAATAGAAAAAAAATTAAAAATCCGTGTGCCAATGAAAATATATTTGCGGAAATTGCAAGTTTTGCTGAATATTTATTTTTTTTTTTTATATATAATTTTATATTTTTAACCCACAATACACATTCATACATATACTGTAAAAATAACCTTATACGATATAACTAGTATAAAAAATATATGTACTTTAAATGAAATAAACATCTTTTACCTATGCTGAGATTATATTAAAAAAAAAAAAAAAAAATATCATCTAGAAATTTTAAATATTTAGGTAATTAAAAATTTTATAAAGTTTTTCTTTTAGTTAGTCTAATTTCTTCGCACCCAATTTAAATTTATCAATTGAAAACTTTATCTTTGTTTATAGTATTTTCATCATTTAAATAATTAAACGAAAATTTATGAAATGACTTTATATACAACTTATTGCGATGCGACTGGATACAAATATAAACCGTTAAATATATAGATGCTGGGGCCTCGGAGACCTAGTGAGTAAGAGCGTAAAAAATACACTGTAAACATCGATGGAGTGTGGATTCGAATGCAACACACGTCGTAAGAGTAATTCCCACTTACGACATGTACAGCCACAGCTGAAAAGGAAAGGCTGTGTAATTTCCTTGTTACATTTATGTATGGCAGGGAAATGCACTAAAAAAAAAAAAGAAATATATACCTATATGCTAAAAATGAATTATTTATTTATGCTTAACTCTAAAAAAAAAAAAAATTTGTAATTGATATATTTTACCTTAACAACATATAATATTAGGCTGTCAGGATTATATTATTGACCTAATTTTTTTTTTTTTAAGTTATTAAATTATGAATGAAATTGTAAACAAAAAAAACTATAAGTAAGTTTTTTTTTTTTTTATATACTTTTCCTATACTTTAATTTTCCACAAAAACTATAAATTTTACTATTTTTCTATCTATGTATATCCAAACATATTTATATATATATATATATGTAATTTCACTATATATATATTATGCATATATATATATATATTATAGTCTACAACTTTAAAATAATTTATACTCTTAATGTATATACATATATAGATATGTATCTTTAGATACATAATATAAACATTTAAAAATTATATAAATATATGTATATATACTGAAATCATTGAATTGAATTGAAAAACATTCATACGATTTATTTGTATGTTTTTATATATGTACGAATGTATATTTATAAATATTGTACATATATAGTAGTTATTTAATTTATAGATTTATTTATTATATTTATATTAAAGAAAAAATTTTAAAATTAAATTAAAATTATATTGAAAGTAATCATATATCATTATAAATTTCAAATTTTCTGATATATGGTGTTGATGCCCGAAAATAATGTCCCAAGAAATAAAGCCAAAACAATTTTTATATACTTTTTGATTTTTAAATTAGACCTTATTATTATCTCAAAGTAGAAAAACCGACAGCGACGAGTTAATATAAAAGCATATAATAAAGGCAAAATAGTTTTATTTCGGTTTTAAGAAGAGAAATAAAATTCAATCGATATTATTTCTGTTTCAAAATGATATTTGGATTTGGATCAAAACTAGCTTCTAGCCATAAGGGATTAAATAAATGAAAATAAAAACTTAGAAAATTTTGAGTCAGTGATAAAATTAAAATTAAAAATTAGCACATAAAGCAGGAATAAATATCAACAATAAAAATATTTAAAAAATATATACACAACCCAGAACCTATGCTAAAGTTTCATGTGATCTATAGATAATATTCCGTTCAGTAAATTTAAATATTAAGAGCAAAATGGAAAAAAACATAGTTTAACATATATGAGAATAAAACACAAGATAAACGATGTAAAATGTCGATAAACTTCTTGACACTTATATTTTGAGGGTTCAGTTGTTTTTGTAGGTACTTAAAAATGTTAAAACATTAATCTATAAACCTTGACTCGAATCTTTTATTTCCTTTTTTTTTTTGTACAGTGTTACGCAATAAGTTGACTTATAAAATCAATTGATTGTTTAAAAACGTCATATACATTTCTAAAATACTCATATAAAAGTATTAGAGATTTTCTGTATTTGCTGTTGTAATAAAATTCTTTTTTTTGTATAAAACCAAGAGATACTTTGCTTAATTTTAAAAATATCCGTTTACATAACAAAATTATTATACCTACTTATGCTCTAATTATTTTAGCATCTTAGCATAGAGTTGATAACTTTTATAATTAAAACTGATTTTTATAATAGTAATCGATTATTTTAAACATATTAATTTATGATCGATCGAATGATATTTTTTTTTTGTAAACAATTAATTGATTCAATTTATGCAAAGCAAAAAATTAAATTAAAAAAAAAACATAAATTTAAAATTATTGGCCATGACGGAATTCAAATATTAGCGTAGCTACGAGCTACGTAACTCTTAGCTTCAGAAAAAAACTTATCGATCTCTTGCCACAGAAATAATGGAAATACACCAGTATTCTTGTATGACTTCAGATAAATTTGAAACAATTAATTACAGTTCCATTTAATTAATTATATAGGGTTTTTCTTTTTTTTTTTTTTTTTTTTTTTACGAGGGACGGTGGAAAACATCAAAAGTCACCCAAAGGAACTGCACGAGGTTCCTCTGAGTAGTGTTGGACTTTAACCAACCAAAACCACCCTCTTTAAAACCAAACTATAGGATTGGTCCTTTAATACATAATAATATAATGTACAGCTTGGTTTTGGGGAAAAGGATGGGGGGAAGGAATACTTGGGTGTTTGAATATAGGAAAATTGGGATTATGGAGGATGAAGGGAAAAATTTGGATAGTTATTTTGAAGAAAGATGTTAGTGTTCTTCTTGAATTTCGATATATCGTACACAAATGAATTACCAACTTTTGGGAACACATGTGCGGGCATAAGATTCCATAAACGCGACGTGCGCATGACAAACGAATTCCCGAATGCTGTATTGCGCCATCTTGACAGTTCGACAGTGTATGGGTGGGCATCTGTTGCACTCCTCGTTTCACGTTGGAAAACTTTGAGTGGAGGCATCAATTGTTTTATTTCTTTAGAACAGGTGTTCACCCCTACAAGGTATCTATAAAAGAGGGTCAATGACCCAACAGTACGGCGATGGCAAAGTGGAGTGAGCGTTGAGGTAACACTGGGGTCGCCAATAAGGCGAATAGCTCTGTTTTGCACTTTGTCGAGAAAACCCAGCGCTGTTTGGGGCGCTCCTTTTCTTTTAAATCTGATATTAAATTTATTAAATTACAAGCTATTCTATACAACATTTTCATTTTTGGGTTTTCTACGGGATTTTAAATAAAAAACTTTTTTTTTGGTATTTTTAAAAATAAATAGCTTCCTCTTCAATTTCCAATTTTAAGGATTCTAAAAGTCTTTCAATTTTTGAAATTTATTATTTGAAATTCATATTTTTTAGATTTTTTTTAAACATGTTATACATTACACTTATTAATTGAATTTTGCTAAATTATTAAAAATATTTTTAAATATAAATAGCAAATGATTTTTTTTTTTAGCTCTTAAACAAACAATATCAATCTAAAACAAAGAACTTATGTAAGTGTGTTGAACGTTATATATTTAGCACTTTTCTAAAACTTACTAAAAACTAATTCTATAACCATAAGAACTGATTTCAAATATAAATCCAACCATATTTTTGGTATAGTTAAAGATGCAACTAGGTGTATGGGTTTCTTGTATCGCTGTAAATTCTTCATTTCATCTTCAGATCTTCTATATATATAACACCAAAGAAGAAGGAGTACAATGCACATATGTATTTGGCATTTCGATAATGTGCAAAACAGAGCAATTCGTCTAATAAACGATCTAAATACCAACTCATAACTCTTTCCACTTGGTTTTCGCCACCTAACAGGAACATTTACCCTGTTTTATAGATACCTTTTAGGAACGGGTTCTTGTTCTAACGAGATTAAATGTTTGATGCCTCTTCTGAAAACATTTCAAATAAAAACAAGGATAGCTACTGCTGGCCACCCCTATATAGTTCAAATTTCCAGATGACATAATTCAGCTTATGGAAATTCTTTTGTGGTGCAGACATTGCGAATGTGGATTCTCCCTCCTCATTTGTTTCCCAGAATTGGCGATGATTGCATTTACAACGTTTAGAGATTCAAGCTGAATATTAACAACTTTGTTCACAATAAGCCTACCAATTTGAAATCAATTTTCATTCCCTAACTCAACATTCTTTGAACAGGTATAGTACATGAGTACTAAAGGTTTTATATAAGCTATTGTTTGTTGGTATTTATTGGATGAAAATCCCACACACTTATAAAGGACATGGGATCATTTCACTCCTCTATAGTGTCTTTGAATGATAAACACCTACCTTCCCAAAAAAAAAAAGAAAAAGAAGACGTTAGGTACAGTTAAAACAATTATAGTTACTTACAATGTCAATTTATAGTGACTCTCATAATATGTATTGTCAACTATACAAATCCCAACTAATATCACTAAAATTATGGGAGAGAATATAAAAAGAGTTCTTTCAAACGGTGAAGTTTCGAAATTGTACTGATTAAAGTACCAGATCGTTTGACGTTTTCAGATTAAAAAAGTATTTGTAGCAAGTTCTACGCTTTATAACTCTAAAGCGGTTGTAGCTTCATAAAGCGTAATTCTCTAGATATAATTATTAAATAATGTATTCAGTTTTGAAATGAGTCGATTGTGGAGTGAATAAAATTCAGTAAGTATATTGATGAATTTATTATTTTTAACCCTTTCAAAGATTTTAATTGTGAAATATATGTTAGAGATTTTCTAAAAGACAGTGTGTTGTAGAATGAGATATGCGATTTAAAATTACATATCGTGATTCATGATAATATCATTTTTTATAAGAAATTATTCATATATTTTATAAATCAAAGGTAGTTTAAGATTGTGTTAAACATATAGAAAGTAATATAAGGATAACTTGAAAGGTTTTAGATGAAAAAAAAAGGAATAAAGTTTTCAAAGATTAAAATTTGATTTTTATTCTCGTTATAATTTCGTCGAATTTTCTTTAAATTTGTTATATGTTGAATCTTCAAAAATTATTGTAGATTTTTCTTTAACGTAATTTTTTTTTATCGTTTAAATTACAGTCATATCTCTGTCTCAATTGTACCGAATGAATCCACAAAGAAACTTAGTTCGACACACATAAGTTGATTATGATTTAAATGCCGTGAGTTCCATATAAAAAAATAAACTATAGTATAAAATTATGTTATTATTTAATTACTTACTAATATAATTCAAGACGGTCTCGGTATTCGGTATCCTAGTGGATAAAAGCTTATTAAATGCACTATAAAGAAGGAAGTGTTGGTTCGAATTACACACACACGTCGAAATAATAATTCACCTCTTACACATTTACATCCACATTTACAGGAAAAGAAAGGCTGTGTGAATTTTCTTATCACATTTATGTGACTGGTATAGGAATAAGCAAAAAAAGAAGACATATGTATATATGTATAATGCAATATCAGAACTGGTTTAAGCTGATCTAAATGTAGTTAAGTAGTTCTATTTACCTATAGCTAAATCTATTAATAGAACTAAGAACTATTTCAAAAATATATATACTATAATATTTTAAACGAAATTACAGTTTCATAATATCATTTTTTTAATAACTTTTTAATTTTTTTTTTTTTTCGCTTTTAAATGAAAATAGAAACAATTATATTTCGTTTCGCATATACAATACATTATATACATAGTATATATAACTATATACATATTATATTTCTTTTTTATATTATTAAAAAAAAAAAAATTTTTTACCCCTACTTTAAAAAAGAAAAAAATTATTTACTTTTTTTTTTCTAAATTTTCTGCCAATACAAAAAAAAATTTTTTTTTTTTTTTTTTACCCTTAAGAAGGACATACCTTAGAAAACAAACACTTAAAAAAAATGTCTTTTATTTTTTTTCACTTTTTTTTTTTCGGTTTTTCTTCTTTTTTTTTGTTTTGTTTCTGCCTCTAAGTTATAAATGCACAAGGAAAAAGGAAGATTTAATGTTGTATACACAGAGTTTATAGCCATGAAGGTATAAAAAAACAAAAAATGAAAGAAATAAAATAAGGAGAAGAAAAATGTATAGTATATAATAATATAAAAAGAAAAAGAAAAAAAAACAAAAAAAAAAGGACTTCACGACGTACAAAAGTCCTTGTGAAATTTTTTGTTACAAAAAAAAGAAAAAAAAAACCAACACAGAAATGTGTATATAAAAAAGAATAAAAGAAGAAACAAAAAAAAAAAAAGGATGAAAAAAAAAATTGTAGATGGTTTGTTAGCGTTTTTTTTCGTTGGTTTAAAAAAAATATAAGAAGTTTTTTTTTTATGTGTGCGTTTTTTTTTTCACTCTTCACTTTTCTTCTGTTTTTTTTTTTTTTTTTTTTTTTTTTTTGTTATTTATACATTGTTGTATTTAGATGTATACGTAAGCTAAGAAAGATAAAAAAAAAATTACTGAAGAAAATACAAATGAACATATTATCAAAAAAAAAAAAAAAACTTATTCTGATTTTGGAGAAAAAAAAAAAATCCTGTTGTTAATTGACTATATATAAACTATTGTTTATATAAGAGAAAAGAAAAAAAAAATAAAAAATAAAAAAAAAATTTAAATTCACCAATCGATACTCTGCTTTGGATACTACCTATACTACACACTACACATACACTATATAATTTATCAAAATATGTACTAAAAAGAAAAATCGGCGGCGTATTTTTAACCATAAAAATATAAATTAAAAAAAAAATAAAATAAAAACTTAAAATAATAAAATGATTTAAAAGAAAAATTATATAAATGTTTTTTTTTTTGTTTTAATACAGTTAAAATTTACTCGAATAAACACAACACAGGTCATTTTTTCTTCATTTTATATGTATATTATAAAAAGTATCATAAAAAAAAAAAAAAACTTTTTGAGATATTATTGCGATTATATTATGTTTATATTAAGTATATAAATTTACATATGCATATCTATATATGTATATGTATATATAAGTACATAAAATATGATAATTTATACAATAATATAAATCGAAACTGTATATATTGCAAAACGAAATTCAGTTATTGTTACACTATATGTATATCAGAACAATGGCGCAGTGCGTAAGTCACTCCCTTTTCAGTTTTCGAAAAACCTGGTTTATAACAGAAAACAAGTACGTTGTCATATTATAATAAAAGTATATTATATAATGCAGAGATTATTGCAATTTTCTTTTCATAGGCTTTGGACGATTCTCTTTTAATAAAATATTTGCTTTTATTTGACACTCTGCTACTTGTTTGCCTACCCCAAAATTTGGATAGTTTTTTATTGTATATTAACCAAGTACAAGAAAATATATCGGACCGATCAGTTTCTAATTTTATTCGATCGAACCAGATGTTTGAACGTTTTAAATGAAACACTGTAGTTAGGCTACTGTTTAACTATTTAAAAAAAAAATAGCAAAAATGAATTTTTTTTTTTTAGTGCATTTCTCTGCCCCATAAATGTGAACAGGAAATTACACAGCCTTTCCTTTTCAAGCGCGGCTGTAAATGTCGTAAGAGGGAATAATTCTTACGAGGTGTGTGGGATTCGAGCCCACACTCCCTTGGTGTTTACAGCACGGTATTTTATACGCTCTTACCCACTAGGCCACCGAGACCCCAGAAATGAAATTTTAAACCAGTTGTTAAGTACATAATAAGTATAGAATAATATGAAATATTAAATTTTAGCACTAATATTATTCAGAAATGTTACAGCAGAGTTTAATAAAAAAATGTTCAAATGTTACAGCAGAGTTTAATAAAAAAATAAATTATTTTTGTCCTAAACTTCCTTAAAGACTGTTTCAAAAAAGCAAATTTCAAAATCTTTATTTTTTTTCTAGGTTTCTCCCTTTTTTCTCACTTACTTGCCGCTTTTAGGATTTAGGACTTTTACTATGCGGTTGGTTTGATTTCCAACGACAATGGTTTTATTGTTCTTTCTTTACGTATTTCTTGGTTTGCATATATGCATTTCTTTCTGTAGTTATTATGTAAGTCTATAGTTTAGTCTACATTAAGCTGTCGCAAAATTAGTTTATTCTTGATATACAGTTATAAGAATGACATTTTAGACGTAAATAATTAACGGTGAAAATCGTATCATGAATAAATATTTATAATATATCAGAATTAAAACACCGTTAACTTTTTATTTACAAATATAAAAGACATGATATGTAAACTTATAATGCTCTTAATAGTTTTATTATTAATTCTTATCTGTGTTGTAAGTGCATATCATTTTAATTGGACATATAGTTAATTAGAAACGTTTTAATTAAACTTTTATAGAAATAGAAAATATAGAAATTTTACTAAAATTCGATAATTATTGTGAGAAAATCTAAGAGTTGT
The DNA here is from genome assembly GCA_947095535.1 of Poecilobothrus nobilitatus. Classification (NCBI taxonomy): domain Eukaryota; kingdom Metazoa; phylum Arthropoda; class Insecta; order Diptera; family Dolichopodidae; genus Poecilobothrus; species Poecilobothrus nobilitatus. Next base: position 12,550,672 of record OX352775.1, on the reverse strand, counting down.
ACCGAAGTTGAAAGAAATGCTATTCTATAGCCTTTTCTAACTAAGAATTTAGATATATAGAAAAAAAGGGGAAAATTTAAAATGCTACAAAAATAAAGAGTTTAACGCTGTGAAATAATTCCGTCAATGTCAATGTGTTATGGAAATTATATTTGCGGAAGAAACGCCGAAGACAAATCACAGCAACAGATGATAGTCAAATTGTTCGTATGTCAAAAAGAAACCCATTTTGCCTCCTCTAGAGGCATTGCAGTATCACTAAACAATAATCGGAGACCTTGATATTTCTTCTAAAAGATTCCGAAGAAGATTATAAGAGACGGGGTTAAATTAGAAGATGGCACGAATAGCCCCCCATTGATGTAATTTAAAAATAGAAAAAAAAAAGACTTTAATTAGCAAAAAAAACAAAAGGCAAGATCGGCAAGCTTTAGAATTGGAAACATGTACTATTTTCTGACGAAACTAAAGTAAATTTAGTGGATTCATTAGAAAGGTGTTGGATCTGGTATGAAAAAAATATTACTTATCTCAGCCTCAGTATACGAATAAAATTGTTAAAATTAAATTTTGATCTACGTTTACTTCTCCTGGAAAGGTTCTGATCTCTTCATAGAATAGAAGGGAAAATGTATCAGCATCAGTATCTCAAGATCTTTAAAAATACAATACAACCATATGTTGTGGTATATTTGTCCGTTAAATGCATATTCAACACAAAACAATGATACAAAGCATATGGCACGACTAGTTAACGATTTGATGCAAGCAGAGCAGCGTTGATGAAATAAAATGACTAGCTTCAAGTCCAAATCTATATAACACGATTCAATAGAACACGATTTTAAAACATCTGAAAAACGTAATTACAAGCAGGAAGTATCACTCTAAAGGTGAATTCTATTCAGCTATTGAGAAGCATGGTTATAATATACCACAATGGAAAACACATCAAAATCACACTGTGATATGATTGATAGTTATAATCAGATGTACTTTTAACTTTATTTGTTCGATACTTGATAAAACTAAATTTTAAAGTTTAAAATTATGAAAAAAATAATTACAAACTTTTTTAATCCTTTTGTTATGATGAGGTAATCAACACACAATACAAATAACAAAAAATTAAAATTGTGTTAATAATATCCTTGAACTTGTTTTTGAACAGTTTTCAATTTATCATTTAATTTACAGTAAAATTATTTATTATATATCTGTCTCTATGTACTTATGTATCTTTTTATTTTTCTATGTATCCTTCTATATTTCTAAACAGTCAAATCAATGAAAATATTCCATATAAATTGTATACCTTAACTAATTCCTATGTTCTTAATTTAAATCCTATGTTATACTTTATACTAATGATTTGAGATTTGTCATAATTAAAAAATATAACTTTAATCCTGGATTCAATATTATCTCAACAATAGAAATAAATTACAAAAACAAAAGCTATCTTTTTATAAAAAACGGGAAAAAAAAATTGGAAAATTACTTGCATACAAATAAAATCATACAAAATTCCTCAGCCATAAATTTAGACATACCTTAAGAAAACAAGGTAATATTTTTCTTTTGTTTTCCTAAGGGAGGTGGGAATCTTACAAAGACACCCAGAATTCCCGCTTGATAGTGTCAGATTCTTACTGACTAAATCCATCTCCTCCTTTAGCCAAAATAATGGGATGAAGCCCCTAGCTGGATAACTCAGTATATTGATTAAGGAATAGAGATAGGAAAGGATAGGATGAGGATGCGGAAACATTGAATTAGGAGTGGAACTCTAAGGGAACAATAAATCCGCTTATTATTATTGTATTGGTATTAGTTATTAATATTATTATTATTTACTACAGAGTCGGGGCAATCAGTAGTAGTTTTATCACCTGCCTGCAAGAGGGCAAAAATATTATATAATATGGAACAAAAATCATATGTAACAAAACAAAATATTTACTAGACCAGTTTCTAGAATCTATAGTAACTAGTTTTCTTTTTTCATAGAATCTAAAATATAGTTTTTATATTTTAAAACAAATCAATTATTTTGAATGAGCTAAGAAATGTTTGCGTAGGGCACATATCTTCTATCAACTCTTTTATATTATGTTATAAAGGATAAATAACAGATCTACAGATGTGATTTGTTCTATAAGTTTTAGTATTGTAAATATATAAAAATAAATTAAAGTTATTTCTTTCTAATTTACTGCTGTAGTTAGGTTTTCCTTTGTTATTTGTAAAAATTTAAAATCTCTTAAATAAATTAATCCTTACCTATAAAATAAATTATTTTGTGAATGAAAATTCTTAAACTAAGTGGAATCCTTAGAAAAATAAAAAACAAAAAAAATTTGAAATAACGTATTATAGATCTTACTGCATTACTATAAAAAATTCATACTTGGTCTTTCCATTTTTCTTTTGCCCTGTTGGTTCCACTCTAATGCTTGGCGAACTATAGGGTTTGGTGCCTTTGTGAGTGTGTGTCCTATCCACTTCAATTTTTTCCTTTTTATTTAAAGTGCTATTGGTTTTTTTTTCGTGAGAGATCACTGATCTGTGTAGGAAATTTGCCTATAGGCCAGAAGATCTTAACTATTATTCTTAAGCATTTATATTTGCAGCTTGTTGGTGATTAACTGCATTACGAACCAAGTCTTGCTCCCATATATTGTAGAAGAGAATATATAGTAACAATATAGAGTTATAATAGATAAAAGATTTTTTACACATTTTTAATAAACACATATATATATATATATATATATGTGTATATAAATTCAAATTTTTCACTTTCTCCTCTCATCTGTCTGTCTGATGATTTGATTGTTTTTTTAAGTACATTTTTTAATTAATAATTTGTAAAAAGGACATTTAAACTAACGATTTATAATAACAAAAGTTCAATATATCTGAATTCAACTGTTAATATTGTAGATATTTCAACATATATGTACCTATATATATACGTATATATATAGTATAAACTATAATTTACTTACACTTTACCATACAGTACTAATAAAGTTTTAAGAAAGTTTTGTTTTGTTTTGTGTTTTTTTTTTATTTTCTTGAAAAACTTTGATAATAACTTAAAATTCGCTATGATTCAAAATGTTATAATAATGTTTTTGTTTTTTTTTTTTAAATGGTATCAAAATTATAAAAATGTGGTAATTCTGAAGAGTTTTCGCTCATTAAATTAAGTTTAATAATATTTCTTCCCTAATATATAGGATTAATGTCAAAATATGTTTAAAAAAATGAAATAAATTGTACCTTTTTATTTATTTTTTTTTTTTAAACTTTATTTTTGAAGTTAGACTTAAAAGTATATCATATACATATAATAGGACATCTAATTTAGAATAATAAAAATATGTTATTATTTTATACTTAAACTTTAAGTACACTGATGTTGTCAAATTAAATTGACAATTTAATTGACAACAATTTCAGTTAAAATGCAATTTAATGAAAATTGCTGCTGAAAACAAGCTGCTGATATTTTTTGAAAAGTATTGGCAACATAATTGAGAATATGTTACTTAGAGTAAATAATAAAGTTATTAATTGCATTACTATGGCAACTACTAATTTATATTTGAAAAAAGATAAGGTAAATGTACGTAATATCGATATATGTTGGTAATATCGATATATTTCATATTTTTTTTTATAAATAACTTCATTTAATTTCAATTAAAATCAACGGTTAAAGTGACATTAGATTTTGAGACATTTATTTTCAAATTTTGTGAAATTTTGGAAGGAATTGTTAAAGTATTTAGTAAGAAAATTTAGTTTTTAAATGTATAAGGCTACAGAAACGAAAGGATTTTGATAGAAAAAAAAGAATTAATTTTTTTGACAAGATTTTTAAATTTTGTCAAATAGAATTATATTTTATCAACTATATTTCTGAGTATATATTTTTTTCTCCCTCTTTCCCATTGATAATACACTATATTCCTTTCTCTTTCTAAAATTTCGATAATATCCACAAAATTTCTCATGAAAACCACCCTTAATGCACAATTGACATTATGAACTTTTGAAAAAAAATGCATAATGTCAAATGAACATTGTAATTTTTTCAAAATTGACATTATGCGTCTTTTCAAACAAGCATTATGTCAATATCATCCGAAGATATCTTATTTGTGATCTTATTTATGATTATTTCCTATTTCTTTTTTTTATACCGGCTCTCAATTTGGTTCCAAAATCCCTCTTTTCTGGAATAATCAAAGTCCCCGCGCCAAAAGTGCATAATGTCAATTGACTTGTGCATAAATGTCAAATGTCAATTGACTTTATACGCGTTTAAAACTTTAAACTTATCCATAAAAAATAATATTTATGGATAAGTTTAAAAATTTACTCCGATACTTAGTTTCTATATGTATGTGGGTGTCTAAAAAAATAAAAATTTTTTTATTCTTCAACCCAGCTCATAATCGAACTTTTAATTGAGCTGAACTGAGGAAGTACAAAAATTTCTAAACTAACGTATAATAATTTTTAAAGAACCAACATCACTTATAATTCTAAGTTTCTAACTATATAAGTATTGTTTGAAAGATTTGGGGGGTTTTCCATATCTATCAAACAATACAAAATTATTGTTTCATCTAACGGTGAATTTAAATATATGTACCAAATTGAAAAAAAACAAAAAAATAAAATCAATTATTATAAACATAATTCTATAAAGTTAAAGAAATCTCTTTTTCATTGGAGATTTGAGTTAAGTTTCAAAATTCATTGGATCTTGAGTTAAAATCATTTGATTATAGGGCATTCATAAATTTAAATGGAGAGAGAAAGTTACATAATATTGTAAGCCATTTGCTTCATTTTTTTTTTTTTTACAAAATTCTTTTCTAAAATTTATCTGTACAGTATACATATTTAAAAATTGGATTACTTTATTTGTATAAAAACCATTGTATGGAAGCCTAAAAGTTTTGTAAACAGAACTCATGATTCCAATGAAATTCAATTAATCAAAAACAAACATTGATCAAAAAATAAACCAAAACGTGTTAAACAAACTTATTCTTCTCTTTATTATTCCATCTGCAAAAATTATTCAAATAATGATGTTCGACATTTTATATACATATATACATACATTTTTTTTTTTTAGTTTATTCCCCTGCCACATAAATTTAACAAGGAAATTACACAACCTTTCCTTTTCTGGATAGGCAGTAAATGTCGTAAGGCGAAATTATTCCTATAACGTGTATGGGATTCGAACTTACACGTCTTCGGTGTTTATAGCATATTTAATATACTCTTTATCTATTAGGCCACAGAAGTCTCTAACATTTTACATATGTATATGATGATGTCATATTGCAGATAAAAACTTACCCATTCTCACATTCTGCCGTAAGGAAGACAATAGATCCAATGCTTGGTTTTTATGGTATTATATGGTCTAAGTTAAATATATATACTTAGTACATAATTTATATATATTACAAATATTTATATCTATTAATTATTTGTTTAAAACTGAAATCAAATCAAAATTCTTTATAATTATTGAACTAGTCCTTAATATTTTCACGAACTCTTCTTTTTGTATATGACATTCATTATCAGTTAATATTAAAAAAATTTTTTGGTATATGGGGTTAATATACCATAGCTTATATACAAAAGTATATTTTTATAAATATATATATATATATATATATATATAAAAAAATATACTTATATAGGTGTATATATATAGCTGTATATATATATAATATTAGTTTATAAATAATTGTGATATTTTTGTGGGGAGGCGAAATTATTAACAAAACTATATCTATATACCTAGATACATATACATAAATACATACAATAAAATATATATTTACATACATTTATGTTTACATAATAAATCTTAACTGAAAATGCCTACTATACAGTCCAAGATAATAAATTTAGTTTACAAAAAAAAAAAAAAAACTCCTGTATTGATTTTTGTTATCTTATCATGCAAAAAAATAAACAAGAAGAAAAAAAACGCAATTAAAAATAAGCACTTGTCTTGATAAAAAACAAAAAAAAAAAAAAAAACACAAAAAAAGAATTAAAAAAGGAAAGTAAAAAAAATAAAAAAATTATTCTGTTTCTTTTCTTCAAAAAAAAAAAAAAACACCTTAGCGTCACCTTGGTGCTATTTTGTTTCATACGCCAATTTTATTATTACGGGTACATTCAATTAAATTTACCGTTGCTACAATATAACTGGGTAGTGGGTAGTATTTTTATATGCTATTCTACCTAAACAAAAATTTATACGGTTAATTGTGTATAACATTTTTTTATTTATTTGGCATTATCCATTGACATTTGAAATGTTTCGTAAAACGTTTTTATTTTAAGTATCTAAATTCTAAATATTAAAATTTTGAACAACTGTTTAAATAGTATAGATTTTTGTTTTTGTTTTATTATCGAAATTTTTCAATTTAGTTGTACAACAAATATTTTTTTTAGATAAAATAAAAAAAAAAAAAATTATATATTAAATGTCACATATTGCAATCAGTATATAATTTAGTAGTTATAATAATTGCACCATTCAACAAAACATTACATTTTACTGAACGCATTTCCACTTTTATCAAATTCTCGTTTTCTTATTAATCCTTTTCCGTTATTAATCCAAAATTTGGACATTTCATATATATATATTTTTTTTTAACAGATTTTCAAATTTCAAAGTTGATTTACTTGAGTGTATATTGTTTTGGCGTTTGAAACAAAATAGCATCATCAAAAACCCTCACACCTGCCACCATCCATACTTTTCAATTTAATTTATTTTTATTTTTGTTTTTAAGGTTTTTGTTTTTTTTTTTTTGCGTCAGCATACATTTAAAAAACTTGGCCATTAAAAAAAAAATAAATATCTTTGAAATTGCGCGTTATTTATTTTGCTACTTATTTTTTTTTTATTGTTTTTTTTTTTCCATTTTCCTTTCAAATTCTAATTCAAAAAATAAAAAAAAAACAGTGGGGTATAATTTTCATCAAATCATAAAAGAATCTCTATTTTAATATTTTATAAGGACAGTTTTAAAAAAACAAAAAAAGGGTAGAAGAAAATTTTTATTTTATTTTAAGATATTAAAATCATATACAAATTCAAGTTGTTTTTATTTTCTTCCCTTTTTATATCGAAATTGTGTGCTGTTGTGCCGTTTAGGGGAATCTTCAAAAGATAGCTAAACTCCATAAAAGGCTTGGCATAGCATTTTGAGGTTTTATCCACTAAAACTATAGTCTTCAGAAGTTAATAATTTTTATCAATTTTTTTTTTGTTTTTTTTTTCCAAATTTGCAAATCTCTGGCCCAGTACAAAACTCTAAAGAATTTTTGTTCTTTTTAACTCTTAATTAAAAGTATTTTTTTGTACAAATTGAGCAGATTTAAAATCTATAAGACTTTTCATTTATTATAGCTATACATTTGAAATTTTTAGATTTGATATGATGCTCGCAGTAATTTTGACCATTACTTTCGCACATGATGTATTGCGATGCATAATTATTTTTAGAACGGTTATTTTATATTTGATTTATATATGAATCCCTCGTTGACCGACAGTCACATTCACACAATTTTTTGTGTGACTAAACCCAGACTAAATTCTTATAATTTTAGTTTTTTTTTTTTTACCAGAGGATTATTCCACAATATATTATGTTTGTTTGTTTCCAGCGTTTAAAGCATCATAGTTTAATGATGAAATAATAAATTTGCCAATAATTATGGATTTAAGATATCATTTCTTTATAGGTATTTTCTAATAACAATTTTGTTTTGATGTACCTTTTGTTTTTTAGTGCATTTTCTGCCACATAAATGTGAACAGGAAATTATGCAGCCTTTTCTTTTCGGGCGTGGCTGTAAATGTCGTAAAGGGGAATAACTGTTAGGAAGTGTTTAGAATTCAAACCCTCGGGGTGGTGTGTTACACCGTGTTTACACCGTATTTCATACGTTTTTACCCACTAGGCCACCGAGGCCCCTTATGTTGTACTTATATAGCATGTAAGAGAGATCATAAACTTTCTTAACAAATATTAATTTACCAATATTACCTTTTATTGCGTTTTCATGTTCATTAAACTTTATATTAAATAATCGTTATTTAAAATAAAAAAAAATAAAAATCTCTTTGAAAGTCCAATATTATTCTTACAATTTTGTTAAAAATTTTTTTTATCTTGATTTTCATTTATAAATCATAAAAATTAATTTGGACTTTAATAAAATGATCAAAATGAAAAATCATTTATTAAAAAAAATCATTTTTAAATTACAATTTATCTAATCTTGATATCAGGTTGGAATCATTGAATGAATCCACTTGGAATCATTGAATGTAATTGTACTTTCAAATATTTTGTGGTATATAATAGAAGAAACGTTTCAATTAATTGAATAGATAAAAATCAGTCATCAAAATAATAAAAGGTAAAAATTTAAGTAAAAATTTTCACGAAATTGGTCAAAAAAAATGTTCAATGTTATTCTAATGCTTAAGAGTACTTTCATATATAAATAGTATATATGTATAGCTTATTAAAACTATTGACTATATAGTTGTATATAGAAATACATTATCACCCTTTTGTTGTTTAGATAAAATGTCTTTTCCAATTAATTAGAATTGATATAAAAACTCATTTTTTTCTTATTAAATTTTCATATAAAGTACAAGATTTCCCTTATTTGTACTCTATGATTTTCATGAGTCAATTAGGTTGAATGCATAAAACAGAGTTTGAACTCAAATCTGACTTTTTCAAACAAAATTTACGCTTGAACTCGAAATTTTTGTTTGAAAAAGGAAGATTTGAATTCAAGCTTAGTTTTATGCATTCGACCCATTGTTTTACAACTTACTATACAAATTGAATATTAATGCAAAACAAAAAAAAAGTTTAAATTAGGTCTAACTGAGATTAGATCGGTTGTTGTCATTCAAAATCAACTATTTACATGTATATACATATACTTAGTTATTAATTTATTGATAACCATATCAATATATTTGTACATATAAAAATGCTGCGGACAATTCATATAGTATACTTAATTCTAAATAATTTATCTTACTTTGCTCATTTTTCATTATTGCTTATTGTCATGTTTAAGAATTCGTAATATGTTGAGATATGTTCTTTTAACTTGGATTACATATATGTCACATAAAACCAAGAAAGCAAAATATTTAATATACATAATGTGCAATTAATGGTGGAAAGTAAAATTACAATTTTTTTTTGTGCATTTCCCTGCCACATAAATATAACAAGGAAATTGCACAGCCTTTTTTTTCAGACGTTTTTGTACATGTCGTAAGGGGGAATTACTCTTACGACATGTATTCAAACCCATACTCCCTCGTTGTTCACAGCGTCTTTTATACGCTCTTATCCACTAGGCCACCGAGGCCCCAAATTTACAATATGTAAGTATATATATATATGATAGATGAATAACAATTCAATCAACATTTTAAAAGTGTTAATGCTTTGACATACTAAGTGATATAAATAATTGTCAATTATGTTGATAATCTTTATCAATTTATATCTAAACAATTGCAAGTCTGTGTCTAATTATATGTGTCTGATTATATATTAATTACATAATAATAATAACAATAATAATAGCTGCTACAATGGAACTATCGTTGGTATACTACTGCACGTCATAATCCACTGATGGTTCTGACTCCTCTAGTAAATAATAATAAAAATATTAATTATAATAATACCAATAATAATTGTTGCTACAGTGACAGTTGGATTGCCTTCAATTATTACCTCATACAGCAAAGGTGTTATATATACTATACTGCATGTTGTAACTGTTGATGGCTATAGTCACTATATAATTAACAAAATAGTAATAATAATAGGCGGATTAATTGTTTCCTTACAGCCCCACTCCTAATTCAATGTTTCCGCATCCTTGTCCTATCATTTCCTATCTATATTCCCTAGCCAATATACTGCATTAGCAGGTAGAGTTTTATCTCATTATATTGGATAAAGGAGGATGTGGATTTATCGTATCTTTGGAAGATTCCCATCTCTCTTAGAAAAACAAAAAAAAAAATTCAAATTGTCGTCAATTTATTGACAATATATCACTTATTTTACGGAAGACTTAACAAAAGGTAAAAAAGTACAACAGTAAGCCACTTAATTAACCATCATTCAAATGAATATGTGTACATTAAAAAGAGTTACATATAAGTATGTTTCTAGTTAAACATCTATTAGGATAAATAGAAAACCGCATTCTACGGTAAAATATTCTTGTGTTAAGTAATAAAGAAAGGTTTAGACTTTAGAAGATTTCTTTTTATAATAATATTTAATATAAAATACAATTTTAATTTAGTATTATATAAATAAAAATAATTCTTTTATATCTGTGTAGGTATAGTTGTCACAATATACACATATAGTTATATAACTTGCAGTCTCAAATAGCTTAATATTAAGGATTTAAGGAAAGTTTTTCATAATCTTGTATATCGGCATAAACTGTTAAGTATATCTAAAGTAAAACAGCTTAACAATAAAATAATAATACGAGAAATGATTGAATCTAAAAGGCTAAATTTTAATAAACAAAAAAGGCAAATTTGTGAATTCTCAGATCTTCTTTAATTTATAAGGGGGGTGAATTTTTCAAATTTTTATTCGTTTTTCAATCAAATTAAAATTTTAGATTATACATACGTACATACTTACATATATTATAATTTTGTATTTTTATATTTAATATTTTGAACCCTTTATTTTTAACCACCATTTTTTAAATAAAAAAAATAAAAAAATATATATATATGTACATGTATATGTATATGTATAATAATGTATATATATTTAATGAAAAACAAAAAAAAAATAGGAGGAAAAATTAAATCTAAACATAACCGTTATTATTTATAATTTTTTTTTCCATAAATCATTCATTCATTCAATTTATTTTTGTCCAATAAGTTTTTTATTTAATATTTTTTTTTTTTAAACGCCATTATAAATTTTTTATTTTTTTTTGTTTTTGTTCCTGTGTTAGTTTAGTAAAAATACCTAGTTTAAAAAAAAAAAAAAAAAAACAAAAAAAAAAAACAGAAGAAAAAAAAAATTAATGAGGGTGAAACAAAAATTATTCATAAAATACAAACAAAAAAAAAATTTTCTTAATTTTTTTTTTCTTATTACTTTTTATTTTTTTTTGTTTTGTTGTCCCCTTTTTAGTACCTCATTTTTTTCTTTTTTGCAAGAATTTTCAGTTTTTTCTTTTTTGTTGTTTAAATTTATCATTGATTTCATCATCATCTTTTTGTTTTTTTTTTTTTTTTTTTTTTCATTCCACTCATTTCATTTCATCTAATAACAATAACAAAAAAAAAACAACAAGACAACTTTTGTACATGCTGTTGTTTCAAGAATCACCATCTACATTTTCCTTTCGTATCTTTTCAAAACTCAATTTTTTTTTTTTCACTTATCATCATCATTCTTACTTTGCTTTATATACTATTATAATATACATACAAATTTTTAAGTTATATCATCCCTTATTTTTTTTTATATTATAAAAAAAAAAAAAAAAAATTGCTGATGATGCTCTTGATGAAAAAAAACAAAAAAAAAAATGAACGATGAAAAGAATACAAAAAAAAAACTAAAAAAAAAACCAGAGATTGAGAATACAATCAAGAGTATTACCATTACCATTACCACCACCACCACCACTACTACCACCTTTACTACTACTACTATTACGTACTATCATCACCACCACCATCATTACTACAATCGCAACAAACAACCCTTTATCTAAGAAATGCCCATAAATAAAAAAAAAAATTGAGTTTTTTTTTTTTTTTAAATTGAGAAAGAAAATATTCAGAAGAATTTTTTTTTCCCTTAATGTTAAGATAAAATCCTTGAAAACTTTTTTTTGTTTTTTATCTTTGTTTTTTTATTTTACTGTTAATTCTGTACGTCCTTTTTAGTCCTTTAAATATTGTAATTTTTTTTTTTATTATTTTAAATCTATTGCTACTGCCGATACTGTTTTTATTCTGTCTTATGATGATGAATCTTTATAATGCTGTGCCTCCTTCTGTTAACCCTTTCGTGAAAATTTCGTTTTTGTATGATGATGAAAAAAATTTTCTTCAATTTTATATTACATAGGTACCTTTTATTTTCTTAGTAAACGATTATGCATAGTTAAAAAAATATAATAGTCCACAGCTACATTTCATTTGATCTAAACAAAAGCCCACACATCTAAAAAAATTTTCCCAATAGAAAATTATTAGATTGAAAAATACAGAATAGATGAAAGAAGCAAATTTAATATATATAGGATGTGAGAAATTTGATATTATGATTTTTAACGGACGGAAATAATATAAAACAGGGCAGAGAGGCAATATAACAAATAAGTTAAGTATGTACTGAGTTATTATTAGTGACAGTTGAATAGAAATTAAAAATAAATAAAATATTTTAAGTACAACAAACAGACTATACATAAATTAATTGGAAAATTTTAAATAACATTTTGTTTGAAATAATGCCATAAATAGGGTATGAATGATGAATACTAGATCACACTGGAATGAAACTATATAGGATTTATTATTTCCTATATTTTATTGATGAATATAGAATATGTAGATGAATGAATAGACTTATTAAAAAAATATCTAAACGAATTCAAATTAAAAAAATTGTTGTTCATTGATATATTTTTTTTTTCCTAAGGGAGGTGGGAATATTCCAAAGACATCAAGAATTTCCTCTTGGTAGTGTCAGATTCTTACTGACTAAACGCACCTCCCCCTTTAGTCAATATAATGGATTGAAACCCTTACCTGTTAACGCAGTATATTGACTAGAGGGTGAGGATAGGAAAAGGATGCGGAAACATTCAATTGGGAGCGAGACTGTAAGGAAACATTTAATACACCTATTATTATTACTATTTTGCTAACAGTGACTGTAGCCGTTACAACAGTTACAACATGCAGTAGTATATAAAACTTTACTGCATCAGGAAATTATTGAAGGCAACTTCCACTGTCACTGTAGCAGCTATTATTATTGGTATTAGTATTACTTATTAATATTGACTTTTTATAAAACAAATATATATATATATGGCACCAGTTACTGTTAGCAATCTATAAGGAGAATGAAAAGAAAAATAACCTAACAATGTATATATAAAAAATATATTATGTAGTGAAATAAGAGTATGGCTTTTCAACAAAAATTATTTTAATATACAGAATTTATTTTATGCTCTGTTGAAATACAACATTTTTGAAGAGAAATGCCAAACAGATTCTAAAAATATATTACAAGTTTCTATAAAAATATTTTCAATGCAAAATAAAATAAAAAACATTTTTATTTTCTTTAAATTAAATATACATATATAGAAAGAAAAAAACACTGATCACCTATATGGATCCCATAGGATCCTTTTGATCATAGTCAAAGGAGCATTTGAAATTTGTAGTTGTCAAGCTTATCCAATTCACTTCTTAACTCAAAGTTTTCACATCCCTATCCAGTGTCCTTACCTTTTCTGTCTGTACTCCACCGTTTTATTACGAAAAATGAAGATATTAAAACAGTAAAATTTAACAACCAGTTTAACGTTTTAACCTGTTTAAATTAAGTAAAGATTTAATAGGTAATAATTTTATCGTCTCTTTTAGTTATTAAAAGTTCTAAAAAAAACATTTATCAATCAGACTAGATATATTTGTTTGACTTAATAGTAGACCAGATAAAAAAAAAACATTTTGACAGAGAGACAAATTTAGGCAGGAAAGACAAATTTAATTAAACCGCTTAACAGATAACACCTGAATGACGACACAGTGACTAAAGTATCAACCTATTATTCGAGAAGTCCAAATTCAATTTCAGATAAAAGCGTAATACTTCTTTCTGGTTTTTTCATCAAATTCGGCTTTTAATTCGCTATTGATTTCAAATTAATCGGTTATACTTATATATTCACAATAATGAGATAAACTCTAATAACTGTTACGTGTATTCCAAATGGGTATATATATTCTATTCAAATTGTCATTCCAATCCCACATCATCCTCATCCTCATCCTCATCAATGTAATTGTTCAATGTTTTTTTTTTTTGTTTTTACACGCTACCCAAACTCAATATAAGTTTTGGATTCCTTTATACAAAATGATTATAGACTTGCTAGAAAAGCGAGGGGAGGAGCGAAAAATTGGGAAGTTCGAGGGTAAATAGTGTTCTTTATTGAAAAGTTGGAGGTAAAGTTAGGTTTTGAACTTTGCCTTGGTATATCTCAATTAAGTTTGAAGGGGGCATATGCTATTGAGTAAAGCAGTTAAATAAAAACCACTGTTCAAAAAATTCTAATGGCTGAAAAATTAGAAGTAGATGATAGAAATCTGCATAATCGCATATAAGAAATAAAACATTAAAGAAATTTACTTATAATATAACCATATTTCACACAGTATTTATTTCTCTCCCCCATAAAATTAAAAAAAAAGCCTCTGTTCTGTTAAATTTAAAAAAAAAAAACTTTTAAATTTTTTATTAAGGATTTAATCGTGTTAATATTTTCCAAAAAAAAAAAAAAAAAAGGCTAAATACTAAATGTATAAAAAAAAAAAAAATCGATGATATTCTTTAAGTTTTTGTTTTTCTCTTAATCGGATCTGCTTACCCTGCCTTGCCATCCATTCACTATATTTCTTCAAGAATTTTTTTTTTTTATTGTCGTTAGAAAAAAAATTAAATAAATGATATTGATATTGATTAAAATACTTGATTATATTTCCATTTTCATTTTATATCTATAGTTAGTTATACTCTAATACTCTGCTATAGATAATTTGTACATCACTGATGATGATTATATTGATGATGATTATTATTATGCTCGATATCCTTTTATTTATTATTCCTTATACTTTTTCAAAAAAAAAAAAAAAAAAAAATTAAAAAAAATAAAACAAATTTAAAGTTGAATTTTTCTTACATTTCCCTTTAAATGATCATCTTTTTTTTCATATTACAACAATTTTATCTTAACAATAATTTATCTTATGGATAGAAGATGGAAAAAAAAAAAAATTTTTTTTTTATTCAAATTTTTTTTTTTTTGTTTCTTTTTTGTTATTTGTAAATTTTGTTTGTTTGAATGCATTAATATGGAAAAAAATTATTAAATTATTTTTTTTTTTTAAATTTTAATATTGCGCAACTCCTTAAAAAAATTTTTTTATATTTTTTTTTTTTTATATTAGCTGTGAACATACCAAAAAAACAAAAAAAAAAATGTATAAAAAAATTTTTAACTTGTTCTGATTTACACCTATTCAAAGCTAATTTTTTTTTCTCTCTTTCTTTAATCTAAACTATTTTCTAAATATCTTGAATTAGTTTAATACCATTATTTTTAATTTAATACAATTTTTTTTTTTGCCACTACTATAAAAAAGAAAAAAAAAAAGAAAAAAAAAAAAAACGGGAAAAATGATAATAATGAAATTTTCTTTTTTATTATATTGAAAGTTTTCGCCAGTAAAAGTTTTTCAAAAAAATAATTTGAAAACTTCAAAAAAAAGAAAACCATTTACTCAACTATGATCCTTTTTTTTTATATACTCTGTATAGGTACAATTTATGCTTATATAATGTTAATGCAATTAAATTGACGATACAGGATGTTGTTTAGTGTAAATATCTATTATATAAAAACTATAAACGTTTGTAACAATATTTTTCATAGCAAAAACTAATACTGCACATAACAGAAAAAAAAAAAAAAATTAAAAATGTATAGGGTTGGGTACGTAATTCCGAAAAAAAAATCCTGAAAATCAAAATCCCTAATTTGAAATCCCCAAAACAAAATCCCGAAATTACGAAATCCTGAAAAATTAAAATCCTGGAAATTAATATCCCGAAACTACGAAATCCCAAAATTTCAAAATCTCGCATAGACAGATATAATATGAACATAAATATTCCGGGAAAGGGAAATAATCTGAATTTAAATCCAGCTATTAATACTTACAGTATGCCCACCCACACATATATCATTTAAACAATTAAATTTTCACATTTCCAATATGAAAAATAATTAATTTTGAAACCCCCGCTACAAATTTATTGAAACCCTGCGATTTTAAATCCAATTCTAAAATCAATAATGTCCATGCATACAGGTTTCCATGCAAAAAGTATTTAATTTTGACATTTCACTTAAAAAAAAGTGAATTTTATACGAATTTAGACATTTTTATGAAATACAATTATTTTTGATGGCGTACAAATATTATTGGTATTGTTTGTTGGGGAGAGGAAAAAAAAATTATCGGAAGTAACTGAAATTTTAGGTACAATAAGTATCAAGTAGCTAATGGATAGTTTTGGTTCTAAAAGATAAAATATTTCACTTTCAAAAAGATATATAGTAATAGAAATAGATAAATCTTTATCTAAAAATAAATTAAATGGGAACGGCAATACAACACCAGATTTTCTTATTTATTTTTTATTTCTTATAATTTTTTATTTTTTGGTAGCCCTTAATTATCTCAAAAATCCATTATTGTTATTAAATATTTTACTTAAAATCTCGTATACCTGCCCTGAGAAATTTCTATTTTTCTATTTACATAATAGATTTTCTTTTTTATTGTTGAGACATCCTGTATTTATTTTGTAAAATATGTATAAGTATGGACATAATATAACTATTTTTAATTATTCGTTACAGTTGGTGCTAAAAGTATAAAATTTTTCTGCTAAATACTTTTTAAATAATTACATACATATATTTAGTTATGTTGGAGTTTTACATTTATTGTCAGGTATTATTTTATTTGGGAGATAACTGACTACCATTGCACCTAAGAATTATTTTAACGTTAAACATAAAGATTTAAGTGTTAAAGATTTTATTATAGTATGTTTTGTGCCCCGAAAATCTTTCTACACAATATAACTATTTTTTGCTCATATGCCATTTAGCATCAGATGACCAAAATGTCAATTCCCGGTATAATACTTTCAAATTGTAAAAGTTATAAATAACTATAGATAACTTCTATGTAAGACTAACTTCTATAAATCTACAATAGATTTAATGTATTAGTATCGTTGTTATATACCAATATAGTTTTAGTTATTCTCTACAGAATATTAAACGATGATTTATTTTTAAGATAACTCATGTGAAAATAAATCATTTGATTAACTAGGATATAGCTTGGAGCTATTGTCAAATAATTATTATGAGTTATAATGCCCTTAAATTGATGGGACATAACACCATAATAATATTTTTCATATTTTTTTGATATTGCAACTCCATTAAAGTTAGGACAAAATCTTTTAATTTAGGATATTACTCGTATATAACCCGCACCTGCAAAAAATCCTAATTAAAGAAAAATATGTATCAAGAATAATACCTTCTCATTAGAGAATCCATATTAAATTTATACATTATATAATATAATTTATTATGTTACAAAGTTTGACAAAAAGACTCTTGTAATTTATATTATAACACATCTATATTCTTGTCAAAAAAAATAGTAAAAAGTCTTTAGGAGCACTGACTATTTTAAAAGTTTTTCAGTTAAAATATTTATGATTATTAGGATAGATTTTAGAATTAATTTCAAAATCACGTTTTCAATCATTTGTTTAGCGCGTCGACAGTCTCTTATAGAAATAGCTCAAAGTTTATGAAATAGTAGAGGCTGCCGTCCCCAGACCCCGCCGAACAAATTATTGTTTTTAAAACCAATTCTAACATATGTATCTTCGAATTATTTTTCTCACATAAATTTTAATGTTTTGTGGATCATAAGACCCTACATTTTTTTTTTATGTTGTATGACATAGCTGGTGGTATATATTCCTCCTCAACTTTAAATGAGCCATAAACTTCTAAATTTTGACATACTTACCTAACCATAGGAGTCATAAACTCCTAAATTTTGTCATACTTCCCTAATCATATTTGGGGATAATCTTCCACCGCTAATGGGGCATATCACAATAGGGTATTATGGCCCGGAGCCTCACGAGGCGTTGCCTTTTTATGAATGAGAGCAAAAAAAGGATAATATATATACATATATTTTTTAATGCATTTCTCTGCCACATAAATGTGGACAGGAAATTACACAGCCTTTCCTGTTCAGGTAATGTCGTAAGGGAGAATAACTCTTACGACATGTGTGGGATTCGAACTCACACTGCATCGATGTTTACAGCATATTTTATACGCTCTTACCCACTAGGCCACCGACGCCACCGGATAATATTTAATCTATAGACTTGAAATTTAAGACTGAATATTATTATGATTATACATATTTCTAATTGAATTTTTTAATTTTTCTTTGTAATTTATTTATTTTATATAAAATATGTAATTGTACAAAATTCTTTGTCATCAACTGTATTATAATAATGTACAATATAGTGATTTTAGGAAAGTAATAAACATTCCTCAAGTGTCGTCACATTATTTTAATTTGTTAAGTGGGTTATTAAAGTACAAATGCACCGCACCGTATAAAAAAAAGTCACCACCTTTAAACTCAAACAGAATTCAATAAGATTTTTGAATTGATGGTTTCCTTTTTTACACTAATAGGTATGTAGGTATATACATATATATACATAATATGTAATGTATGTACATGTATATTAATTAAAAAAAAAATTGTCATATTCAATATATACCTAACCATATATGAGTTTGTTTGTTTTTGTTTTTTATAATTCTTCGCATTTGATGAAAATTTACTTTTATACTTTTAAATATAAGTATATTGGATATGTCGTATATTTCGATTTTAATACAGTCTATTCCTTTTTGTAATTTTAGATATATGGGAAATTTATCTATATATATGTATGCATGTGTTTCTGTTTTTTAAATAAAAATAACATATAATTTAATATTTTATTGTTATATATAATATGTCATATTTTTAATAATTAAAAGAAGATCAGATCCTTAATGTTCTTGAATCAATTAATTTATACACTTGTTTAGTAAGACCTAACCTAAAATATGCTAGTGAAGTTTGGTCATCATTTTATAGATAGAATTGACTTACGGCATTTGACACAGTACTCTATAACCCTATCATCTTACCACAAATTTTTTTTTTTAAATTTTTCGAGGGACGGTGGAAAATATCAAAAGTCACTCAAAGGAACTGCACGAGGTTCCTCTGGGCAGTGTTGGACTCTAACCAACCAAAACCAACCCCTTTAAAACCAAACTTTAGGATGGGTAACAGCTTAGTTTTGGGGAAAAGGATGAGCGAAGGATTACTTGGGCAGTTGGATTTTAGGATTATGAAGGTTGAAAGCAAAAATTTTGATAGTTATTTTGAAGAAGCATGTTAATGTTCTTCATGAATTTCGTTATATCGTACACAAATGAATTAACAACTTTTGGGAACATATGTACTGGCATAAGGTTTCATAAATACGACGTGCGCATGACAAACAAATTTCCGAATGATGTGTTACGACAACTTGACAGTTCTATGACACAGAGTAAGGGTGGGCATCTGTTGTACTTTTCGTTTCACATTGGAAAACAGAAAGTTAAACTAAAATAATTTATTTAAATAAATTAAAAACAAGTAAATGTAACAGTAAGTCGATGCAACCGACTTATTTATACCCTACACCTAAAAAATTCAAATTAAATTAAAAATACATAAGTTATTTTAGTTAGGTATTTATTATAAGCTAAAAAAAATAAATGCTTTTACAACCTTTGTACAAAATTTCAGGTTTCTACCTTTATTAAATTCGGAGATATGCTTGTTAGGTCTTGGGAAGTGTGTGAAAGCACCCGGACCACCACCGCAATTCATCTTAAATTTTAGAGACATCATCAGAACAGGGTAGAAAACTCTTATATCAAATTTCAAGTTTTTATATTTATTAATTTCGAAGATATGCTTGTTCGGTCTTGAGAGTTGTGTGGGAGATACCCGAACAACCATTCCAATTCATCTGAAATTTTAGACAAATCAGGGATTCACGAAACAACACCCTCGTATCAAATTTGCAGTTTCTATCTTTATTAATTTCGAAGATATACGTATTCGGTTTTGGGAGTTGTATGGGTGGTACCCGAACGCATGGTCCGATTTCGCCCATTTACAATCCCCGCCTTACCTTAGTCATTGTTAACCTACAGTATAAATTTCATCAAGATAGCATCATTATTTTTTGAGTTATCGTGCGTACGGACGGACGGACATCGCTAAATCGACTCAGGAGGTGATCCTGATTCAGAATATATATACTTGTCTCGCTTTCTTTTAATTTTTACAAACACCATACCAAAGTTAATATACCCTATACTTAAAGTGTAGGGTATAATAAGAAAATAAGGTAATAGGTATAACTAATGTTTTTTTTTTAAAGTAATACGTATAACTAATGTTTTACATAAGCTATTGCGGAAATATTGGTTTTCACATAATGGTAAAAATGTCAGATTTCAAAAAAAAAATATTCAAATTTTTTATTGATTTATAAAGGCAAAAGAAATTTAGTTTTAAAAATTGCAAATTATCTAGTACAGAGTTTAAGTAATAACAAGTTAAATACATATAGGAGTTTTCTAATTTTTGAGAGGTCTGCAGCTTTGCAACAAATGGAACTACATAAAAAAAAATTATTTTAAAAAAGTTCATTTTTATTTTTATTTTGGTGGAATCTATTTATGTCTATTTAAATGAAAACTCATTTGTCGGACGGATGGAAAAAAGAAAGAAACTATTAAATAAAGTAAAAAATTATTATGTTGATATTAAGAGTATATATGTATTAGACATATATACGCATTATTACATATATACAAGGAAAGCATTATTCTCCCTTCAGATTAGCCAACAAAATCCTAATGATTACAACATTTTTTTTTTCATTTTTAAACATGGCGCTCTACAAAAAAGATTCAATTTAAATTATGAATATCAATATGATTATAATAAATTTAAGTATTATTTAAAAAGAATTCAAATCGAAATTCAATCGGACTAAATGTATACATTATATATACATATGTTGATATGTACATATATTAGGCTTGAAATTCATCGAAAATTTTCGTTAGGTTGGGAAATTTTCACTTATTTCTTCTTTACTGTACATGTCAATGATAATTTAAATGAATTCTTTTTTGTAATTAATTTTTTTTTTTTTGCTTTTATTCTATGATCTTTAATAATTCCAAATCTATTGTTTTTTTTTGTCCATTTATTAAAATCATGCTTTTTATGTTTTAGTATCTCACACCATTCCGCCGCCACTATTATTATTTTTAATGTATTTTTTTTTCTTTGATTGTTTTTTTCAAGTTTCTGTTGTTACAAAATACATATTGTTTTACCCTCTTTATTTTATCCATATTTACTATATAATTTCTTTTCTTTTCTTTTATTATTGTTTTTTTTTTTTTAATTTTTTTTTATTTTCAATTTTAAATTCGGACATATTTTCAATTCCGCGTATTTTAAAGCCACCTTCTTTATACCATACTGATTCTATTTAATGTTTTTTTTTTTTGTATTCTTGTTAAGCATATTACAACACACCAACACATAAATCAACCCTTGAAACATTTATATTTAATATAAGATAAAAAAAAAAAACAAAAAACCAAAACAAAAAAGAAAAGAAAGGGAAAAGTAAAAAAAAAAAAAAAAACTTGACAAACTTTTTTTTTTTAATATAAAAATATAAAAAAAAAAAAGACCGAAATCTTAAATGTAATTATTAAATTTACAAAAAAAAAAGAAAAAAAAAAAATTACTTTCATTACGCGTTTAAGAAATAAATCTTTTAAAATTTTTGTTGCAACCCCAAATACAACTTTGCACAGTTAAAAAAAAAAAAAAACAAAACAGTACAGTTATAAATAAATTTTTTTTTTTTTTACATCATAACTAAATTCATCAAATTTATAGAGGGTGATTTAAGAAAAAAAAAAAGTTGACAGAAGGCCATCAGAATAATTTTTATGATAAAAAAAAAAAAAAAAAATGGAGTTACCATGAAATTTATATAAATTTGAAATCCTTTAATGTTTTATTTCTTCTTTTTAATGATATTATAACCCACGATAAATTTTAACCTAATGTAATAATTATACAATTTTATTTTAATCCACTTTTTTTTTCTGTTCCTAATTAAGATTCTGAAAAAAATTCTATTACAATTTAAACGCCAAGGTTTACTTTACATTACATTCATTGCTGTTATATTTGTATTCATTTTAATGAAGAATCGATTCAATTCATCTAAAGCTCGCGAAATCATAATTCAATCGTTTTGTATATTTGTTTCCATATCTTAATCTATTACCTGTTTAATGTAGTACATTTTTTTTCCTTCATAAGGAACATATAATAGGAACATTAGCGCATACAATTAGTCATTTATTATTTATTGTTGACTATACAGCTTCAGTTTCTCAGTGATCCTATATGGAAAAATCTAAAAAAGAGTACATTTGACTAAAAAAAGCCAAAAAAAAAGAAACTTTTCATATAAAAGAAAAAGAGAACAAAAAGAGACTAAATTAGAAAAAAAAAAACAAGTAAATGAAACATTAAGTCGATGCAACCGACTTATTAATAACTCTACACCTGAATAATTTTAATTAAATTAGAAATCCATAAGTTTTTTGCCAGCGCTTGAACCCCATTCCTTTCCTTCCTTATTCAACTCAAATTTCAGGAACGTAAAAGAGGCATAATTTGGCACCCTTGTATACAAAATTTTAAGTTTCTATCTTTCTTAATTTCGAAGATATGTTTTTTAGGCCTGTGTCAGCTACCCGAACCGCTACTTCTCATTCATCTCAAATTTTAGGAACATAGAGGAAACATTACAGAACCACTCTTGCACCAAATATAAAGGTTCTATCTTTATTGGTTTTGGAGATATGTTCGTTTGCTCTGGAACATTACGTTTTCATACACAATACTCAATAATTTTTTTTAAGTTTTTTTTAAATGAAAATTTAGTTTTTTTAAATGTAAATAAAAAAGAGAACAAAAGAGATATTATGGAAATAAAAAAGTAAAAAGTAAAAGATAATAATGCCATCTATTATCTTATACAAGAATCATATTTTATTGTTATTTCCATATAAAAAAAAGAAGTGTTATGGCAGTTATTCGAACCTGCTATCGAATAGTGATATAAACCATTTTGCAAAAGTGACGAAAAAAAAAAAATTTCAAACTTCTACCTCCATTATTTTTTGAGTTTTCGTCCGTACAGACGGACGTACATGGCTTAATCGATTTTAAGCTACACTTGAGTCTAATATTAAGCTTGACTCCTTTAAGGTGTCACAAACGTAATGACAAATTTATTATATCCTTAAACATACGTTCGGGAATAATAATAATCATGAGATGAATCAAAAACTTCATGTAACCTTAAAAAATTTAAACTAAACAAGTTCGATCTACTAAACACATCTATTAAATCAATGGCATATAGTTATGAAATGACCAGTAATCGAAAAATCGGTTCTATTCAAACTGCAGTCAGATCCATAACCAATAGTAGTAATTTTTTTTTTTCGAAATATGTAGTTTATATGAGAAAATATAGTGTTTATTTTAATAATAGAAGATAAACTATAGGTACACACATAAATAAATAACTATTCTTGATGTATAAGATAATAGATCAGCAAGCAAAGGCGGATCTAGAATAAATTTATGGGTGGGGCACTAATAAAATTACCAAAAGAAAAAAAATGTTTATTAGTATATTAAGTAAGGGACCTCGGTGGCCTAGTGGGTAAGAGCGTATAAAATACTCTGTAAACACCGAGGAAGTGTGGGTTCGAGTCCCACACACGTCGTAAGACTTATTCCCCCTTATGACATTTACAGCCACGCCTGAAGAGGAAAGGCTGTGTAATTTCTTGTCCCACATTTATGTGGCAGAGAAATGCATTAAGAAAAGATAAGAATATATTAAGTATGTATTTGTTATATTATCAAAGAATTAATAAAAACACAAAAAAAAAAAAATTTTTAAATTAAAAACTGCGTTCGTCTATTTTTCATCATTGAGAATCTGTCAATAACTTTTTCAATAGAAACTGTAATGTCCTAATGACTATGTAAAAGAGCTAAGAGTTTTTTAACTTTAAAAAAATTCAATTAAAATGATCAATTTTTCAAATTTGATTGTTGTTTTTGTTTTTCACTCACAACGCACGCAAAATTTAGAAAAATTTTCTATTTTAAAAAAGCTTCGCGAGTTGCTACAACGTTGCATGCTACAACATCATTATAACTTGAGCAATTTAAACTTGTGTATTCTACTTTAAAGACCGTACACGTGTAGCTTTAACAACGCGTCATTATAATTTGGCCTTTAATGGAAATGTTTTTCATAAAAATAACATTGAAATTATCCGAAAACTGTATAGACAAGTATATAACATGTTGTATACTAAATTAAGGTTGAGTTCATGTTTGCAGATCTTACGAAGTTCAACAAATGCAGAGCGTTTTTCGAGGCAAGACTGCAAACAGTTTACCTTTTTTGTTTTAAGAACTTTAAAAAATCTGCTGTCATATTTGCAGAATGAAAATTTATGTCGATAATCAAAAAATAACATAACCTAAAAATACCTTTTAATTTTGGTTGAGTTCATGTTTGCCGATATTACGAAGTTCTACAAATGCAGAGCGTTTTTGAAGCAACACTGAAAAAAGTTTGCCGTTTTTGTTTTAAGAACTTTAAAAGATCTGCTGTCATATTTGCAGAATGAAAATTTATGCTGTCAATAATCAAAAAATAACATAACTTAAAAATACCTTTTAACTTTTTTTTTTTTTTTTTTTGAAAACTGTGTAACAGTATATTAATTAATATAAAATTTTGCTTGTTTATAATATTAATTTCAATTTTTTTTTGTTTTTTCAAAATACAAAAATTTAAATGTCATATACAATGAAGTGCAGTAAAATGTTTTCAAAAGTAGGGCTGCTTTTTTCAGTTTTTTGATTTTCTGTTGCAGAGTGGCGCCGACTGAATAAGAATTATGTTTTAAGATCTGCAAACATGAACTCAACCTAATTTAGTTTCTCAGGGGAGAGGGGGGCATTAGCCCACAGTGCCCCCCTTAAATCCGCTAGTGGCAGCAAGTAGTTATATTCCATAATAATATGCAATAGCTACAGCCGAGTAATCAATATTGTTTAGTGAAAGTAATTATTTATGTAATCTAGTTCTAGTATATAAATATTAAACAATTTAATGGATGTTTTAAAAGTGGAAAAAAAGAGATAAAACTAAAAGATGCAACTTAGCAATATCATGTTTACAATTACGACACATTATAGATATATATTCAAAATATTATTCAGAATACTCGTAAATGTCACCGATCGATGGATGAAATGAGGACGTTCATAACAAAAAAAAAATCGAAAAATAAACCACAAGATAAAATTATCTATTGGGATTGTAAACTGAAATTCAAACAAAACGCTATAAACAAACATTAAACATATTAATAATATGTAATTTTTAATCGAAAAAAAAAATACAATTTTTAAATTTTGATTTATTTATTTTTCTTTTTTTTTTTTTTTATTATTAAATTTTCATAAAAAAAAAATAAAAATAAAGTGTATAAAATTTTTCATCAAATATCATAAATTTCATATTAAATTTTATAACAATAAAAAAATATATATATATGTAAAAAAAATCATCATCTTAGAAGTAATATTTTCTTATTAAAAAAAAAAAAAAAAACTAAAAAGAAACCAACACCAAAATCAAAAAAAGAAAAATTAATAGAGGATATTTTTGTTCTCCCCCTAAATAAAAAAAAAAAACAAAAACAAATTTCAGCTCAAAAAGAATCTTTTCTTTTATACTTTTCGTCATTTTCAACACCATCGTCACGATTTTTTTATACATAAAATGAGTATAAAAGAGTTTTTTCCACCCTCTCACCTTTTTTAACAATTTATTTATTTTTTTTTCTCTCTTTTTATTTATTTTTTTAATTTTTTTTTTTTTTCAAGAAAAAGAAAAATTAATAAGACAAAAGAACCGTTATTCCATAAAAAAAAAAAAAAGGAAACACGGTCATGACGGCGAAAATTAATGATATACAAAAAAAAATAAAAATAAAAAATAAAAAGAAAAATTAGTAAAGTTAACTTCTTTCAAATAACTATAAGAGAATGTATACATATACATATATATTATATATATATTTAAATAAAAATAAAAAAATAAAAAAAAGAATGGGCAAGGATGCAAAAGAAAAATTAAAATAAAAAATGGGTGCCATCCCTTACAATTTTCATTTCGTATCGTATTTTTCTTTCGCGAATATTTTTAATACGCGTTTTGATTTTTTTTTTTTGTTGTTTTTAAGAGGGAAAATTTCTTTCAAATTTTCATTTCTTTTTTTTTTTAATATAAAATAAAAAAAAACAAAAATAAATGGTTGAATAAAAAAAAGCGTTGTATTTATATACAAATATATATACATATATATAACCATATGTACATAAAATTTTTTTTGTAAAAATACAAAAATATAAAAATATAAAATTGTATATATATGTATATAATATATATATAGCTGTATATAAATTTTTAAAAATATCCTATCCTTATATACTTCATCTTATATATATGTATATATATATATGTATTAATCGACTTTTTTTCTTCTATTATTCAACAACATAAAAAAAAAAAATAATTAAAGAAAAGAAAATCCTTTTTCGAGGCAATTAAAATTTAAAAGAAATTTTTTTTTTTTTTTTATATTTTTAAATAAACAACAATAAAATACTCCTCCTTCTCCTTGCTTTCTTATATATACTTCTGTATACTGCTTCTATACTGTATACTGTTTACTGACTTCTGTGTACTTATGTTTAGTATTTATATACTGCCTATATGTCCATATACTAATAGTAATAACTAACTTATCGCAATTAACCTCATATTAAAAATAGTATAAATACTATGTAAGTATTAAAAAAAAAAAAAAATATTAAAATAAATGAATAGATACAAATATTTAGATACAAGCAATATATTTATATAAAAAACAAAAAAAAAAACATTCTCTGAGAACGACTCCTTGAACAAGTTAACAAAAGTAAAAAGAATTACAGGCAATTTTTAAGCACCATATAAACAATAGAATATACTAATTAAACTAAAAAGATACATTTCATGTTTCAAATATATTTCATGTTTCTCAATTATATGTTGGGTACTTTTAATAATAACCAGATTTGAAGAAACATTTTTTAGTAAAAATTTTAAATTTTATTACAAATTCTTTACAGTAAAAAAACATTACAAAATTTGTTTGTTTTTGGTTATTTAAAAAAAAGAATCTAAATACTTATAATCGTATTAATCCACTGCACGTTATAATCCACTGATGGCCATGACTCTGTAGTAAAATAATAATAATATTAATAAGAATAGTAATACTAATAATAGCTGCTACAGTGACAGTGGGGATTGCCTTCAATAATTACATCATGCAGTAAGGTCTTTTATACAGTATGTAACTGTTGTAACGGCTATAGTCACTGTTAGCAAAATAGTAATAATAATAGGCGGATTCATTGTTTCCTTACAGTTCCTATCCTATCCTTACTCCCTAGCTAATAAACTTCGTTAGCAGGTAGAAATTTCATCCCATTATATTGGATAAAGGACGAAGTTGGGTGATGCTATTTAAAATGAAGCTTATAAAATTTACAATAACAAGAATATTTTATAGTTGACACTCTGTCACTAAATATTGACTTTCGAAAGACTTTCTTAATAGCGGTGTTTTTCAATCTAAAATTAATAAAACCGACTCCGAACTATATAGTAGCTATTCGTAAAGACTCGTTGCTTATCATACAATAGTTTATAACATATATTTTGTGTTCAAAATTTTTTATTCCCGCACACAATTACAAATCTAGTACTATATTTGCAGGCGGGGCACTATACTTTAATCTTATCTTCTTTATTTCAAAGAAATAGAGTGCAGTAGAGTAAACTGTATCAAATCTGGAATACCCGTATGAACAAAATATATCCTATTTCCATAAAACTTAATCATCTTTTACAAAATTTCAGATGTTTTACTTAATTAAGTATACCGATATATATTTATATAAATTTTGGAGTTGTATGACAGAGAGTCGAATCTGGCGCCCAAACCAACCACATTTTACAGAAGTTATTGTCGTAAAACTTGGCCATCTTTTACAGGATTCCAGATGCCTAGGTTAATTAAATTCTAATATAAGCAAGCTACCTGATCTGCTGCTCTAGCACAGCCAAATTTTATAAAATGTGTGCGGACAATTGTCACCTTTTCATAAAATTTTAGATATCGAAGAACAATAGACATTAGTTATTTTTATTTAAAAAGAGAAATTGTATGACAGCTAATCAAACCTGTTGTATCATTACAACCAAATTTTACAGAAGTTACTTGACTTGACACTTTTTCATAAAGATTTTAGATACCAAGAATAATAGACTGGAATCTACTTCAATAGACTGGAATCTACTGGACTCTAATAATAATATACTGTGATAAAAATTAATTTCCTACACAACTGCGTGGATCTATTATAAGATTTTTGAAGATGTTGTAGCAAGACATACAAGATATTTACTTTCAACTTGTCTAACTTTGACTACTTTTTAACATTAACATTGTAATTAAAAATTAAAGTACCTATATTTTAGTTAGAATAGAAATTTTTGCAAAATTAAGGGCTCCATGAGTTCTTAGATCCTAATATAAAAATGAAAATATGTGTTTTAAGGGTATT
This sequence comes from Poecilobothrus nobilitatus, assembly GCA_947095535.1. Taxonomy (NCBI): domain Eukaryota; kingdom Metazoa; phylum Arthropoda; class Insecta; order Diptera; family Dolichopodidae; genus Poecilobothrus; species Poecilobothrus nobilitatus. The sequence continues at coordinate 12,521,670 of OX352775.1, read as the reverse complement.
TTATGATAATATCCAGGCGATGCAGATTAATTTTGAGCAGCATTAAAATGTTAAGAAAAAAGCGTTTGTCAAAGTTAGAATAACTAAAGTAATAAGCATGAGTCAACGTTAATGGTTTTTTAATCAATTATGAAAAAACAGGTGGTCAAAGTTTGAATAACCCCAGTGAAAGTTTATGGTTTTTAATCAATTATGATAAAACAATTTCATTTTTTTTATCAATGTCAATGTTATCCTACCTGTTCAAAGTTAGACAAGTCAACGATAAATATTTTTAAGAGTTTTTATATGTTTATCAATAGAAAGGTTTTAATTTTTACAATTCTTGAATCAAAAAAATTATCTGAATTTATTTAGTAAAAATCGGAATTACAAAAAAAAAAATCTGAACTTATTTAATAAATAACTAAATATGTTTAGCAAAAATCTGAATAAATACCTGAATTTGATCAGAAAATGTTATAATAAATTTCTACGCACCTTCAACTTCTATGCAATATTAAAAATTGTAAAGCACTGAATAAAAAAATACGACTATTAAAAACCCCCAAATTTGGGGGTACGATTAGTACTTAAAATATTTATACGTTGAATTATGAGAGATGAAAAACTGAAAATATTTACTATATTGTTATACACACCTGAAATTTTGACACCTATGACACAAATTTTTTAAATACCCGTTTCAAAAATTCAAACAGTATATTTTGATATTTCTGTAAATGATGATTCCTTCAAAAAGCGGTGAAAACTAAAGAAACTTTTCTTTGATATTCTTTAATTAATGCTTAAATCAAACACACCTATAAATTGAAATTAAAATCACTTACAAAACTGAATGAAAAATAAAATAATAACTAAGTATTTATTTTCCCCTTTAAATTTATTTATTTTTTTTCTTAAATTCTATTTTAACTTTTATTTAAATGGACGTTCATTTTAAAAATATCCAAAAATTGTAATATGACTGTTAAAATTAAAATATATTACCTTAGTTATTTTCATAAAGCATATTTACGATTGCTTTTCATCTTAAGATATTATAATTTGTATTTAGGCTATAGCTTTTAATATTGTATAAGTTATTAACTGCACAATTTTGTAACGTAATTTTACTGTTTATATATACACAATTTTTTTTTTTTTTTTTTTAATGAATGGGGAGTCAAACTGTGGATTTCTATTATTAGACGTCACATCTTAAAGTTTCGTTTTAAAAGATGTGGTGGTTTGGTTTTAAAACAAGCTTGTGCATAGTTTTTCTCTGCGGGGAAATTTCGATGTTTTCCATCGAACTTAATAAAAAAAAAAATTTTTTTTTTATATAAAATACAACTTTACAAATCAACAATTTACTCCCCCATTTTAATATACATGTATATATAGATACATATGTATATAATATTCTATTACTATATATATTTTCTTTTCAATTATTGACAACTAAGAAAAATTTAAAAAAAAAAAAAAAGATTTACCTATTCTTTTTTAAATTTTTTTAATCTCATCTTCTTTTATTTTACAATAAATTACTTTTAAACGTAAAATCTATTTAAAAAAAAAAAAAAGAAAAAAAAGTTAAATGTAATCATGGTTAATTTTTTCAAATTTTATTTTGCAGTAATTTAATTGAAATGAAAATGAATTTCCCGCGACTCTAAAAACAAAAATCCAAAATGCTATCAAGTCCAATATTGGTTTTATATCATTTTAATCATAATTTATTTTAAAAATTTTTTACCTTATTTTCAAAGCGGACGATTTTTAGATCAAAAAGTTATATTTTCAAGGTAGGCAGATCGGTTTACCAAAAAAAGAGTTTACTCTATATTGATTATATATAGATTTTAATATTAATTAAATACTAAGACAAGACACAATAAAATAGTGTGATAGTATGTACTTACAAATACAAATACATATAACATAAACACAAAAAAATATTTTTCCTTGTCACATATACTTGTTAAGGGTTCACTTTTAGATTTACATTTAAATTTTGAATATACAACCCGTTCAACCCGTCCACAGATGGATCCGTGATGGACACTTTCTCGTACACCATCCACTGCTTTTTCAGTGCAAACAGGTCGAGCAACATTTGTTTGTAGTTCTTCACCTATTGGATACCAATCCTCGAAACGGATCATTAAGCTTCTTATCATGTTTACACTGGGAGCCGGCGCAGTATTAAATTACTAACGGTATTTTCTTTGTGTTATAACAATTGATCGTTCCGCAAAATAATAAAATTCAACAATTTTTACACGTCTTTACACTCTAAGTATGATGATATTACAAAAATTTTATAAAATTCTTTATTATCTGTAAACAAAAAAAAATAAAATAAAAAAATTATAAGCATTTCAAATCAATCAGTTCACATTGTCCCACTCTGTAATATTCATATAATAATAAAAACTATGTACAAAAAATTGGCTGTTCGAAAACAAACAAGAAGAATTCTCAGCTTTAGTAAAATTTCTAGAAATATGACAAATATTTTATGCTTTTTTTAAAGAACAACGGATGTAAAGTGTCTGAATCATTCACGTTTATATGCGCTACATTCGGTTACAGAGAATTATATGTGGCATACAGTTGGGTCTACCATTATTAGCAGTTTCAATTGTGCCAAACATTTTTTTTAAAAAAATATTTTTTGTATCATTGTGCCATTTGATCAATCCATGATTTTAACTTTATTTTTCCTATACTTTATTACATTTGGTTTTATATCAGGACACCGAATTTTCCAATCTAATATACAATATTCGAATCGTAATTCGTATTCTAAAAAAAAAGAAATAAAAACAAAAACAAAAACAAAAAAAATATAAAATCTTAACAAAATCCGATTTACTATATAAAATGAGCACCTGAAGGCGCGAACACAACTTAAATAAAAAAAAAAAAAACATAAAATAAAAATAAAATTATTTTGAGCAAATCTATTGCTGTAAGGCTATTAATTAATGGTATTACGAAATTAAAACATTAATATATTATTTCATATTATATATAATAAGATATTGTCATTAAATTTAAATGAATGATTATGTATTTAAAAATTAAAAATACAGAATTATATAAAATAACACTTAACCCAATTTAAAAAAAAAAAAACATTACACCAACATTTTAAATTTCACGAGTATATGAAACTTCATTTCAAAAAACGTATAACATCTCATATTAACAAAAAATATATAAACATTCTAATAAAAAACAGACTTATATAATTATACATACATACATTCATATATATTTATATAGGTTGAGCCTCTGAAAATAGGTCCATATAACTCATTTCACTAATCGAAAACAATTAACCAAAAATGGCCGGAAGAAAAACAAGGTATAGTACGTAGTTTAATGCGTACATTTTCGAAAAAGTGACTTAAGAGTATTTAAGCGATATGATTTGTTTACATTTTGGTTTCATATATGCCGAATTGATTGAACCGCGGATTGCAAAAAAAATCTTGTAAGGATTATACCTCTGATAACCTTTGAAAACGTCAAGTGTAATTTTATTTTTTTTGAGTTCACTTACTCTTTTTTTGGCACAACACAATTTTACGTTTTTCGATTCTATTGCTGGCAAAAAGATTCTACCGATTGATTCCAAACTTTGTATATTCGAGAATTCCATGTTAGTAAATAAAAATAAATCTATAAAAATATTTGCATAGTTAAAGCTCTCCCTCCCACAAATATTTCGTTGCAACATTAGTCGGGATCGGGATCGTACACTTTTGCTTTCAATATTATACCATTTTTTTTAAGAATTGCTTTACGGTAGCAAAAAAAGCTAATTTTACATTTACATTGCATCATATATACGGGCATTTTAATAAAAAAAAATTTCCGCCTCAAGAATGAATTTGAATCGATTTAAAAAAAAAAAAACAATTTAAAAAGGAAAGCAGATGGAAAAACTAAAATACTCACGTTTTCTAATATTAAGAACGTTAGAAAATCGTATAAGGTTTTTTAATTGGTTTTAATGAGTGGGATAGAAAAGTTTCTATATGTGATATGACGAAATACAGTCTAAGTGTGCCTTTCGGCAGCCACTTTAACCTAACCTAATGTTAACAGTTCATTTTTAAATTTTCGGGTTTTTAGTCTCATTTTTCATGGAATTCCTTCCATATGTATTGCTTCAAAAGAGTTGTTAGATTCATTAACCGTTTGAGGCATAAGAACTTTTCAATTTTTATGCATTGACAAATTAATTCAAATATAAATAAATTTTTTTTTTTATTTATTTATATTTTTTAATTATTCAAAAACAATCATTTTTAAAAATTAAACAGAAAATGTAAAATTAAAAAAAAACTGTTTAATGAATTGTTCAAAGGAGTAGAAATGGCAATATATTATATAAAGGATTATAATATACTCGTATACCAATTGTTACATTTTTATTTTGTTTGGTTTTTTTTTTTTTTTTTGTTTATTATAACGTATGCTAATGCTAACGTCCTGTCTATGTCCGTATCAAAAATAGTCTTACAAAAAAAAAATAAAAAAGTTATTTGGCCTTCAAAAATAATAACAATAATAAAATTAAAAAAAAAACTAGAAAAACAAGAACAAAAAGGGGTCAATGTATTTTTAATGTACTTAATATTATTTTTGTTTTTTTTTTCCTGTTATTTATGTAATGTTATTCTCAATTGTATTTAAAACTCGTTTTTTAAAAAAACGCTTTTTTTGTTTCTCTTTTTTATTTTTTTTACTAAGTACATTCAATTCATTTTTTAGTACCTATATATTAAATACACATATTCATTCATACATACATAGGTAAGAACATATAATATGTATAATATACTTTTAAAAAAATACAACACTTCCTGAATATCTATTTTAGCATATGTCCACTACCGTTATGATAATTTAATTTATTTATTTTCCTTCTCCTTTTCTTTTTTTTTACAGTTTTTTTTTTTTTTGTTTTTCTCATTTCGTTTTTATTACAAAAAAAAAAAAACTACAATGAAAAGGACATTTATAACGGACGGATATTACAAAAATTAGCATAACAGTTATATACAAAAAAAATGTTTAAATAAAAGATTTTTATTTTTTTTTTATTTTGTTACGGTATTACGTTTATGGTCCGGGGAATAGCTGACCTAACCGGTTTGACCAGATTTTCTCATAACAAAATAGTAATAGCCTTTTATCCCATAAGGAAAAAAACAAAAAAAAAAAAAAACCAATTTATGTTACGCAAAAATATCTTTCTGTAAATATTCAAAAAGAGGTATACGTACAATATCCTTTATTTACAGTTTGGGTTACTTATTAGTGTTTTTAAAAATCTATATGGATATACATATATATACAAATCTATATGTATACATGTGCTTGCGTAATCTCTTCTTATACAGAATAAAATAAAAAAAAATAAAAACAAAAAACGGAAAAAAAAAATGCTTCCTGAATATCCTGTTTTCATGTAAACATTTATGTAATTTAAAATCTGTAAGGTCATTTTTTTTTTTTATCCAAAATATTTGCGTATAAAGAATTAAGAAAAATTAATTTTTTGTTTTGTTTTTTTTTTCTGGTTTTATTGGACATCTTCAATATGAAATCTGTTATTTATTTATTTTGATAGTTTTTTTTTTTTTTAAGACACTGAGAAAAAATTGATTTGAATTTGTCACTTAATCAAATATGTACCTATGTTGTGTTAAAAGTGTTGTATTTTATACGTTTAGTTAAATATAAGATTATGATGAATTGGATGATTGATCAAGTGTCCTAATGTGTAAATGGAAATTACTTTTTTAAATATAAGTAGCTCTAGAAAACCTATATAGAAAATCAATTCTCGCCTGCTCGGATAGAGGACGAATAATATTAGGATAACATTATAGCATATAAAAGTATAAATAACATATAAAAGGATTAAAGATTTCTCGGAATAATTCATCAAATCAAACCTATATTGGACCAGATCAAAATTTCTTGATCTGGAAATTGGAAAATTGTTCTAAAAGAATTATTAATATGATTGTACAACATTTGTTTTAAGTATAACCTTTTCAGACTCTGCTACATATTACGATTGTTATGCTATGCTATTCACGATTTCGGATATTTTAGCCGTATTGATGTTTTTTGTATGAAAATTTCAATTCTCTCTTTGCAAATTTTCTTCAGAAGTTTTTTTTTCTCTCCCTGAAAAAAAAAATTTATTTTACTTTAACTTTTTCTTCGGAACTCTTTTTTCAAAACAGTCCATTTTGTGATATGTTGTCATTATAATATGATATGTTCGAAAAATATTTGAGTTGAATTAGACACATTTATCTGTTTACATTTTTTTTTTTTTTGCTTCTCCAGAAAAATTCTTCTAAAGTGATGAATATCGTCGTTGAGAGAATTTTCTTTTTATACCCTACACATTAAGTATAGGGTATATTAACTTTAGTGTGGTGTTTGTGACCACCAAAAGGAAGCGAGTTAGATTGGACATGTATGGACATATATTCTGAATCAGGATCACCTCCTGCGTCGATTTAGCGATGTCCGTGCGTCCGTTCGCACGATAACTCAAAAACTAGTGAAGCTATCTTGATAAAATTAATATAGTAGGTTACTAATTACGAAAGGAAGGCTAAGTTCGAATCTGGACAAATTCTGGATCTGGACAAAATCGGTCCACACAACTCCCAAAACCGAACAAGCATATATTCGAAATTAATAAAGATAGAAACTTCAAATTTGGTACTAAGGTGTTGTTTCCTGAATCCCTGATTTGTCCAAAATTTGGGATGAATTGGAGGAGCTGTTCGGTTACCTCCCACACAACTCCCAAAACCGAACAAACATATCTTCGAAATTAATAAAGATAAAATTTGAGATGAATTGGAGTGGTTGGTCGGGTACCTCGCATACAATTCCCAAAACCGAACAAGCATATCTTCGAAATTAATAAAGATAGAAACTGCAAATTTGATACGAGAGTGTCGTTTCCTGAATCCCTGATTTGCCTAAAATTTCAGATGAATTGGAATGGTTGTTCGGGTATCTCCCACACAACTCTCAAGACCGAACAAGCATATCTTCGAAATTAATAAATATAAAAACTTGAAATTTGATATAAGAGTATTCTATCCTGTTCTGATAATGTCTCTAAAATTTGGGATGAATTGGGGTGGTGGTCCGGGTGCCTTCACACACTTCCCAAGACCTAACAAGCATATCTTCGAATTTAATAAAGATAGAAACCTGAAATTTTGTACAAAGGTTGTAAAAGCATTTATTTTTTTAGCTTGTATTAAATACCTAACTAAAATAACTTATGGATTTTTAATTTAATTTGAATTTTTTAGGTGTAGGGTATAAATAAGTCGGTTACATCGACTTACTGTTACATTTACTTGTTTTTTGTTTTTTTTAATTAGTTCAGAAGAAATTTTCCGAAACGGTGAACTAAACATTAAGTCGAGCATAATATGAACAATGCAATTACAAAATACTGAATTATTTGGAGGTGGATGTTAAAACCACAAACAAAATGATTGAAAAATTCACAGAAGAATAAGATTTGCTAAAATCAAATTTAGCTTTAACTCATAACTTTTGTCAGATCATTGTCAGATCATGCACTCTCTGTACGTGCTATTATAAATTGACAACTAATACATTTTGTAATCTGTTTAAAAAACAAAAAAAAAAATTTTTTTTATACATAGATTTGAAAAAGAAATTTAAAATTATCTTTTACCACTAACTGTCTAGTAAGTACATATTATAAACTCAAACCTACAAATTTTTATATCTATAATACACCTGTATGGAGTAACTAAAATTTAATACACCTGTATAGAGTAACTAAAAACATATATAAATATTTTCAATATATATATAAATATATAATATTCTCATATACTCTGCTCATGTATATATATAAATATTCTGAAAAAAGGAAATACCCTGATTTCGAATCCAACTCTAAAATCCCTAGTAATTCAGAATCTCGGATATACATATACAATATAAATTTTTTAGGAAAAGCGTATTTTGGACCCGTTTAATTGCACACACTAAAAACAGCCATTTCAATGTTCATATCCGGGCTTTGCATTAATCCGAGGACCGGATAATTGCACAAATTTGTGCACTTAGAAAAACCATTGATCAAAGGGTTTGTTCATAAAAATTCAAAGGGTTTGTTCGTAAAATAGATTTTTAAATGTAATTTTTTTTAATGAATGTGCATTTAACAGAGTTTTTTTCTATGGGTTATGATTAATGAGTCAGAGATTTTTTGTGCTTTTATAAGATTTTTGTATTTGAACGAGTTACAAATATCTGAGTAGATGTTGTTTAAATTTATGGTGCAAAATTTTTGCGTTCTTTTAAACGGGTTATCCACTTAACCGGATTGCATTTACACGGATCCAACTGCATATGAAACACATACAGGCAAATGATAATGCAGGTAAATTGCAAAAAAAATTCAGGCAAATGATACTACACGCAAATGAAATACAGGTATATGACAATGCTCTTGTCAAAATTTACTGATTTTTCTACGCAACCAAAAACCAAATTTAATGAAACCAATTCTATGAAACCAAATTTAAAATTAGAATGATTTGTATTTTTTTTTTTTTAAACCGGCAATACTTTCTTATTTATCTTCCCAATACTGTAAAAAAAAAAGTAAAAAATTAAAAAAAAAGTTCCGAAAAGTGGCTCTTTAGTTTTTGGGTTCTGTTTTTTTTTGAGGCAGACTTAAAAGTTGATCTTTTTTATTTTTTTTTATGATGTTTAAATTTTACTACAAAATCGGTGAGTACTGAGCAAATTTTTTTTTAACCATATCGGAACGACTTCTAATTCACAAAATAATGGGCAACCTTTCTTGCAACCTATCGCTTAGTCATACGTTACTTATAAAAATATGCCTATATTCACATAAATATAAATAAAATACTTCATAATTTTTTCCTAAATCCATTTTTACAAGCACTCATTTAACAATTTCAAAATGAGAAAATTTGACGTTTTAAATGAGTATATTCATAAAAAATGACTATCAAAATCAGCTTCTTTTCATTTTTTATGACTATCAAAATCAAAAATTTTGTTTTTCATAGAAAATGAACGTGATATGACTATCGAAATCAGGGCCAATATAAAAAATTTTTTTTTTCTGAGTGTATTTTTTAACATTTAAAAAATATTTAACGTATACCTATACTATCGCAATATCACCTTTAAAATATAGGATTCTAATAACATTGAAATTATTTTATCTGTTATTCATTTCTATTCTTTCTATTAATAACCATCAGCTTTTTTAAATTACCTATAAAGAAAAAGAAAACTTGTCTTTTTGGATCAAATATACATAAAATATTTACATAAAAAAAAAACAAAAAAAAACCAGTATTTAAAAATAAAACAACAACAAAAAAAAAATAAAAATAAAATAAAAATCTAATCATAATATGCTTGACATGATGAGAAAACTAGTTTGACCGGACCATATTAACCCTTCTAAATATTTTTTTTTATTTATTTTTTGTTTTTTTTTTTTTTTTTTATTTAATAGAATAACTTGAATAATTTTTCCAATTTAAATATAATAATTAATATTAAATATATATATATATATGTATATGTCTATTCACGTTATAAAATTCTTTAAGAGGTCTTTTTAAAAATCACAGTATTTTTGACGACCAAAGGGGAAAATTATAAAAAAAAAAATTAAGGTACGATCATTATTATAAATAAATAACTTTCAGAAAAGAAACAATAGATTAAGGTAAAAAAAAAAAAAGCCAAATACCTGAGATTATTTTTACTTATAATAATGTTTCTAATTTAAATAAAGTACACTTTTAAATGTTTTTTTTTAACATTGTATATACATACATACTATATATAGACATCTGTCCATTCAAAAAGTTATTCAATAAGTTAAAATTAACATATATATGTATACATGTATGTATCTCTTATTCAAGACTATCTAAAACGTCATTACTTGAATAGGAAAAAAAAAATTTATATAAATAAGATAAATTTTTATTTAAGAAATTTATTATTAAATCTTTATACTTAGTTACATATACATATGTATGTATTATGTATATATATAAAATATCTAAGTGCACACTTTTAAACTTTGCACATGCTGCATAGCTGCACTAAATATACATACATAATATACTAATTCTAAAAGTTTTTTCTTATCTCAAAATTTCAAGTTCCTATCTCAAAGAGTGCCGGAGTTATGAAAAAAGAAATATAATGCCAGATTTGGTTTTCACATAACGGTAAATTTAATTACTAAATTTAAAAACAATATACATATAATTTTGATATTGATTTATAAAGGTAAAAAAAAAATCCTGCCGAATGGCGTTTTCAGATTGAAAAAATGTTAAGCGGAACATGAAATATACGCATTCAAGAATAGGGCTTTTTTAAAGTTTAAAGGGCTGTAGTTCTCTGATGGATAAGGCTATATGAAAAAGTTGTTCCACAAAATTAATTTTTTTATGAGACCCTACCAATGGCTAAAACTGTTTTTTCTCTATATTAACGGTGTAGAAGTTTTGTAAACAGTCGAACGGACGAACAGAGGGAAACTAATAGGCACATTTTTTCAAAATTTTTTTTTGGAAATGTGCTAAAAAATATTTTGATGGTTGATTCTAATAGATTTTTAAAAATCGTAAGATGATTAAATTCATTTAATTTAAAGAATACAATTTTATATGTACGTGAATGTGTGATAGAATAGAATGGTGCAATCAATTCATATTTTTTAACTGTTTACAAAAAATAAAAACAAAAAAAAAAAAACAACTTGGAAATATTTTATTATGTATATTAAAATATTAAAAATTTATATATACATCATATATGTTTAACCTTAAACTCGTTTAATTTTCTTATTTTAAAAACAGTATATTACATATGTATGCATAAGTATAACATACATACATATATAGGCAAGGATACAATAAAAATATTTTCAATCTAAATTTTATAATTAAAAAAAGACAAAAAGAAAATGTATACACGTGCGTGCGTGCTTATATGTTTACGAAATCTTATACAAACGGTTTAAAATTGTAAATTGAGGTGAAATTTAGCGGGCGCGATTTCTACAGTTACTCCTACATATTTTTATCAAGTTTGAAAGAAATATTTGATTAGATAAGACAATCGAAAATAAGGGGTTATATCACAGTTTGCCGAAAGACACATTTGCAAATGGTTATTTTCTCGCAAAACTCTTTTGACACAAAAATTCACATTTCGCAAACTATACTCATTTAGCTACAAGCTATACCCAAAAACATACGCGTTTCGCAAAAATTTAGCAAAATAGGACATTTAGCAAACTGAAATTTAACAAAATAGATATGTATTTTGCCAAAATTACATTTTAACATAATAAAATAAGTACATAATTTTTTTTTTTTCTTTAATGCAGATGGGGCTCCAAGTGGTAATTTTTCCATTTCTAAGTTGATAAAGCGAAGTTTTTTTCGAAGTACTTCCAGATGTCTATAAAAGCCTACGGCTTACATGTTCAGTATTAATAGGCGTATGCAACCAATGATGCCACACGATTCGAGTTATTCGGTATATACTTGAAATCCGTTTCTGATCCAATTCATAACAGGTCAGCAATTTGGTGGAAAATAAAACAGGTTGTTTTTTCCACATACATAAATATGTATACATATATTTCTTTAAACCAATTCCAAAAAATTTCTTACCATTCTTGTCCAGTTATTCGTATAATTTTTCGCAATAGATACTTGTGGAATTTCTTCACAATATAAAAAAAAACTTAGAGCTAAAACTGTTCGTATTTCCAAACAAAATTTTACATTAGTTTCAAATTTTGTCTGAAGCTCTAATTTTTGAATTTTTCTATACAAAAAATAAAATTTTATAGTCTAAATGAAAGTGACAACCTTTTACTAATATACATAAGTATCTGAGAAAAAAATTAAAAAGTAAAATATACAAAAGAGGAAAAGTTTGATAAAAATCCCAAAAAAAAACATATAATAATTATGTCAAAAGAATAGTTTACAAAAAATATATATAGTTTGCGAAGTGTCTAATATTAGTAGAAAATTGGGTTATTTTGCCATCAGGATATTTTGCAAAATGAAAGTTTGAGATATTATGCGAAAACTCCATTTTAATTATGAATCAGAAAAATAATAAAACAGAATTTGATAATTGACCCGGTCCCCAAAATAAGATATCTCATATATAAAATAAAGGTGAAAAATAAAGTGTATTTATGTATATACATATATATGTATTATGGTGAAAAATAAGTTGTATTTAGGCACTTGTTTTATGCTTCAAAAACTTTCTTTTCTTAGATTTTAATTTTTTGATTAAATTCGACAACTTAACTTCTAAGGGGAGTTTTACTAACCTTTTAACCTTAATTTTGTATATTTTTATACCCGTACGATAGGCTCGGGTAAAATAAAATTACTCCTCCGTTTGTAACACCTCGAAATAAGCGAGCTAGATATACCTTCAAAGGTATGGATCGGATCAGAAAAAAATTCTAAGACTTTTGAGCCATGTCCGTCCGTCCGCCCGTCAGCACGCTAACTCAAAAACTAAGAAAGCTAGAATCTTGAAATTTACACAAAATATTCTGGGAGTAATTTGTAGGTTCCCTAGTTTTTTTGGTTGGGTTTGGACCAAGCCTTAGGGTAGCTCTCGAACACCTAACTTTTAGATCCCCACATTTTTTTTTAAATAGAGCTATGAAATTTTAACTGCTGATAGATCTCACAAAAATATTAATTTTATTTTTAATAATTAAAGCTTTTAATAACTTAAAGCTACAGCTCCCCAAAGGTTCAAAAAAGCTCTATATTTAAATTGCTATAAACAAGTTGTATAAGGTATATCTTCATTTTGAAAACGCCAAACGATTACTACTTTTATTAGCTTTAAAAGTATATATACAATAAATATATATTTGTGGCATACGGTGTCTTAATTTACCGTTATGCGAAACTCAAATTTTGCAAAATCCTTTAACCATTCTATCTTCTAAACCGTTTAAGTTGGAAACTTGAAATTTTGACAGAAGTTAGATCTTTGAAAATTAGTATGAGTCATTTCAGAATTTTTTTTGTATCACCCCCCGTTTAGGAGCTGTAAGGGGTCAAAAATTGAAAATTTCCTATTTTTAAACACCTGTAACGTGAACACCTGTTAAAAGTTTTTTGAAGTAATACACAAAAATTAAAGCTTCAACATTATACTCTTATTTCTGTTAACAACTTTTTTTAATAATATAGGGTTACTTTATAATTGACGAAAGTGTTACTTGATTTTTTCAAATTTTCTAACAAATTTCTTCAACAAATTTTTTGCATTTGTTTTACTCGATAATTTGAAATTATTGAGGATATAATGCGTAGTACAAAAAAATGTAAATAAATAAACAACATAACGGTTGCTTGAAGAATTTTTATTTATATGATATTGATGTATATACATACTTATATAATATTATGTTTATTTACATATCGTATATGCCACTAGTGAGTGAATGATAAGAGTATATATGTATATTATATAGTGCCGTATTTACATACATATATGTATTTTATTGTACTTATAAGAAATTATTCTGTCAATGGAATATTTAAATATAATATAATATAATATTTAAAATTATATTTACTGTTTTGTACTTAGTAAATTTAATATACATTTACCGCTTAGTATTAAATGGTACTATTGAATATTTGAAAAAGTTTTGGATTGATAATCGTTATGTGGAAGGTTAGAATCTGCTTTTGAAGAATGTACATATAAACATATAGTTTGTATATATGTACAACCCATAGTACTAGAAATTATAAAATTCATCCAAATTATTTTAAAATACTAAAATATTAAAAAATTAATATTGTAAGCAGAATGACAGGCTGTGAACATACTAACGGTTCGTACGGGTATCTAAGAGTTGACAAAGTCAACTGTATTCTTCCTCGTTCAATAATTATTTTATTTATCTTTTACACAATCTATCTTAAGATCAATATTATATTTTATAATATACATACATGTATCACCATAATGTTATATAATATACAATGACTATATGAAATACATCTTTTGAAGATTGATCGAATCAAAAATTGACCATGTATTTTGTAATATAGTTTGCGTTCCTTTTACTAAGTAAACTACTCTTTTCTACTCCCAACTACACCAACCTTCCAGAAAGAGTAAATAGGAGTAAATACGATTATGTTAAGTTAGTGTTCCATTTACCAAACTACTCCCAACTACTCCCAACTACGTGTAAGGAACGTGTAAGTTTCGTGTAAAAGGAACGCAAACATTATTATAATATGATTTTTTTCTTCTTCAATCTCAAGGACATTTTTTTTTTGTTTTTTTTTTTTTTTAAGAAAAAGAAATTGTTCTATCAATATTACAGGCTGTCTAACATTTTAATATATATATATACAAGTACGTATAGATATTTTAATTAATATGTAAAAATACTATGTATTTTATAGATACAATTAATTGCAAAAATAAAAAAAAACAAAAAAAAAAAAAAATTATTTCAACTAAACAAAAATAAAATTTTAATTTAATAATTTGTTGTGTACATATAATATGTATATATGTATGTATGTACATAATTAACCAGTGATATTTATGTACATATGTATGTATGTATATGCATAGATACATAAATATGTTTACATTATTGTTAGATACATATAGTTTAAGGGCTAATTAATAGTTAGGACTTCTCAGGTTAAAGAATCTATTATTTTTATTTTGTTTATTTTTTTATTTTTTTTTTTTTATTGAGAATTTTTATGAAAACGAAAAAAAAGGAAAAAGTTACAAAATACAAAAGAAAAAGGATATTATGTCCAGAATATTAAATTTACATTTAATCAACAGCAGAATATCCTTTATACATGTCTATATCTAACAATAATGTAAGTACATGTATTTATGTACATACATATATGTATTTTTAATGCCCGTACATAATATAGTTATGTTATAATAATTCATGCATGAATACTTACTTTCTTATAATTTATAGATACTTAAATACTTTTTAAATTATTTACGAAAAAAATTAAAACTATTAAAAGGGTATGAAAATTTTTAAAAATATTTACAATTATGTACCTACAAAAAACAAAAATAAAAAAAAAATTGTATTTGTTGTCCTTTAAGGTCACAATATAATAAATATGTAAAGACGTTCACCGAAAATTAAAGGGTATTTCAATTTTTTTTTGTTTTTTTTTGTTTTTGTTTTTGGTCTTAAAGAAAGGGGTTTTAATTTAAAAGAAAAAATTGTTTTTTTTTTTTTTAAATAATAATATGTAGTCCTTAAGAAATAGGGGAACTTTTTCGCAAATAATAATAACAAAAAAAAAGAAAAAGAAAATTATCAAAACACAAATGCTTAAATTATTATTGTTACTTATAAACAAAACATTTAATATAATTATATTTAAAAAAAAATCTCTAAGTATATATATTCATATATATGTACAGATATATGTATAATATGTGTATCTTTAGATAACACATTATAAAGTAACTGTAATAAACGAAATCTATAGAAGGAAACTAAAATGGGATAAATGAAATTTAATGTTTTGAAGAAGAAAAAACATATCCATATACTTACTATCAAGGTGCATTTTTTTTTTTTTGTAAATATACATTATATACGTATCTATGTTTGTATAATGTATAAATATGTAATTTTTAGATTAGATAACTGTTATTTTGTCCGTTCTTTTTATTTGATGTATACGATATAATTATACATGTATATTTTCCAGTTCATATCATATGAAAAATAATTTACGGTTATTAACGATATTTAAAAATTATTTTACGTTATTTTTTTTTATTTTTTGTTGTTTTTTTGTAGCAGGATGTATTTTTTTTTGTTTTTTTTTTTCTTTTTTTAATATTCGATTATAATCGAAACCATTAACCAATAAAAAAAAAAACAACATTATACTGTAAATTTTTATTCTGGATAGTTAGTTATACCATTATATTATTGCATATTATAGTAAGTACATATTTGCATAACGGTAAATATTTTTTTAACTTATCAAATTAATCATAATATGATATGATATATTTGCAAATAATTATTTTAATATAATTGTTATTAAGTAATTAAAAAGGGGGTTTTATTTATGTTTTGGAATGATGTTAGTAAATAAATTGTTATACCTATAGGTATTAGAATGTTATTATTTCTTGCGATATATGTACATATGTATATACATATTATGTATAGGTTACTCATCCTTAAAGAAAATTTAATTTATAAAAAAATGTGTATTTACTATAATTTTTTTTTATTATACATATATATATGTACTGTGTGTTTTTGCAGCACCTTTTTAGCACATTTTTCAAAAAAAAAAATTTTTTAAACATTTACTTCTTAATTTCATTTTGTTCGGGCCGTCATGACGAACATATTTACAAATCTTGTACAACATTTAAAATATAGAAATTAAATTTAAATGCAACTACTTATATGTTGACTCACCGTTTATAGAGCTACAGCCCATTTAAAATTGGAAAAAAAAAACTCTATTTTCAAAAGTGTATATTTCAGGTTCTGCTTAACATTTTTTCAATCACGCGACAACAACTAACGACAGACGAATTTTTAACCTTTAACCTTTTCAATATTAAAATAGTACATTAAGTTTGAAAAATTTTACTTCCTTCATGTTTGCGCAATGCAACCTTAAAAATTAGTATAAATAAGTATTAATATAATACTTAATTAGTATACTTATGTATACATAATAATTAGTAATATTTTTTACCACCCTCCCTTAGGTTTAAGGGTGCTCAAAAGTTTAAAATCTAAAATTTGCTACTTTTAGACACCTGTAGGAAGTTTTCGTTACTAATATATAAAAATTAAAGCTCCGATATTATATTTTTATATATATTTTTTTTTTTTTTTATGAGGGTTGGTGGAAAACTCGAAAGTCACGAAGAGGAACTGCACGTGCTTCTTCAGGTTAGTGTTGGACTTTAACCAACCAAAATCGCCCCCTTTTAAAACCAAACTTTAGGATGGAACCTTTAATACAAATGTACAGTTTGGTTTTGAAGATAGGGATGTGGGAAGGATAATTGGGCAAATTGGAATTAGAAAATTTGGTTTATAGGGGATAGATGGAAAATTTGGAGGGTCATTTTGAAGAAAGATGTTAATGTTCTTCTTAAACTTAATTAAATATATAATATTGTGTTAACGGTTTTTCTTAGTTATTTAGGATTACAGAGTTGCAGGCTCTCAAATTTGGAAAAAGGCTCTATTTTCAAATATCTCAGATTCTGCTTAATATTTTTTCAATATAAAAACGTCAAATGACAGAACTCTTTTTTTTTGCCTTTATAAATCAATATCAAAATTATAAAAACGTTTTTTAAAAATATTATTTAAATTTACCGTTATGGGAAAAGAAAATTTTGAAAGATTTTCGCTTTCTTCAGACTATCTCAGTAACGCTTTAAAAAAGAATCTTGAAGTTTTTTTTTGCTAGAAGAAAGATCTTTTAGAATTAGGATAAGTTAAAACCTGAAATAGACACTCAGAAAATGTATACCATCATCCCTTGTTTAAGGACTTTTATAGAACTCAAAAATTGAAATTTTTCTGTTAGTAGTCACCTGTAACTTAGGTTCCTGTACAATTTTTTTTTTTTTAAAGTAGTAATTTTTGTGTAAGGCATTAGTAATTTTTGTATAAGGCACACAGTATTCCAAACTGTTTGTATCAATTTTTGGAAATAGTGTAGATGGCGTAATTTTTTTTTTGTTTTTCATATAGATATTACCAACACAATTCTCTATTTCCTCTACTTATACATTATTTACTAAAAATTTTTTTTTAAGTTTATGTAATTATCCATAGAAGATCAAATTAAATATTTAAGAAATTCTTTTGATTGCTTTAGATTCAATTGCGTTATTCATAAAATTTGATTATTTAAGGTTTTTCTTGGTCTGCTTCTTAAATTATTTGCGGTGATATGTTATTGTTCTAATATACATTTATGTTAAAATGATTCTAGGCTAATAAATGAGTTTTCTGCTATGTAAATTTATTTAAGTACTACGAGTATAATACTAGTTATATGTTCCAGAGGATCAGTATTGCATAATTACTAAAACTTGTTGTGACCCCTTGATTAGTTCTAAAAATATGACTGTTATATATTTTATTTATCATCTATTTTTTGTCAAAGTTGAATTGAACTATTTTTACAAATGTACATATACTATTCTGTTTTGAAATATTATACTTATAGCTTTCTTAAACCTAGAGATTTGAAACATTTGTGTATCTTAATTTTAATTTTTGCATTTATATGATAATAAGAAATTTTTAAGGATTCAAAATTTTTAAATATCCACAATTATATTTTCAAAACTAATACATATGTAATTCGGAAATGATTAATATCGGTTTGTTATTAAGTGGTCGAGGCCACTTTATAACAAGTTGTTGTTACCTCATACATTAGTGTTATGAAGTAACATTAGTGTCATACATTAGTGTTATGATAACATTATCTCATGTTTAGTTGTTACCTCATACAGAAAAGTGTTATGTACTGTACTCACTGCATTTTTGTAACTAAATATATATATAAATTTACCACTTTCGTGAAAAAATAAGATAAGAAAAGAAATATACACAATAGCGCCGGGCCGATGTTTGTTCATAACAGATAAATAAAAGAAATGTACGTATTAATCAGTGAGTTATATCAACTAACTAAAATATTATTGAATTAAATTTCATTTATAACTTGTTTTTTATTTTTTATTTATTAGAATATTTAAATAGTTGTAAAATTAAAAAAAAATAAAAAAAAAATTTAATCGATTACATATATAGATGTATATTGTACTATATATATGTATAAACAGATATAATGTATATATGTATGGTTATGTATTAAATTATATAATATTATGTCTGAAAAGGAATTGAACCAAAAATCCCTTCTAAAGTCTTATAATAATTTTCAAAATTTTTAATATTTTTAAATCATTTTTCTAAGTACATAATAATTTGTACTTTTATAGTGTTACATTATATTATTATTATTATATACATATGTACATAATATATTATACATTATTACATATGTATAGGTATGTATTATAAAAAAAATTCATTGAAGAAAATTTCAAGGATTTTACATGAACTTGAAATTTAATTTTAAAGAAAAATAAATATAAATTTTTATTCCTGTTTTTTTTTTTTTTTGTTTTTTGTTGACTAAACTTTTACATATCTATATTCTACATATATATATATCTAATAATATGTATATATTTACATATATGTATTTTTTTTTTCTAAATTTATATAAAAAAAAAAAAACAAAAGTCATGTAAAAACTTTTTACATTATAATGTATAATATTATTATATTAAATGTCACATATGTATATAATATATTTATAAATATAAGAATATATCTTAAAGGTATAACATTAGGTAAACATATATTATATCATTCATTATACAGTGTATAGAATCAGACAATATTGATTTTGTTACCCATCTATTTTTTTTTTTTTTTGTTTCATTATATATAACATATTATTATAAATATATGTATGTAATTTATGTACATATATAAGAAAAATACGTATATGATGTATATACATATGTATATTATTTATATATAGTTACATTTACATATTATATTATATTATTTGTTGTATTACATATTACATATGAATATATAAATATTTACACATATGTGAAAATGTGAATACACATATGATGATATGTAATAAAAATGGCGATGATAATGATGATGATGATAATATTATTATTATTATAAAAAAAAAAAAAATGTAATACTTAGATGTAAGAATTTTTTTTTATTCTATCAATTCAGTCTGGTTACAACTTTCATCATCATTGTATATATTTAAAAAAAAAAAAAAAAATTTTTTTTTGGGTATTAAATTGTGTTTTTTCTTTTTTTTTTTTTTTTAATTTTTTCAAATTTTTATTAAGTATACGTACTTTTATGTATAATTATGATACATATTATTTTGTTTTTTTGAAAAAAATTTTAAAAATTAAATATTTAAATATTAAAAAAAAGATAAATTTAAAGGAAAAAATAAAACAATTATAAATGTGTGTAATATATTATATTTAACACTATTTAAAAAAAAAAAAAAAAACAATTCTACTACGTGTACCTATTAATACACCTATTACAGTTTTAAAAAAAAAAGTGATTTTTACATTTCAAATATATGTACATAAATTTTTTAATTATTATTTTTTTAAGTCAAAATATACCAAATTTCTTTCATTTATAATGGCGCTATTTTTTACAGCGCTACAGCGACGCTATATTGACAAAATCTTCTAAAATAAAACAAAACGCATCATATTATGTATATACATATGTATATATATATATATATACATATTATAAAAAAAAATGTATAGGATTATAAATTCAATTAAAGTTATATATGGTTATGCTGAAGTCCGTCGAATTTGTTTCTATGAACAAAAACTTCACATATGCTATGATAATTGTTGAAATCCCAATTTTGTTTACGGCTGCTAAACGTCATTTTTATTTATTTTTTTTTTTTTTTGTGTATCTGTATACCGTAGTCCGTCGAAATGGAAAATTAATGAAAATAAATGAAATTCCTTTCGACACAAACACAATCATTCGAAAGCAAGCAGTTAAGAAAGAAGTGTTATGTTTTTTTTTTTTTTAGTGCATTTTCCTGCTACATAAATATGTGACAGGGAAAATACACAATCTTTCCTTTTCAGGTGTGGCTGTAAATGTCGTAAGGAGGAATTATTCACTAGGCCACCTTTTGTAAATGGTTACCGTTCAAAAAGTTTTAGAATGTATGACAGATGTGTCAAAAATATTGATGAATTTTTTTTTTTTCTTGAAACTTTAGAAAATTTATATAATTTTTTAATTATTAATATTATAAAAAAAAAAAAAATAAATATTAATTACAGTGGTTGTAGTCATATTATATTAAATACATACTAAGTTAAAATCTACATTTCCATCAATTTAAATTTTTTTTCAACCTAAAATAGTATTTGTATTTATTGTGCGTATCCATACTGGTTTGCAACATTTGAAATCCAATTTCGTTAAAAAGAACTGCTTGTTGTTCTAAGAAAAATAGTAATGCGCTTGCTGTATTTTTTTTTTTAATTTATGTTATCTCATCTTTGTACTTTTTCTTCTACCTATCTATAAATATATTCTATGAATTTTTCTCTCATCTCAAGACGTAGTTAAGGAGTTGAGCTCAACAATTTTTAATTTTTTTTATTCTAAATAGTATTTTTTCATTAATTTTATATTTAATTCGATGTATTTTAATAATTGGAATGTTTGTTACAATAACAATATAATTTATAAATTTATATATATACATATATATATATATATATATATATATATTGAATATTTGATCTGTTAAGAAATTTAGAAACGGTTGAATCATAAATATTGGAAACATTCAAAGTATAAAATTTGTATACCTATATTACCTAATAAATAAAACTATAATGGTGTCCATAAACGTCACACTTGGTTGTACAATTTGGTATGCGAATGTGTTTGCGACCATACTACACGCATTGATCCAACCTATCATCCCACCATTGTAATTATGTGCTTTATATTTTTTTTATTTTCTCAAGTCAAAAAATTTCAAATGCTAAAATGACATTTAAGTTGTACAGTTTGCCCATACACGATACAACTTGAAACTACAAACCAAAAACTCCGCCCACAAAAATCATATTTTTTTAATATTCATTCAACCATCCCACCATCAAAATAGTTTTATAACTTGCCCATACACTATACAACTAATTAAGTCCTCGGATCTGTTCTAAAACCAGATCGGCACTGTATGGGAAGCATAATAAACAAAAAAATTAAAATTAATATTTAATAATAAATAATAAATATTAATGTCATAATTTTTTTCAATCATAAACTGAAATGAGAAGAAATGAAATATATGTCATTGGAACACTTTTGTTTCATTATGCAAAATTACTGATCAGAGTTGTTCAATCTACATCAATCCGGAAAATCATAAAATTAATTTTTTTTTTTCAAAATATTTAATTTAAAATTTAAAAAATTTGTAGCTGAATTTATTCTTAATTTTATATGTGTTTGCTGCAAAAAAAATTGAAAATAAACATTTTCCGGAAGTATTTCAATGAAAGCTATAACTGGCACCTAATGTAAACCGTTCTTAACATCTTAATGCGGTTAGGTTTATGGTAAAACATTAAAAGGATAATTAAGTATTTACATTTATGACTCAAACTGTATTTCAATAAAATTTAAACATTTTAATTCGTTCTTTATAATTCGCAGAATGAAAATATTATGACACATATATTATATACATCAAATTTATATAGGTACTATTATTTTAGATATTCTACATTCACATAAATATATTAGGAAATTCTTGAAACAAATCAACAAACATAATATATGTTATATATATATAGAAGAAATATCCTATAATTCGTAGGTATGTTAATTAGATTTAGAATTATAAAGCATATTTTTCGGTTGAAATAAAAATTTAAAAAAAAAAAAAAACCGTTATAGATAAAATTTTCTAATTTCAAATACACCGTAAAGTAAAGCGTAAAAGTATTTATATTTGTTTTGGGGTTATGCCGATATCCTCAAAATTAAAGAAACAAAATGGAAAAGTATAAATAATATTTTGTACAGAAGCGGCTATTATAATTTTCTACATATGAACGTATGGAACTTTAACCCATTAAAAACTGTCTTCCTTTTTTGATCCAAAAATAAGTTACAAGACCTTTTACTACTAATGTATTTGTTTTTTTTTTCTTTTAGTGCATTTCTCCTCGTAAGGGAGAAATATTCTTACGACGTTTGTGAGATTTGAACCCACACTACCTCGGTGTTTACAACATATTTCATAAGCTCTTACCCACTAGGTCACCAAGGCCCCATTTAAACGAAATAATTTTAAGCTTTTTAGTTTGTGTTAAACACTTTTAAATTTTCGTTTAGATAAGAAAAAGGCTAATCTTAAGGAATGAGAATTGTTTTTAAATTACATATTAGAAATTGATACTACAAATAAAATGATTATTAAGAACTTAATTAAATACTTGAATGTTGTAGATATGTATGTAAAATATAATAATTTCCAATTTTAATGAATACCTGCTCGGTTTCATAGTTTCATACCATACCCAATACTACTAATCATTTTATAGCACCTGATTTGGTTTCATCAAATTTTTTCATACCAATTGTTTCACTATGAAAAATTATAACCATTGGATTTAAGAATATTTACTTTTTATTATTTATTAGAAACGGTTGAATTTGGCTGAATTTTTTACTATTTAAAATAATGTTTTACTTATAAATTTTTACTTTTCTGTTTTTAAAAGATTTTATTGGACTTTTATATTACTTTAAATAAAACTATAGAATATAGATAAAAAAAAAAATTGTTTAAAACATAAACAGTTTATCTGTTATCACAGCAGTTTTTCATGATTTCTTTAAAGTATGATGAATTGACTTTAATTAAAAATTATAGATTTTGAAGATTATACATTATTTGACATAATAATAAAAAATAATGGGTAGATGAAATATTTGAGTAAATTCAATGCTGCATTTTTTAATGTTTTTAATCAGTTTTTTTTTTAGTAAAATAAGAAAATCTTGTAAAAGTGCCGACGGTAAAATCATATTTTTTTTTTTTGTTTTTTAAATTTTCATCAATTTGATTTTCAATAATAAAAACTTTGTAGCAGATACAGGTAATTTATTTATTATTTAGTTGATTTTGATTATTTTTTATATACGCAATCTAATGCATAACGATTTCAGAAGATTTTAAATAAAACTATGGCCAAATAACGTTGAAAGTTTTACAAATAATGCATTTTTTTTATGTATAATTTCAACGCGGATTGGGTGATATTTTTATCGCCCTTTTATTTTACAATAGGTGTTTTTCTTTTTTAGTTCAGATTTGCAGATTTATGCTCTGAACAGATATCGAATACATAAAGTATACGCTCAGATAGAGAACAAATTAAAAATATTTTATCTTTAAACACTCCGAAATAATTTTGAAACACAATAGAGCTTTAATCTGTCAAAAGTGTCAAATTATGTAAAAAAAAAAATGTTTGATAGTTAAATTCCAATGTTCTACGGATATCTGTAAATGAAAATCGAACATTTAGATTATACTTTGATTGCACTCTGAATGAAAAAAGAAACACAAAAGATAAAGTCGGATCATTCAGAGTGAAAAAAGAATTACAAATTTTTTTTTTTTGAAAGTTCTGGCTCTGCTCTTAACTAAAAAAGAAAAACACCTAATGAAACCGACTGATGCTAATTTTTGCTTCGTTTTTTTTTTTTAATTTTTTTTTTAAAGATAATATGGTTTTTTTTTATATTTTTAAAAATACGTGGGGTTTGATTTCTTTGTATGAAAAACTTATTTTTTAAATTCAATTGTCAAAACAACATAATGATAATTAGAATCATACATATTATGTAATTTCAGAACGTATAATAATTAGTTCTCTTAAGTATATATAGTTATTCGAGAATAGAGAGAGTGATATTTTACCAATACTTCTTGTCATTTGTTTTGTCAATAATTTATCTATAGTTAAATGTAGAAAACACATTTTTAGTTAATGAAAGTTAGAAATAGAATGGATGGAACCTAACAGGAACAAGATAAGATGTTGCCTTGTTTTAAAGCAAAAGCCAAAATAAATGAAACAAATAGTAAGGTAACAAGTATAGAAACTCTATCATTAGTATGTGTAAATACAATAAGAATAAGTAAAATAGGTGATTAATATATTAAAAAAAATTATATGTCATTTCAACGGGAGAAATGTCAAATAAAATCTCCGTAAAAATTGTGCCAAAACTTTTAACCTAAAAATTTATTTAAATATATACATTTGTATTTTATTATTGTAGAATATAGTTATCGAAAATTTAGAGTAATAATTTTATTTTAAAATTGATAATAATTAAAATTAAATTAATTACTAATGCTACCTATTTAAAAATTTAGTGCAGAGCCTAAAATCGTTTAAATTTTGCGAATAAAACCGTACGATAAAACTGAGCTTGAACTTAAACTTACTTTTTTCAAAAAAAAAACTACACCTCAAAACAAAAACTACATCTGAACTAATAGTGTTTATTTGAAAAACTGAGATTTGAGTTCAAGCTCAATCTTATACATTCGACCCTTTATATAGTTAAAGACACTCATTTGGTCGTATGCATAAAACTGAGCTTAAACTCAAACCTCTTTTCCAAACAAAAATTCCAGTTCAAGCAAGTAATTTTTGTATGAAAAAGTGGGATTAGAGTTCAAGCTCAGTTTTATGCATTCGACCCATTGTAAAGCTAAAGTACAAAGCTTTTAGAACGATACAATGTATATATACAAATTTAGGAAATTAATTTGATAGTTTTTAAAATAGAATTCAATTAAATAAAAGCGTAAAAACAACAAAACACAATAAAGGCTAATTTTCATGAAGAAAAATATTGGCGATATTTGTTATAGCATAGGCAGAAGATACAAAAACACTACTTGTGTGACAGAGAAAAAACACAAAAATATCGGACGAATTAACAATAAAATTGTACAAGCGTTCAGAAAATATCGGAGATATGCCATAATATCGGATGAAATTTAGCTCGCTGAAGCTAAATTTTCTATAATTATCTCTAATATTTTTTACACATACGTAAAAAATGTATATGATACACAAAAAAATGGGCACACTACTAACATTCTTATGGATACATGACATTTGAATTCATTATTTTTCTTCCTCTTTTCTATTGGTAGTATTAATTATAGTTTACTCTTCCTAATTATCTGATATCAGATGAAATATTTTCCATGAAAATTAGCCTTAAAATTCTTCATTATCTTAAGAACTCTCTCATGCAAAACAATTTTTTTGTTCTTTTCAACCTACATGTATGTATATATTTGTTAAATAAATTTAATATTGAACTTGGAAGACCCTGTACCTACCTACGAACGAAAAATATGAAAAAATTATTTTGTACACTCATTTTTTCATTAATTTAAAATACAATATATTTTAAAACGTAACATTTGATCAAACTAACAGAAAACATTCTTTATAATAATTATGGTAATAGATATAAATAGTCATCAATTGAACAACGCAATCTATATATATATATATATATTTTACCTTTAAGGCGCTCATCAATAAACTACAAAACAATTAAAAAACTTTTCCTTTTTTTTTTTTTAATGAAATTAAAATTTTTGAATTGTTTATTTACTGTATACATTAATGTACTTATATAATATATTGTTTATATAGTAGAATAAATATATATGTATATTTTATATGTAATTTAAAATACATAATAAATTTGAACTTTTTAAGTTTCATTTCAATTTTGTATAGTTTTTAAACAAAATTGATTATATTTTGCCGCCAAAACAGAAGAAAACAATATTTTAAGAATTTATATTTATATTTTTTAAAATATATACATATAATATATAAATAATAATAAATACATATACCTAATTGTATTATATTTATTTTGATATGCCGTGACCGAATTTTTTGGCTACTTAATCACTATATATTAAGGTCAAAATATATTTAGTTATATAAAGCCCATATATAGCAGAGTTAATTTGAAAAATTTTCATTTATTTGTCAATTTATTTTAATTCTTTGACTTTACAATTATTAATTAGAAAAAATGTATGGATGCTTAAGTTACCCTTTATGACATTTATCCACACTTTGGTTGAGTTCATGTTTGCATATCTTACGAAGTTCTACAAATGCAGAGCGTTTTTGAGGCAACACTGTAAAAAGTTTGTCGTTTTTATTTTAAGAACTTTAAAAGATCTGCTGTCATATTTACAGAATGAAAATTTATACTGTCGATAATTAAAAAATAACATAACCTAAAAAATACCTTTTTTTTTATTTTGTTTTTTGAAAACTGTGTAACAATACTGTGTAATATAAAATTTTGCTTGTTTATAATATTAATTTCAATTTTTTTTTTTTTAAATGTCAAAATACAAAAATTTAAATGTCATATACAATGAAATGCAGTAAACTGTTTTTAAAGATAGAGCTGCTTTTTTTTCAGTTTTTTGATTTTCTGTTGCAGAGTGGCGCTGACCGAATAAGAATTATGTTTTAAGATCTGCAAACATGAATTCAACCTTTTGCACCAACAGGATCTAAACAAAAAAAAGGTTTCAAAAATAAATATTTCTTTTCAAAATAATTGGGAATATTAATTGATTTCAAAAACATATGACATACCCTAATTTATACATCAGATTTAAGTATATATAATAAGTACAATTAAAGATATTTAAAAAAAAAATTTCTTAAATAATCAAAAGCTATTCCTAAAGTATTCGCAACACTCAAACTGAATAAAGTTCAGAAATATTAATTAAAGTTACTATAATTGTTTGTTTTTTTGTGTGTTCTTAATTTAAACTTCATAATCTAAATTTAGTTTGGACTTTAAGAGTATTTGCGATCTCATTCGCAAATAAAATATTTGTTTCAAACAGAGATATATTAAAAACAAAACAGTAACGGTTTTTGGCTCACATTTCCAAAAGACAGTACAAACTTTTTAGAATTGTTATAAACTGTAAATTTTTTTTCAAATTAAATATAAGAAAAGTGGAAAATAAAGAGACACTCTGTCGCCAATTTTAAGGAATTCTATACATAATTGAGAAAAACCATTAATACAATATGTAAAATTAAAAGTTGAAATTTTAATTTTTGCTTTTTTTTTTTTTTTGAAAAAATTTGTACAGATGCCTAAGTTACATAATGTTTAAAAATAGTAAAATTTAAATTAGTTCTTAAAACGTTCTTAAACAGGGAATGGTACAAAATAAAAAAATTTTCTGAGTAATAATTAAGAACTTACTATGTCATTCTATAAAAGTTCTTTCTTCCATCAAAGCGTACCGGAGTTATGAAGGAAGAAAAATCATGCAAAATTTTGTTTTCACATAACGGTTTAAATACTAAACTTAAAAAAAAAAATTTATAATTTTGATGTTGAACGTCTTCAAATTTGGAAAATGTTAAGCAAAACTTTGATATACGCTATACACAGTTAAATTTAAAACTTTTTCAAAATTTGAGGAGCTGTAGCTCCGTAATGGATGGGGCTACCTTAAAAAATTGTTCTACAACATTAATTTTTTCATAAGACCTATACTCAACGTTAAAATTATTGCTCTATCTTAAACGGTGTAGAAGTTTTGTAAAACAGACGAACAAACGGACGGGCGGACAGAGTGAAACTATAATAGATACATTTTTTTTTTTGGAAAAATGCTAAAAATAATTATATTGCAGCAATATATTATTCACTTTGTTATTGCATTCCGCTTTCAATTGTTAATAATTTAATTACTAAATCACTGATTTTCATATCTTGCAACTCGCGTCGGTGTTATTTTTTTAATTTTTCAGGGTTTTTTTTTTTTTTTTTGCCAGCACTAAATAATTTATTTAAGAAACTCAATAAATAATTATTCAAACTAGACCCAAATTAATATTTATAAATAACAGCTGTAGATATTTCAAGTAAACTATTTTTTTTTAAAAACTAACCTTTAACAAATTCGCTAAAATCATTAAACACTAAACTTAATTATAGTTATTGAATTTTTATTAATATTTTCGAAAAGACAAAAACAACTATAAATTGAATTGAATCTGCAACAGTGCCGGTGATATGATATATATTCCAGCAAACGATTAACACTTTTTCTGAAATAAGACCTCTAAGATAATTAAAAAAATTGACATAAATAATTGACAAAAATAACCCTAACAGATATAAATAAATAAAGTATAGTAAAACAAGGATTCTGCTAGGAAATCCAAACTTTCAAAATCCAAATATTTAAATCCCAACTTTTAAAATCCAAATGCATCAAAATCCAAACTTTCAAGATCGAAATGTGCATCAAAATCCAAACATGTATAATCAAAATAATAGACAAAATAAATATGGAATTCATACATGCTTACTCTGGAAAAATGTATAATTCTGATTTTGCAATCGACTTCAAAATCCATCCAAACTGGATAAATATTCTGGAAAATGCGTATAATCATCCGATTCATCCAATATTTTGGAAAAAGCGTATAATCTTGATTTTGTAACCATCATTTTAAAATTCCTCCTAATTCAGAATCTCACAAATGCATACATATGTATATATAAAACTTCTGGAAAAAGAGAAAATACATTTTGATGCATTTGGATTTCACAAATTTGGCTTTTAACGTATTTAACGTATTTGGATTTTAATTTTGGGACTCTTGAAAAGGTTTGGGTTTTGATGCATTTTGGATTTTTTTTTTCTTGAATTGTAAGCGTGATCCTAAAACAATTTATTTATAGCGAAATGACACTATCTTTAGTATGAGTATAGTCTTCAGTTCAGTAGAAAAATGAAAGAAATCTATAGTGCAATTAATTTGCTTGTAATTTAACTATCCATGATTTAAATAAAAATAAAAAAATCAAATATTTGATAAATTATTATTCTAGTGGTCTCCGAATCTCTCAAATGAATAAAATTAAACAATTAATCGATTCGTTCAAATCGAAAATTATTTTATGATTCAATATTTTAAATCATCTAATTCTTTCACTTATATAGGCTCTGAGGTTCTACGTAAAAGCACTTATTGACTGTAATTGGTAAATTGATTAAAAATTTTAATATTAATTTTTATTTTTACTAAATTCAAAGCAAAAAAAGAACATTTCTAAATATATATCTATAAATAGTTCTTTAATGTTGCACAAGTCTATCTAAAAATCTTTTAAAAATTTAGTTTTGTTTTATGTTTTTAAATAAATGTTTGAAAAACAAAAATAATAAAACGATTGTAAAAGGGTTATAATATTATTTCAAAATGTCTATTTAAAATATATTTTATAGAATTTTTAAAGTTTTTTTTTTTTTTTTAAATTCATCAAATATTTTACATAAGAAAAGTCTAATTCGAATAACAACACAAAAAAAAAAAACATTTTCTTTGCTTTGGATATTTTTATTCAATATTACATACCTATCTACATTCAAATTCAAACTTTTTACCCCTTTTTAACAGCTTTTTTTTTTTTTTTGTATTTATAAAAAGGTATTATTTATTTTTCAATTTCTTTTTGATTCGTAATTTCTTTTTATTTCTTCTTACTCATCCCTAATAAAAAATTGACAAACACAATCCTACATTGCATAATAATTGACATCACAAAAAAAAAGTTGATATTCCATGTCAATTATAAGATAATATCGTGTCATTCAAAATTCTGAATTATATTACAAATATTTATGAAAATTTAAAAAAAAAATTCTTATTTATTTCAATCTTTTTTGCCGTCCATTGTATATCTTTTTATTCATTTATTTGTTTACAAAACTTCTGCAGTTTATACTATTGGAGATAAAGATTTAAATAAGTTTTAGAAATAAATATAGAAATATCATAAAAAGTAACAGTTGTATATAAAAAGTTCTTTATCTAGCTAATCTGTAACGAAGATATACAGTTCGTCCTAAAGTTTAAATAGTAAAAAACCCTAAATTTAAAATAAATAGTTATAACTCTATAAGTTTTAATTACTGGCAAAATTTTTCAAGCTTGATGCCTTTTCAAAGTATTCCAAAGAGAAACAATTGGAGAACTTCTGCTGTTCACTACTTCTGTTAGTTCAAACTCGTAAATGGCATAATTCGGTTTGTGGAAATTCGTTTGGGGGTACAAACATCGCGAATGTTGAACCATATCCCATCTCATGTTTTCTCCAGAATTGACCAATGATTACATATATAACATATATCATATTACATATCATCATTACATGTACAACGAAAATCAAAGATTCAAGGTGAACATTAATAAATTTTCTTCACAATTTCTTCCTGTCAATTTGAAATTAATTTTCATTCCCTAACACAACTTCCTTTTGACCAAACAGTACATCAATACTAAACATTCTATATAATCTATTGTTTGGTCAAAAAGGGAGGTGGTGTTTAGTAGGTTAAAGTCCCACAGACTTATATTGAATTCGTACTTGTTCCACTCCGCTAAAGTTTCTTTTGATGATTCTCTTCTCACCTACTCTCGCAAAAGAAAAAACAAAAAATTTAAATTTATCGTTGTCAAAAAATGGAGTTGGTGTTTAGTAGGTTAAAGTCCCACAGACTTATATTGAATTCGTACTTGTTCCACTCCGTTAAAGTTTCTTTTGATGGTTCCCTTCCCACATACCCTCACAAAAAAAAAAGATTTTAATTTTAATTTTAATTTACCGATGCTTTTATATGTATTATATAAAATTTTAGACCGCCGTATCTTATAAATGTTTACGGGATATACATACATACTTATATACACATATCCATATACATATATATAGGTATAACGCATAAATATATACATAATATATTTAACGACGTAATAGAGCATACACAGTTTCAATAAATAATATAATTTATGATGACTGATGAATCTGAAATTATAAATTTATAATACCAAAATTTTTGAAAAAGTGGAAAAAGTGCTCGAAAATTGGATTAATCGAATTCGTTCTTACAAAAGAAGTCGTGGAAGCCATTGAATGACGTTTCAGAACTTAATTGTATCGATTGTACTTCACATCAAATCAAAAAACATTTGAATTTCCTTAACAATTAGTGTGTTTTTTTTTTTAAAGAAATCATATCACTCAAATTGGAAAACCCTGTACATACATACATTACTATATAAAATATAAATAAAATAGAAAATTATAACAATTAAATAAAATACATAATAATTTCGTATTTTCTTCCCTTCTATTACATATTTACATCAAAAAAAAAAATATTTATTAAGTATTTCTAGCACAATTTTTTTTTATTTTTTTCTCTTTTCTATATACAAATACAATATATTTTTTTTTGTTTTTGTTTTTATTAGATTCGTCCTTGTCCGACAATTTAAACGAATACAAAACAAAAAAATATAAAAACTAAAAATTTATATACAAAATATATAAAATGAAAAAATTCTACTAACAAAACCTACTAACATTGTATAACAGATTATATAGTTATATAAAATTATAAATTTTCTATGATTATTTAAAGGACTCTACTATACTAACTACAAACTAACTACAACAATAAAAACAGAAACAAAAAGAAAAAATTAAAAAGTAAAAAAAAAGAAAAAAAAATAAATAAATAAATAAAAAAAAGAAGGGTGGCGTTTCTAACTCAACAATTATTATACTTATTTAGGATATAACAGTATAGCAGCAATTTGAATAGTTACGAAACGAACGTTCAAATTATTTTTATATATGTACGTGTTGTAAATACATAATAAAAAAAATATATATATTTTGTATATATATACATATATATATGAAGTTATATACAGAAAAACAAAAAAAAATTATAAATACATAAATTGTAAATAAAAATTTAAGAAGTCGCGCGAATAATATTAATAAACCAAAAAAAAAAATGGTGGTATACTACATAGTATAGATACTTTTTTTTTTTTTATATCTAAATATTTATTATTATTTTTTTTTTTAATTATTTTCAATATGAATAAAATAAAGTATATATATGTATGAATAAAATAAAGAAATAAATTTATATATATATAAGAAAAAAACGTAATGTTAAAAACAAAACGGAAAATATAACTCTATTCTAATATTTACAAAAAAAAAAAAGAAGAAAAAAAATATATATGCATAGAATATATATATATAAATAAAAAAAAAAGAAGTTTTTGTGCAAGTATAAGGACATTATTAAATTTTTTTTTATATAAAACGAAATCACGCAGACAAAAATTTTATTTAAAATAAATAGAAGCATCAAATTTTAAAAGAATTTTGGCTAACTGATATATAACCCTTATTTACTAAATAGTATAGTATAGTATCTTCTGCATTCCATACATTCATTCATTCAGCATTCTCATTCATAATATTACTTTCTAAACATTATCAATATATCGTTAAAATATCAAAAAGACAAACATCTTAAAAATAAGAAAATTTATAATTATTCTTTTCTTAAATATGAATGGGGGGGGGGGTGGGGGTTTTACTTGCGTCATTGACATATTTATTAAAGACAATGACAACGTTTAACTACTTTTGCCTATTGCTTGATCAAAAATAATAATTATTATAAGATATTTTAAATCACAGACTAAATAAACTATAACGCAGACGAACAGTTTCATATAAAACTTTTAAGTCGTTTTTAGGAGCCAGCATATGAACCTAAGTCGTTTTTAGGAGCCAGCATATTAGCCAGCATATGAGCCTAAAACCTTGAAGACTTTTTTGGAGCCTTTTATATGAAACTGGTGGTTAAAGCATTTATAATATAAATTATTTTTATTTTCCTACCTATAATATGTTTTCATACCAAAGGGGTACCTCCATAATTATTTTACACCTGGAATGATTTGGATATATGTATTTCATTTTCTGATCATATATTTTATCAAATATTATAGTAAAAACTCCATATAACGAACCGCCTAAATTCACATATTTTTGTTCGTTATAGAAAGGTAAATTAAGGATAAATAGAGAACCTAAAAAAAAAAGTTAATATCTTACGTTCTTTACCCATTCTGTAAAAAATTTTTTTATGAACATAAAAAGCTTAAAAATTAATGAAAAATAATCTTACATTGCACCTTTTTACATAAATATTTTTAACGAAACAAATTTTAAATTTGAATTGATATTTGACATTTGGTTATCATATTTGCCCCCCATCATTAATTTGACATAATATGTACATATATGTACATAATTGTCAATTTTTTTTTTTAAATGTTGCTAACAAGTTTACAAAGATTTCATGAATATGTATGTAGAGATTTTTTAAGATTTTTAAAATATTTTTAAAAGTAATGCTAATGTAGTATAAATTGTTTGTTAAATGGAAATGTTCGCTAAATAAAAGGTTCACTATATGGAGTTTTTACTGTATATACATACTATAAGTTTATCTTATTATAGTGTTTCTCAACAAAACCCTATAATCATACTTTATATACCATTTTAAAAATAAAGAGTAATTTTTCAAAAACTAAACAAAACGTTTTTTTTAAACATTTCTTACACCTTTTTAATTTTAATAAGAAAATCTTTTCAATACCTAATAAAATTATTTTAATTTTTTATTAAAACTAAAGTGAAAAATGATTATAGGTTTGGAATATGGGTTTTCGGCTCAAATTTTCTTTACAAAATCTACTTTAAAAATATATGTATTGTTTATAATGTCGTAATGATATTTGTCAATTATTTCCTTAAAATTTTAAGAGACAATATCTGTTACTTTAAAAATTTTAAAGCTTAATTCGAGTTATATGTATGTATACAATATTTAATAAAATATACTTAATTTTCTTTAGTTCAGGCTCAAGGCTCATTTTTTAACAATATGTACCTACCGTAAAAATCAAGCAAAATATTTTTTGACTTTGTTAATTTCAAACGTTTATTCATTACCATGATTTTTTTTTTTGCTTAAATATTTGGTTACGAACCTATTTTTATGTGGTACCGTTAATCCGTTTCAAAATGCTATGTATTTACTCTGTATGGTGTATAATTTAGTATTTAATTTACGGTTATGACTTATATGAAAGAAAATTTTTGAAGATTTTACTAGATATAGGCTACGATAGAGGCTTTAAATTTTTGAAAGAAAAAAATCTTTCAGAATATTAACATACTTAAGTTACCTTGTAAATTTTTTTTATATCATCCCCTGTTTGATGGATATTAGGACGAAAAAATTGAAAATTTGCAATTTTTAGTCACCTGTAACTTAGGCACCTGTAGAAACTTTTCGTTAGAAAAACGTTGATAACGGTTTTTTTTTTAATTATAGATTTACGGAATTACAGACTCAAAAAAAACCCCTAATTTCAAATGTAATATCTCTGGTTCTGATTTAAATTTGTTCAATGTAAGAACGCAATGGTTTTCAGGATGTTTTCTTAACTTTAAAAATCAATATCAAAATTATAAAAATGTATGAAATTTAGTATTTAAATTTACTGTTATGTGGAAAAAAAACTTGAAAAATTCGTTCGTGAGAAGGAAGAAAAACAAGTTTCAGATTTTACAAAACGAAAATATATTTAAAAGCTGTATTCTGTATTTAAAAGCAGAATCTAATATTTACCAAGAAAAGTGGCAATTAGATTGTTAAGAAAATATAACAAAAACTTGTGTAAAATTATAATCAACGCTCACATATAATTGCCTTTTAACTCATATAATAATTGGCAAATTAAAATTCATAAACAAAAATCTTTAGAATTTCCCTAAAAATACAATAGAAAATTTTTATCGTCTTAAAAGCAATTGTTTAGAAAATCGTCCAAAAACTTCAAATTGAAAAGAATTATCTCGTCCATTAATTATTAAATAAGACTCGATCAAATATATATTCTGATGCCATTAAGTTGTGTTGAACATTGTTTCTAGAATTTTCGGAATAATTTAGTCATATTATAGTACGTAACAACCTAATAATACGTGTCAATTAACAAAAAGTGGCGAAAAGTATAAATATAACATTTCTAGCAACATGGATACATATATTAATACGAGTATTTTATTCAAAATTATCATCTCTCTTTCAAAGAAAATTAATAATCAATAGCTGTCCATTTCAAGTTTATTGTAACAATTTTTCAAATATTAACCTTCCATTATACGGGGTGTATAAGAGTGCAAATATTTCAGGAGAGGATTTCTGAAACTAAAACTAGGAAAAAAATTGTATGGGTGTTTTACATATTGCCGAATAACTCTTCATGCTCTCGGAAGTCAACTTAGTTTAAAAACTTATTTTTTATGCTTTCAATTTTCATCTGCTGAAGGATTTATTTTTTTTTGGGGTAATTATTGTTTTAATTAGAATTTAAAACATATGAAATTTTTCTATTTTTTTACATATTTTTTTTTTGTAAAAGTAACTATCATAATTTTCTCTACGTTTTACCGTTTTCCAGATATAAGAAAAAATTTTAAAACATTTTTGATAGAAAAATGCTTATTTCACAAAAAAAATTTTAACGTCTGTTGAGTGTGTGTGTGAAGAGCTATTCAGCATTTAATAATGTAAAACAAAATAACATAAAGAGATACATAATAATGTAAAGAATATAAATATCTCGAAAAAGAATAATAGGTATGAAATTTCTTCAAACACAATACAAATGGTACAGCAATCGTTATAGTAACATCATCATACTAGTACGTACAAATATTAGTTACAGATGTATTAAAATAGGTCTTACGTTTGTAAATCATAGAGCTATGAATGATAAATATAGTCTGAATTGTATGAATCTTGATCAATATCGAAAAATTAGTCAAAGTATTTATTTCCATTCGTCAGCACTTTAAAAATTAACACTATAACTTTAGCACTATAACTTTAAAAATAAAAAAGCTGGAGTCAGGAAATTCACCCAGAGCAAGTTCATTTGCAAAACTTAAAATTACTCGGACTATGACTAATTTAGCTTCTATACAAATTTTCGTACTCAATTTGAATATCTTCTCTACACTAACAAGTTTTAACAATGTTTCTTTAGAACATCATAAGTAAATTGATATAGTATTATTGTTATTATTGTTATTTTAAGCACTATAATAGATTCTTATGGTTTTTTTTTAGATTGAACAAGGAAAACTTTATTTTTCATCGTTTTTTATGTCTAATGTGACAAACAACAACAAAATAATATAATAGGCTGTCAAAGAAGAAATTCTATAAGAGTTAAAGATAAAAGTTTAATACTTAACAATTAATTTCATCGTAGCTATTTGTATTAGTTTCTATATATTTTAATTTTCAGTATAGGATTCCTGTGGTATGTCTATAATAATTAAATAAATAGAAAAAAAATATTGTTCATATAAATAAATTCATAAATTCTTAGTTCATTATATACAAAAATTGTTTTTTATATTTATTTTTATATTATTAATAATTTAAAAATAAAAAAAAAGGAGAAATTGAATATCTTAACATGATCCATACACAGTTTATACATTTTTCATTTATATACATAAGTAATTTAAAAGATCATTTAATTATATACAAAAATATATACATATGTACATATAAAAGTTCATCACATTTTAAATCAAAACTAAATTAATATTAACAGAAAATTTACAATTATAAGTTTTTTTTTTTTGTTTTTATAATTACTCAGAGATAATTAAATTAAAAACCAATTCATTCCAATTTATATCCTTTAAAACTAAGTGTTAAAGAGATAATTTGATTTGGTGATGTTGACTGTATGTTCTTTACATCTTCTATACTTCTACGTTTTAATGATTTTATTTTCGATTCCAACGAAATAATGTCATTATTTAATTTTACACTATGGGTTAAATCTCGTTTTTTTCTTTCAGAAGAAATCCCATCATCATTTTCATTTTCATTTAATTTTACACTATGGGTTAAATCTCGTTTTTTTCTTTCAGAAGAAATCCCATCATCATTTTCATTTTCATATTCTAAATTAACAAAAGAATTATCTGATGATAATGCTAATTGATTTATTTCTTCAAATATATTATTTGACGGTAATGACCTTATAGATCCTGTTTTAAGTGGTGGTAAATATGATGGACCAACAAATGGTTCTCTATTATATTGCGGACAACGTTTATCATTAGAGCCAGGATAACATGAAGATGGAACTTCTGTCGTTAAAATTTCATTGCATTTTGGATTTTTTGATCCAGGATAGCATATCGTTTCACTATTTGGAGGTAAATATGGTGAACCAGTAGTAGATGGATATTTTTCACATCCCGGATCTCTTGAGCCAGGATAACAATTTAATTTTGTTGTCGTATATGGGCGTTGTGTTGTTGGTTTTGGACATCTGGGATCGGTTGATCCTGGATAACAGTTTAATTCAGTGCTAGAAACTGGACGTGGGGTAGTTATTGACGGACATCTTGGATCTATCGATCCAGGATAACAATTTAATTTTGTCGTCGTATAAGGCTTTCCTGTTGTTACTTTCGGACACCTGGGATTGGCTGATCCTGGATAACAAGGTTCATTAGTCGTAACTGAACGTGGAGTGGTTTGAGCTGGACATTTTGGATCTTTCGAACCTGGATAACAATTCAATTTTGTTGTCGTAAATGGACGAGGTGTTGTTGGTTTGGGACATCTAGGATCAGTTGCACCTGGATAACAATCAAGTTTAGTACTAGAAGCTGGATTTGGCGTGGTTTGGGTTGGACATCTTGGATCTGTCGAACCTGGATAACAATTCAAATTCGTTGTCGTAAACGGGCGTTGTGTTGTTGGTTTTGGACATCTAGGATCTGTTGAACCTGGATAACATTCAGGATTTGTAGCTCTTGTCGGTGTTGGGGTTGTTTGGTCAAAACATTTCGGATCGGTCGATCCTGGTCCGCAAGTTTTAGTCGTGTAGGGTGGCAAATATGTTGGTCCAGAAGTAGAAGTGTATCTTATACATTTTGGATCAGTTGAATCAGGATAACAGGTCTCTCCAGTTGTTGTTTCTGGACGAGATGTAGTTGTATATCTTTCACATCTGGGATCGGTTGAACCAGGGAAACAATTAAACTGGGTTGTCGTAAATGGACGTTGTGTTGTAGACTTGGGACATCCGGGTTCGGATGATCCTGGATAACAGTTTAGTTGAGTAGTTGTAACTGAATGTGGAGTTGTTACTGCAGGACATCCAGGATTTGTGGAACCTGGATAGCAATTTAATTTTGTTGTCGTATAAGGCTTTCCTGTTGTTACTTTCGGACATCTGGGATCGGTTGATCCTGGATAACAAGGTTCATTAGTCGTAACTGAACGTGGAGTGGTTTGGGCTGGGCATTTTGGATCTTTCGACCCTGGATAACAATTCAATTTTGTTGTTTTAAATGGACGAGGTGTTGTTGGCTTGGGACATCGAGGATCAGTTGAGCCTGGATAACAATCAAGTTCAGTACTAGAAACTGGATGTGGCGTGGTTTTAACTGGACACCTTGGATCTGTTGAACCTGGATAACAGTTCAATTTTGTTGTTGTGAAGGCACGAGGTGTTGTCGGTTTAGGACATCTGGGATCGGATGAACCTGGGTAACAGTTTAATTGAGTAGTTATAACTGAATGTGTGGTTGTTCCGGTAGGACATCTTGGATCCGTGGAACCTGGATAACAATTTAGTTTCGTTGTTGTGGACGATCTCTGTGTTGTTACTTTTGGACACTTGGGATCCGTTGATCCTGGATAACAAGGTTTACTAGTCGTTATTGTACGTGGTGTGGTTGGACATCTTGGGTCTGTCGAACCTGGATAGCAATTCAATTTCGTTGTCGTAAACGTGCGGGACGTTGTTGGATTTGGACACCTGGGATCGGTAGATCCTGGATAACAATTAATATTTGTCGTTTGCGTCGATGGTGGACTTGTTGATACAAAACATTTCGGATCAGTTGATCCTGGTTTGCAAGGTTTATCAGAATAAGGTGGTAAATACGGTGCTCCCGTGGTCGAAGTATTTCTCCTACATTTTGGATCTGTTGATCCAGGATAACAAGCTTTTTCAGTATTGATTACAGTACGTGGAGTAGTTGTATACCTTTCACATCTAGGATCTGTGGATCCAAGAGTACATTTGATCTGAGTTGTCGTAATTGGACGTTGTGTTGTTAATTTTGGACATCTGGGATCGGTTGATCCTGGATAACAATCAAGTTTAGTAGTAGTTACCGAACGTGGTGTTGTTTGGGCTGGACATCTCGGATCCTTA
Source organism: Poecilobothrus nobilitatus (assembly GCA_947095535.1). Taxonomy (NCBI): domain Eukaryota; kingdom Metazoa; phylum Arthropoda; class Insecta; order Diptera; family Dolichopodidae; genus Poecilobothrus; species Poecilobothrus nobilitatus. The sequence goes on along the minus strand of OX352775.1, from coordinate 12,481,539 downwards.
GAACCTGGATAACAACTTGGTTTTGTGGTTGTAAATGGTCGTTGCGTAGTTGGTTTCGGGCATCTAGGGTCAGTCGATCCTGGATGACAATCATGTTTAGTAGTGATTTCCGAACGTGGTGTTGTTTGAACTGGACATCTCGGATCTTTTGAACCTGGATAACAACTTAGTTTTGTAGTTGTAAATGGGCGTTCCGTAGTTGGTTTCGGGCATCTAGGATCAGTTGACCCTGCATAACAATCGGGTTTTGTAGTAGTTACCGAACGTGGTGTTGTTTGAGCTGGACATCTTGGATTTTTCGAACCTGGATAACAGCTTAGTTTTGTGGTTGTAAATGGTCGTTCCGTAGTTGGTTTCGGGCATCTAGGATCAGTTGATCCTGGATAACAATCAAGTTCAGTAGTAGTTTGCGAACGTGGTGTTGTTTGAGCTGGGCATCTTGGATCTTTCGAACCTGGATAACAGCTTAGTTTTGTGGTTGTAAATGGTTTTTGCGTAGTCGGTTTAGGGCATCTAGGATCGGTCGATCCTGGATAACAATCAAGTTTAGTAGTAGTTACCGAACTTGTTGTTGTTTGGACTGGACATCTCGGATCTTTTGAACCTGGATAACAACTTAGTTTTGTAGTTGTAAATGGTCGTTCCGTAGTTGGTTTCTGGCATCTAGGATCACTTGACCCTGGATAACAATCAAGTTTAGTAGTAGTTACCGAACGTGGTGTTGTTTGAGCTGGACATCTTGGATTTTTCGAACCTGGATAACAGTTTAGTTTTGTGGTTGTAAATGGTCGTTCCGTAGTTGGTTTCGGGCATCTAGGATCAGTTGACCCTGGATAACAATCAAGTTCAGTAGTGGTTTGCGAACGTGGTGTTGTTTGAGCTGGGCATCTTGGATCTTTCGAACCTGGATAACAGCTTAGTTTTGTGGTTGTAAATGGTCTTTGCGTAGTCGGTTTCGGGCATCTAGGATCGGTTGATCCTGGATAACAATCAAGTTTAGTAGTAGTTATCGCACTTGGTGTTGTTTGGACTGGACATCTCGGATCTTTTGAACCTGGATAACAACTTAGTTTTGTAGTTGTAAATGGTCTTTCTGTAGTTGGTTTCGGGCATCTAGGATCACTTGACCCTGGATAACAATCAAGTTTAGTAGTAGTTACCGAACGTGGTGTTGTTTTAGTTGAACATCTTGGATCTTTCGAACCTGGATAACAGCTTAGTTTTGTGGTTGTAAGCGGAGGTTTTGTAGTTGGTTTACGACATCTAGGGTCGGTTGAACCTGGTTTGCATGGTTTTTCAGAGTGTGGTGGCAAATACGGTGGTCCTGTGGTTGATGTATATCGTCTGCATTTAGGATCTGTTGAACCAGGATAACAACTATTTCCAGTTATGGTTACAGGACGGGAAGTAGTTGTATAACTTTCACATCTAGGATCTGTTGATCCAGGCACACATTTAAACTGAGTGGTCCTAATTGGATGTTGAGTGGTAACTTTTGAACATCTGGGATCTGTCGATCCCGGATAACAATCAAGTTTAGTAGTAGTTACCGAACGTGGCGTTGTTTGGACTGGACATCTCGGATCTTTCGAACCTGGATAGCAGCTTAGTTTTGTGGTTGTCACTGGTCGTTGGGTAGTTGGTTTCGGACATCTAGGATCGGTTGATCCTGGATAACAATCAATTTTAGTAGTAGTTACCGAACGTGGTGTTGTTTGAACTGGGCATCTCGGATCATTTGTACCTGGATAACAACTTAATGTTGTGGTTGTAAATGGTCGTTGCGTAGTTGGTTTCGGACATCGAGGATCTGTCGATCCTGGATAACAATCAAGTTTAATGGTAGTTACCGAACGTGGTGTTGTTTGGGCTGGACATCTCGGATCTTTCGAACCTGGATAACAACTTAATTTTGTGGTTGTAAATGGTCGTTGTGTAGTTGGTTTCGGGCATCTAGGATCGGTTGATCCTGGATAACAATCAAGTTTAGTAGTAGTTACCGAACGTGGTGTTGTTTGGACGGGACACCTTGGATCTTTTGAACCTGGATAGCAACTTCGTTTTGTGGTTGTAAATGGTCGTTGTGTGGTTGGTTTTGGACATCTGGGATTGGTTGATCCTGGATAACAATCAACTTTAGTAGTAGTTTCCACTCGTGGTGTTGTTTCAACTGGACATCTCGGATCATTTGAACCTGGATAACAACTTAATTTTGTGGTTTTAAATGGTCGCTCCGTAGTTTGTTTCGGGCACCTAGGATCGGTTGATCCTGGATAACAATCGAGTTTAGTAGTAGTTTGTAAACGTGGTGTTGTTTTAACAGAGCATCTCGGATCTTTCGAACCTGGATAACAGCTCAGTTTTGTGGTTGTAAATGGTCGTTCTGTAGTTTGTTTCGGGCAACTAGGATCGGTTGATCCTGGATAACAATCGAGTTTAGTAGTAGTTTGTAAACGTGGTGTTGTTTGAACAGGACATCTCGGATCTTTCGAACCTGGATAGCAACTTAGTTTTGTGATTGTAACCGGAGGTTGTGTTGTTAGTTTACGACATTTAGGATCGGTTGATCCTGATTTGCATGGTTTTTCAGAGTGTGGTGGCAAATACGGTGGTCCTGTGGTTGATGTATATCTTCTACATTTTGGATCTGTTGAGCCAGGATAACAATCATTTCCAGTTACGGTTACAGGACGTGGAGTAGTTGTATAACTTTCACATCTAGGATCTGCTGATCCAGGAACGCATTTAAACTGAGTCGTCCTAATTGGATGCTGTGTGGTTGCTTTTGGACATCCAGCTTCAGTTGAGCCTGGATAACAATCAGGTTTAGTAGTAGTTACCGAAGGTGTTGTTGTTTCAGCTGGGCATCTTGGATCTTTCGAACCTGGATAACAACTTAATTTTGTGGTTGTAAATGGTCGTTGTGTAGTTGGTTTAGGGCATCTAGGATCAGTCGATCCAGGATAACAATCAAGTTTAGTAGTAGTTACGGAACGTTGTGTTGTTTGGGTTGGACATCTCGGATCTTTTGAACCTGGATAACAACTTAGTTTTGTGGTTGTAAATGGTCGTTGCGTAGTTGGATTCGGGCATCTGGGATCAGTTGATCCTGGATAACAATCAAGTTTAGTAGTAGTTTCCGAACGTGGTGTTGTTTGAACTGGACATCTCGGATCTTTTGAACCTGGATAACAACTTAATTTTGTGGTTGTCACTGGTCGTTGGGTAGTTGGTTTCGGACATCTAGGATCGGTTGATCCTGGATAACAATCAATTTTAGTAGTAGTTACCGAACGTGGTGTTGTTTGAACTGGGCATCTCGGATCTTTCGAACCTGGATAACAACTTAATTTTGTGGTTGTAAATGGTCGTTGTGTAGTTGGTTTCGGGCATCTAGGATCGGTTGATCCTGGATAACAATCAAGTTTAGTAGTAGTTACCGAACGTGGTGTTGTTTGGGCTGGACATCTCGGATCTTTGGAACCTGGATAACAACTTAGTTTTGTGGTCGTAGATGGACGTTGTGTAGTTGGTTTTGGACACCTAGGGTCGGTTGATCCTTCTTTGCATGGTTTTTCAGAGTGTGGTGGCAAATACGGGGGTGCTGTGGTGGAAGTATATCGAATACATTTTGGATCTGTTGAACCTGGATAACAATCCACTTTAGTAGTGGTTTGCGAACGTGGTGTTGTTGGGACTGGACATTTCGGATCTTTCGAACCTGGATAGCAACTTAGTTTTGTGGTTGTAAATGGTCGTTGTGTAGTTGGTTTCGGGCATCTAGGATCAGTCGTTCCTGGATAACAATCAAGTTCAGTAGTAGTTTCCGAACGTGGTGTTGTTTGAGTTGGACAACTCGGATCTTTCGAACCTGGATAACAACTTAATTTTGTGGTTGTAAATGGTCGTTGTGTAGTTGGTTTCGGGCATCTAGGATCGGGTGATCCTGGGTAACAATCAAGTTTAGTAGTAGTTTCCGCACGTGGCGTTGTGTGAACTGGACATCTTGGATCTTTCGAACCAGGATAACAACTTAGTTTTGTGGTTGTAAATGGTCGTTGCGTAGTTGGTTGCGGGCATCTAGGATCAGTCGTTCCTGGATAACAATCAAGTTCAGTAGTAGTTACTGAACGTGGTGTTGTTTGAGCTGGACATCTCGGATCTTTCGAACCTGGATAGCAACTTAGTTTTGTGGTTGTAAATGTTCGTTGCGTGGTTGGTTTCGGACACTTAGGATCAGTTGACCCTGGATAACAATTAAGTTCAGTAGTAGTTACCGAACGTGGTGTTGTTCGAGCTGGACATCTCGGGTCTTTCGAACCAGGATAACAACTTAGTTTTGTGGTTGTAAATGGTCGTTGCGTAGTTGGTTGCGGGCATCTAGGATCAGTCGTTCCTGGATAACAATCAAGTTCAGTAGTAGTTACCGAACGTGGTGTTGTTTGAGCTGGACATCTCGGATCTTTCGAACCTGGATAGCAACTTAGTTTTGTGGTTGTAAATGTTCGTTGCGTGGTTGGTTTCGGACACTTAGGATCAGTTGACCCTGGATAACAATTAAGTTCAGTAGTAGTTACCGAACGTGGTGTTGTTTGAGCTGGACATCTCGGGTCTTTCGAACCTGGATAACAACTTAATTTTGTGGTTGTAAATGATCGTGGCGTAGTTGGTTTTGGGCATCTAGGATTAGTCGACCCTGGATAACAATCAAGTTCAGTAGTAGTTACCGAACGTGGTGTTGTTTGAGGTGGACATCTCGGATCTTTCGAACCTGGATAACAACTTAATTTTGTGGTTGTAAATGGTCGTTGCGTGGTTGGTTTTGGACACCTAGGGTCAGTTGAGCCTTCTTTGCATGGTTTTTCAGAGTGTGGTGGCAAATACGGTGGTCCTGTGGTGGAAGTATGTCGAATACATTTCGGATCTGTTGATCCTGGATAGCAATTCAGTTTAGTAGTAGTTACCGAAGGTGGTGTTGTTTCAGCTGGGCATCTTGGATCTTTCGAACCTGGATAACAACTTAATTTTGTGGTTGTAAATGGTCGTTGGGTAGTTGGTTTCGGGCATCTAGGATCAGTCGACCCTGGATAACAATCAAGTTCAGTAGTAGTTACCGAACGTGGTGTTGTTTGAGCTGGACATCTCGGATCTTTCGAACCTGGATGACAACTTTGTTTTGTGGTGGTAAATGGTCGTTGTGTTGTTGGTTTCGGGCATCTTGGATTGGTCGACCCTGGATAACAATCAAGTTCAGTAGTAGTTATCGAACGTGGTGTTGTTTGGGCTGGACATCTGGGGTCTTTCGAACCTGGATAACAACTTAGTTTTGTAGTTTTAAATGGTCGTTGTGTAGTTGGTTTAGGGCATCTGGGATCGGTTGATCCTGGATAACAATCAAGTTCAGTAGTAGTTTGCGAACGTGGTGTTGTTTGAACTGGACATCTAGGATCTTTCGATCCTGGATAGCAATTTAGTTTTGTGGTTTTAAATGGTCCTTGCGTAGTAGGTTTCGGGCATCTAGGATCGGTTGATCTTGGATGACAATCAAGTTCAGTAGTAGTTTGTGAACTTGGTGTTGTTTGAACTGGACATCTCGGATCTTTCGATCCTGGGAAGCAACTTAGTTTTGTGGTTGTAAATGTCTGTTCCGTAGTTGGTTTCTGGCAGCGAGGATCAGGCGAACCTGGATAACAATCAAGTTTGGTAGTAGTTATCGAACGTGGTGTTGTTTGGGCTGGACATCTGGGATCTTTCGAACCTGGATAACAACTTAGTTTTGTGGTTGTGAATGGTCGTTGCGTAGTTGGTTTCGGGCATCTAGGATCGGTTGACCCTGGAGAACAATCAAGTTTGGTAGTAGTTATCAAACGTGGTGTTGTTTGGATTCGACACCTGGGATTTTTTGAACCCGGATAACAGCTTAGTTTTGTGGTTGTAAGCGGAGGTTCTGTAGTTGGTTTACGACATTTAGGGTCGGCTGATCCTGGTTTGCATAGTTCTTCAGAGTGTGGTGGCAAATACGGTGGTCCTGTTGTGGAAGTATATCGAATACATTTTGGATCTGTTGAACCTGAATAACAATCGGGTTCAGTAGTAGAAACTGAACGAGGTGTGGTTTGTGCTGGACATCTTGGATCTTTTGAATCTGGATAACAATCCAATTTTGTTGTCGGCAATGGGCGGGATGTTGTTGATTTAGCACATTTGGGATCATTTGAACCGGGATAACAGTTAAATTCAGTGGTAAAAACTGGACTAGGTGTAGTGTCAGTTCGACACCTTGGGTCTGTTGAACCTGGATAGCAACTTAATTTTGTTGTTGTAAGCGGACGTTGCGTTGTTGGTTTTGGACATCTAGGATCATTTGATCCTGGATAGCAGTTTATTGAAGTACATCTTGGATCTTTCGAACCTGGATAACAATCAGGATTTGTACTTTTCGTGGGTGTTTGGGTTGTTGTAGCAAAACATTTAGGATCGGTTGATCCTGGTTGGCAAGTCTTTTCATCAATGGGTGGTATATATGTTGGTCCTGAAGTAGAAGTATATCGTCTACATTTTGGATCAGTTGAACCAGGATAACAACTCTGTCTAGTTGTTGTTTCAGGCCGTGAACTTGAATAGCTTTCACACCTGGGATCGGGTGAACCAGGGAAACAATTTAACTGAGTTGTCGAAAACGAACGTTCTGTGGTAGGCTTTTGACATCTTGGATTAGATGATCCGGGATAACAGTTTATTTCAGTAGTTGAAGCTGGACGTGGGCTCGTTGGTGAAGAACAATTTGGATCCGTCGAACCAGGATAACAATTTAATTTCGTTGTAGTAAATGGTTGTTCTGTTGTTGGTCTTGTATATTTTTCACATCTAGGATCTGTTGAACCAGGGAAACAATTAAATTCAGTTGTCGTAAACGAACGTTGTGTTGTTGGAGAAGAACATTTGGGATCTGTCGAACCTGGATAGCAATTAAATTTCCTTGTTGTAGGTGTTGTTTTTCTCGTTATTTGTGGACATTGCGGATCTGTTGAACCTGGAAAGCAATCTAATGTAGGTGTTTGTGGTGTTGATAATTCAAAACATTTTGGATCAGTTGACCCAGGATAACAAGTTATTTTTGAAAAAGGTGGTAAATATGTTGGACCAACTGTAGATTTGCGTCTAAAACATGTTGGATCATTTGAACCTGGCCGACATCTTTCACCTCTTGGGCTTATTGAACTTGACGTTGTTGATTGTATACATTTTGGATCTTGTGATCCGGGAAAGCATTCAACTAGTCGCTCTGATAAAAATGGTTCGATGTTATTATTAAAATTTTCTTGACTATATGTTGATATTATTTGATTAGTTGACTGGCAATTTGAATCTAATGAATTTGGTCCACATAAATCAGGAACGACAATTGGTTCCAGTGTTATTTTCTTATTTTTTAAATCAGGTATTTCATTACATTTACCATTTTCACATGAAAATGTAGCTTCAGATTTAATTGTTACTGTTTCTACAAAATTTATATTATTTGTTAGACTTTCAATAAATTGTGGCGGTCGGGTTCCTCGGAATGATCTTGAGGGTATAATGTTTGTTGAATCAGTAGTATATTCTTTATAAATAGGTACAGACTTGGATGTTATAGATGAAATCGGTGTTGATTTGGATCTTGTTGAAATTTGATTTAAAATATTGTTTTCACAAGTGTATTCCATACATTTATCACGACAAAGTTCAATATCACATTTTAAAAATACTTGAGTTTTATCAGGAAATTTAAAAGAATTTAAAGTATTATGAATTAATTTAGTAGCACCTGAATTATCATTGACAGATATTTTTGTCCATTGACCAAATAATTTTGGTTTTCTATTAAAAAAAAAAAATAAAAAAATATTTAAACAACAAAAGCCAATAATAATGATGATAAAATATGTAATTTTTACTGTAAGATGAAAGATTTCCACTTTAAGTGCAAGTATTTACTTCGTAAATGCAAGTTTTTCTATTTACGTAATTCGTTTTATTTAATTAATTAATTTCTCTTCAAACAGTTTTCAAACAGACACCTTCATATCCATTCGATATATTAAATAGGTCATGGGTTAAAATTAAATGGAACAAGTGAGTTAATAGCGGAACCACTCTTACAAAATTTCAAGTTATATATTACAACCCAACTTTTCAATAGCTGTCACAGAATTTTCTTGGGTTTTTTTTTTTTTTTAATTAATAAATAGATATTAAGATATTAAGAACATAAATAGATATTAAAGAGAATAAAAAGTATAAAGACAAGATATTATTTTTTTAATGATAATTTTATATATATATGTATGTATTTACAAATAGATAAATAATATTATTATAATAGATATAATAAGCATATTAATGCCTATTAAGAAAACAACAAATAAAATTTTATATTTGAACATAATACGGTAAAAAAGAAAAAAAATATTATTATACTATCGCTACATGATTATTGCCATAATTACTTAGGTTTAGTATGTCTTATACAGTCGAAAACGGATAAGTGCACATTAGCCAGGCAAAAAAAACGTGAGCAGTTATGAGATATTTCGTGTAAGTGCACATATTTGCATTTATGAATTTGTAAATTGTAATATGTAGAAAATTTATACACACAATATGTATCTACTGTGACTTGTGAGCTTTCAAAATTTTTTTTTTTTTTTAATGCATTTCTCGGCCTCATAAATGTGGACAGGAAATTACACAGCCTTTCCTGTTCAGGCGTGGTTGTAAATGTCGTAAGGGGGAATAACTGTTACGACGTCTGTGGGATTCGAACCCACACTCCCTCGGTGTTTACAGCGTATTTTATACGCTCTTACTCACTAGGCCACCGATGCCCCGCTTTAAAAATAAGTAAACAGCTATTTTTTTTTGTTAATTCAATGTTTAATTGACTTCAACTTTTTCATTGAGTGGTGACACTTAAAAAATTTATCAAAACTATTTAAATAGTGATAAATCTTTCTCAAGTTAGAAAAAAAAATAATTGAATAATAATTTCAAGATTTGCACTTATCCGTTACTAACTCAATGAAAACTTTAGTTTTAGGTTTAAAAATTCTGTGCAATTATTAGAAATTTGCACTTATAAGTTTTGCAGTTATCCAAACAAATTTGTTTGGTGATTATTAAAAATGGCACGGGGATTACAAATACGTTACACTTAGGCAATTTTTGCACTTATCCGTTTTCGACGTGTACATATATATATATGAAAAGTTTTTTCTTGCACTTAAAAAAAGAATTGTTGTATTTTAAAAGTAAATATTTGCACTTAAAAAAACAAAACTTCCATTTGAAAATAAAATATTTGCTATTAAAAAGAAAAATTTGCACTTAAAGTGCAAATCCTTCTTCTTAAAAGAAAAAAGGGTAGGTATATATATTAAATATAATATACATATATTTCAAATAATTACACTTACCTAGAACAACCATATTTGTCACTTAATTGTAAATGTGCTGTATTTATATTTTCAAAATCATCATTATCATAAGCATGACAATCTTTTACAATAATATCATATTCCATATTAATATCACGTAAATATATTAAAACACTTAATTTTTCACCAATTTTTATAATATTTGTAATTGGTTTAATATTTGGATATATACCTTGTTGAATATCCATCCAACATTCAACATTACCAGATAATGTTGGCACAGATATTACTTCTAACATATCAACAATAAATGGTTTAAATATAATTCGTTTTTCTTCTTGTTCTGGGCCATTACAAGTTATTTTTCTTGCAATATCCCATTTCTTTTGTACATTTTCATCACTTTGTATAACCAATATATTATCATAAGATGAACAAACTGTACATGATGGTTTTGTACCACATGCATTATATGGTACATTAAATTCAAAAGTTTTTGAATTACTACCCTCTTGAACATATCTAATATAGGTAAAACAAAAATAAAAAAACATTTTAAACAAAATTTAAAATAAAAAATTAAATTATATTAAATTTTTTTTTTTATATCTTACCTACACTTTGGATCTTTAAAATATCCCTGACTATATATAATACCATTAAATAATTCTTCAAATGTTACTGTTACAATCATATGATATTCTTTATCACATTTAACATCAATCATTTCGATATTAAATTGTTGCCCATCTTGTTGTTCATTTAAATTCTTTTTAATTAATTCATTACTTAATATTGAAGGAATTATTTTTCGTTGTTGACTTATAACTATAGTTATCTAATAGATATAATATAGGAAAAAAAAATATTATAATTTATATATAATTAAATATCTTAATTTAAAAAAAAATCTTAAAAACAATATAGTATAATTGTGTGGGTAGGTAAGTAGGGTGTAGTGACACTTCAATAAACCAAAAGTCCAGTGGGACTTTTATCTCAATGTTAAGGCTTCAGGGATTTTGGGAGAATTTTAGAATTGAATTCAAAATCAGGATTAAACGCCTTTTACAGAATATTTAGATATATGCATATGTGAGTTTCTGAATTAGGAGAGATTTTAGAGTTGATTACAAAATCAGAGTATACGCTTTTTCCAGAATATGTATATAATCTATGTATGTAATAGGTAATAGGTAATAAAGGTAATAGGTAACATATAGGTAATAAAATAAGTGAGCCAGAGGTATTATTAATTTTTTTTTTTTTTTGATTGATGATACCGATATTTTTTTCAATATAAAATATAGTACACAATGGCAACTATTTTGATGACAGTTAATTTTTTGATGGTCACACCAAAACGTCGTGTGGATAAATGAATTAAATCAAAATTTGAAGCCCTGTATCTCAAAACATATGTGGAAGATGTTTCCAATTTTGGAAATTTTTAGGTAACATGATTCATACCCTATAAAGTTTTGGGTGTTTATTTTTTAAATCTTCGAAATTTATAGTATGATTTAACAAAAACTTCAAAATGAAAATGTCGTATGTTAGTTTTTCGTAAGAAAATTTTTTTGCATAATACATACGACAGTTTGTTACTTAATATACAACAAATTAATTCCAAAATGTTAATAATAAATGTCGTATGTTAATATTGCTTAATAATAAATATTTTCATTTCCAGTGAATAAAATAACTTATAACCATTGATTGTTAAACTCTATATTTTTGTGTTTTAGTTTTATCTTAAAATATCTACACATATTTTTATAACTAATTGCTGTGTTATTAAAAAATACATTAAAAATAATTTTTAAATATTAAATTTTATTTCAAAATTTTAGTAACCCAAATAATAATTAATATCATAAATTATTGACTTCAGTTAAATTATTTCACAAAATTACTTCTTAGTACATATTTAATAGGTAGATAATACAAAAATAAAAAATATTTGTACTTTATAATATTTTCTAAGTGTCTTAATCAATAAAAAACAATATTTTTTTGTACTTTGCAATATCTGTATCTATACCAAATTCAAAATTTAAAAAAAAATTATAAGTTATTTATTCGTATATCAATAATTATTTATAACATTATTAAATTAAATTTAAGAAATTTCGTGAATAATGTTATTTCAAAATATAACAGATCCCGATCATGGATCAAAAGCATTCATAACGTTGCGATATAAAGATTAAAAAAAATAATAATAAATCTGGTTTCATTTCGATTAATATTTTAATATTTCAATTAAAACTATAAAAACCAAAATACTATGTATAGTAAAATAACTAAATATAAGAAATTATTCAATAACTATCAGTTAACAAAATTTTGATTAAAATAATCGTATATTTCGAATTCGTTATAATCGTATACATATTATTTATTATATTCTCGTATATTATTAATCTTATATTATTGTAATCGTATATTATTATTATATTTATAAAATTAATAATTAAAAATTTTGATACAGTATTTTTCATTCTAATTAGAATTTTTAAAATTCATGATATTGCTTTATTTTGTTTTGAAATTATTCTTATTATAACCTTGTATTAAACTGTTGTATATTAAACATACGACAATTTATTACTGGAAAGAGCAAATACATAAAACTGATGTCGTATGTTGTATTTTTTAGCAACATACGACAAATTAATATTAAAACGGTTATAAACTAACTACAAACGACAATTTAATATTGAATATCTAGCTAACGGTAGAATATATCGAAAAACGGACAACAGCATTTAAAAGAGCCGAAAAAATTACTTCAGAAACTTTCATTATGTAAAATTGTCCAAAATTCAACTTACGACATACATTTATCCACACGACGAAAAGTGAACGATAGAACGATTCAAAAAAATGTGCATGATAAATACAATGATGACAGGATTCATATTAACTCTTAGAGTATGATTCAATTTTAATATTAGGTTTCAAAAAAAACAAAAATAAACAAAAAAAAACGCAACCTAGATTTTTAAAAAATTAAATATGTACTTATAACCGTTTTCTATTAAATGTTAATTTATAATTTATATATCTCATAAAATTTCAAAAAAAAAAAAAATAATAATAATGGGTAGATATATTTAAAATGTTTTTATATATATATACTCATATGTTATTATATAAGTTCCAAAATAGTTTTGCAAAAAAAAAAAAAAAAAAAAACTATATATACATTAATTATATTCTTACAAATTACTTTTATATTAACTTAAAACAAGTAATAATTTAAAAAGTTAATGAAATTTTCACAAAAACAAAATTAAAAATTTAAAAAAAAAAAAAATTATAGTAATAAAAAATTCTATCTTGAAGGTTAATATTTACTATACTTTGTAGTAATTTTGTTTTCATACGTATATACAACAAGAATCATTAAAATCATCAAAAAAAAAAATATTATTTTTATTTCTTAAATTTGCATCATCTTTACTAAAAATTTACAAAAAAAAAAAAAATTTTTATCTTATAGATATCTTAAAAAAAATTTGCGTATAGCATTTAACAAAAAAAAAAAAACAAAAAAAATAACGAGTAGATTTCTATCCAACCATTAAAATTGTTATTGAAATCACCTCGTCCTAAAAATATTTATAGTTTTAAAATGATATGTCACGATATTTGCAAAAAAAAAAAAAAAAAAATATTCCCATTTTTAGAATGTTATATAAAATACACAAACATTGAATAAAAACATTACATATACTATAATAAATGTATATTACATAATTTTATTACCAGCCTTTCCAGATAACTAAACAATAAACAAATAAAATGATGCCTTCAAAAAACAATTTTAGGTTTTTGACTATGAAGATAGAGGTGAAAGAGCACGTTTTTTTTTTTTTTTTTTTCTTACGAACGGCTATGAGATATTTTCGGTTTTACAGTGGTTGGTAAAAAATCTCTATATATTTTTTAAATCGCACGGGAAATTTATTTTTTTTTGTTCCAATTTTATTTTAAATTTAACTTTTGAATAAAATCCTCGTACGACAAATTTTTTTTATCGCATCTTACAAAATATGATATGTTGGGAGTATTTTTTTTTTTTTCTTTTTTTTTTAGCACATTCCACATGCCATATAAATGTGACAAGGAAAATGTCGTAAGGGGGAATTATTCTTACGACGTGTGTGGAAATTCGTATCGACACTCTCTTCGTGTTTACAAACGTATTTCATACGGTCTTATCGGCCACTAGGCTACCGAGGCCCCTGTTGGGAATATGTTGGTTAAAATTTTATGAAATTCTAAAAAATTTTCGTATATTTATGATTTTATTATTTTGTTTTATTTTTTTTTTTTTTTTAATAAACGAATATAATATATGGGATCATCGCAATTGGGAAACATTGGACAAATTTTGTTTTAGATATTTCCATCATCTCTATATAAAAAAAAAAAAAAAAAATTTTTGATCCAAATTTATTACATTCAAAATTCAAATCAGTTTGAATTGCAAAAAAAAAATTGTCCCCAAAAAATTGCTCAAAAGCGAAGTTTTTTTTTGTACCTATAATTTTGTGTTCAATGTGGTTTTCTATGAAATTACACGTATCTACTGCAAAAAAAAAAACTGCAACTACACAAAATACATAAAAAAACTTTAATAAATTCTAAGTAAAATTTCGAAATTCATGAAACCATTTTATTTTTCTTGTACACAGTAGCACAAAAAACCATCTTAAAAGCAAAAGGTTTCATGGTCTGTCTGTATAGGATGAAGTATCATATGATTCTGTATAGGAACAGTGAAGTATCATGATGCTATATAAGAACAATGAATATCATGATGCTGTATAGGAACAGTCAAGTATCATGATGCTGTGATGCTGTATAGGAACAATGAAGTATTATGATGCTGTATAGGAACAATGAAGAAAATATATGATGAATTCATTCTAAAACACTATGGACGGACGCTCGATTAATCCAAACAACAAATATAAAAAGAAAAATTATTTAGTGCGTATAATCGTAAGGTTTGGTACTTTTATTATAAAACGCGAAATATTATAGATCATAAATAAATTGCTCGAATAGAATACTAAACGTTGCCCGCGAAATTAGAGAGCTTACGAAGAAGAATTATTCTATACAAATGTGAAATGGTTGATGAATAACCTTTTACGGATACATCAACAGCAATATCATAACTAACCGCAAACATCTGAAAACAGTTAGATTACAATTAAAGATTCTTATATAAAAAAAAAAAAAAAAAAAGTATCTTTAAAACATAAATATATGATGTTTAAATACCTGAATAATTTTAATATATTTTGATTACATATACTATTAATTAAAAAAAAATGATAAATTAAATAAAGGTCTATGCAAATTATTTTTTTTATTTTACAGACCATTTATTTATTTATTAAATAAATTTTTTTTGTTCTTAAATGATAAAATATATTATTTAATTTTCAATATTTAATTTTTAATTTTAATATTTAAACTATTATTATTTACCTGTACTAAAAGTATAAATAAATATTTCAGATTATTCTTTATAGGATGCATTTTGTTAATTTATTTTCTTTTGAAGTAGTTAAAAATCAGCTTTTAATTTACACCGCACGTCTAAAATTATTTAAATTTCATAAATTTCCCAGCAAAAGTATCCTGTAATTAATAAAAAAAAAAAAATGAAACATGATTTTTTAATTAAAATAAAAAAAAAATTTAATTATTCTTAAGATGATAACGGACACAAAATGCCGCGTTGTTTTATCGTTTTTGTAGTATAGTATAGAATATAATGTATATACTTAAATGATATGTGATCCAAACTATTTGTGGATTGAGTCCGAAATCCCAAAATCCCAAAAAAAAAAGAATTCCAAATTTCAAAATCCCAGTGTTACAAAATCCCAATATTACAAAATAACGAGATTTATGTATTTATACACAGCCGTTCCTGTTCAGGCGTAGCTGTAAATGTCGTAAGGGTGAATAACTCTTACGACGTGTATGGAATTCGAACCCCACACTCTCTCGGTATTTACAACGTATTTTATACGCTCTTACCCACTAGGCAGGCAACCGAGGCCCCATTTATGCATTTAAAAATTAATTTCAAATTTAAAATAATTTTTATATTATCAATAAAATTAAACACCACCTAATTACAACATTGTCATTTCTATTGCTTTCTATTTTGTGGTTGTTTAGAAAAAGATTTTTGTTTTTTTATTAGAAATAAAAAGCAAAATTAATTTTTAAATGCTTTTTAATCATTTTCTTTTGGATTTGAATCGAGTCATTAAATGACTGAACATGCTGCTGTACGAAAGTCCCTAAAATCCAAAACGAAAAAGTTCCCAAAAGAAAATTCAAAAAATTTCTCGCGTTTTAAAACAAAATTTTTTAAAAATATATAAAAAATATTAGATCTGATTCAGAAAAAAAGGTTCAACTCTGATTTTGAGTCCTACTCTAAAATCTCTGCTATTATAGAATCTCACCTAAACATATAAATAAATATTCTGGAAAATGAGTCAACCCTGATTTTTGACTTCAACTCTAAAATCTCTCCTAATTCAGAATATCGCAGATACATAAATATAAATATTCTGTAAAAGGCGTATAACATTTTAAAATAGTAGGGGGCTGCCGCATCCAAACCCCCGAAAAAACCCTAATTTTGTTACCAACTCTAAAATTTCTCCTAATTCAGAAATTCGCATATGCATATATCTAAATATTTTGTAAAAGGCGTATAATCCTGATTTTGAATTCAATTCTAAAATGCTTTCCAAAATTCCTGAGGCCCATGGGACTTCTGGCTCATTGAAGTGAGTCGAATGAGTTCCAATGAGACTTCTGACATGTCATCAAATAAAATCCAGTCAAATGAAATACAGACTCATGATAGTAATTTTTGTGTTACTCAGTGGACTTTAATTCTATTTCGAAATGGATTTAAAGCCGGACGATCTAGTGGAATTGAGACCGGTGGGCTTTAATTTTTTTTTTTAAAGTGCTTTATTTCCTCGGGCATCATGAAGTGAAGGCTCCTTTTTAGAATAAAATATGTAATGAAATAAGTCAGAGTATAAAATTTTAGCTCATTAAATGCTTTGTCAATCTACATATATATATATATAACGATTTAAAAACTGATTTGAACCAACATATACATATAATGCGTAAAACAAAGAGAATGATGGTAAATTTTATATTAGGAAAAAAAATCAAGTGTGGCGGAAAAATTCAACGTAGATTTTTGCATTTAATGTGTATTTCATTTATTTTTATGAAAACTTGCGAAAAATAAAACAAAAAAAAAATAAAAAATAACTTTTAATTTTATGATCGGAAAATTTGTATGCGTATTTATTTCAATTTTTATTATAGGTACCAAAAAAATAAATTTTTTGAAAATGTGACATTTAATACAAACAATCCATTGTTTTTTTTAAAGGTTTAAACCAGAAAGTCTTAAAAAAATTTAACTAAACTTTAATTGTTTTTCTTGTCATTTCAAAATGATTTTAATTAATAGAGTGAAATTATTAGTTATGTAGGGTTATCTGCAGTATCCTATAGATAAATATATAAGTACTTATCTATTTTTATTTATACACAATTTTCTATTTGCTAATTCAATAGTATCTATACAATTTAAAATAATCTGTTTAATTTCTTTGCAAAATAAATCAATTTGATATATAATTCTCCTGTATACGATTTCAGAAAGAAATTTTACAGCACGGTTTAAAATCGATCTAAATATTCTAGACGATAACAGATAAATTAAATAATGCTGGGCAGTTGTTTAGGTTCTCTCAACTGCCAAATATCCTATATAATATTCTACCTAAAATAGAATACAATGTTCACATATTATGTATATATGGGCTGTCACTTCTCAAACTACTCTAAAATCACATTTTACGTGTTCAAATACCAAACGTATAACATCAGAGAAGTTTTTTTTTTTTTTTAATTTCGCCTTGAAATCAAAAGAGTTTAAATTGAAAGATTATTAATTAAATTAAACTTTACTAAAACTTATACTCATAATACTATTAAAACCGTATTTATAATATCTATATAGAAAAATTTCCTAGAACTAATCAAAAAACATGAAACATCAAATTTAGACAGAAAATTGTAACTATGTAAGTATGTATGTATATAAAAAATCATAATTTTATTATACCTAAATATTGAGGTTTTAAAAATTTTTAATTATGTACATAAAAAACAAAATCGTTTTCACCTTTATGAGTAAAAAAAAGTGATTTTAACAATAAAAATTATAATAAATTGAAAAGTTTTTTCGTTTTTCTTTTTGTTTTTTTTTCAATAAAAGACAAAAAACCCAATGTTAAATACATGAATTTCATTAGTCATTAACGGATTACTAAAAGAAAGGCGCGCGCGATATAAAGAATTTCGTATGTTTTAAAATCATTTATTTTGAATATTAAAAATTGGAGACAAAAAAAAAAAATAACAAACAAAGCATATACATATGTATCTATTCAAAATATACTATTGTATAATACAATATAATAAGTCTTAATATATAAATAGATTTTATGTAATTATATAAGTCATATTTATTATTTAAAAATTATTTTAATAAACTTGAGTCGTTTGAATAAAAATCCATTTTACATTACATTTCATGAAATTTATAGTTTTGTTATTAAAGTATACAAAATATATGTATATGTACATATTTTTTTCTTTTTCAAATAAACTTATGTACATACATATATTCAAATAAAGTCAATTATATATACTTAAGATATATTTATAATCACCACAATGCCAAAACGGAAAGAAAACATTAAGAAAATGTTTATTAAAAAAAAAAAAGATAAATTGAAGAAATGATTGGCCAACGATCTTTTAACGTTAAAATGTAAATAGAATCAATATACATTTGATGCAAAATAAAAAAAAATCCTGACAACAATATTTTATTCATAAAAATAATGTCTAAACTTTATTATCAAGTCCAGATGAAGATGAGCTAAAAGAAAAACAAATAAAGAAAATTAGAGAAAGTATGTTATAAGTATTGTAAATAATAATGATGCCCAAAAATGGGGGATGACTTAATGTCAATTGTCATTATCTCACTTTCAAAACGACATAAAATCAATTGACCTTATGTCAATGACTTTTATGTCATTGAAAATGACATTAAATTAATTTTAAAAGTGACATCAACATCAACTGAGGCTATGTTGTTTCGTTTTACCTCAAAAGTACAAAATGGTCAAAATGGCAAAATTGACCTTATATCGTAACTTTAATGTACATAAATAAAAGTGACATAAATTTAAAATGTTTTTTTAAAATCGAAAAAAATATGATTATTTTTAGAATAAATAGTAGATGATCCCAAAAAAAAAAATCGTTTTACATGGTAAAAATTGTTGTTTTTCAAAAGTGTTCAAAAGACAGTGATTTTGATTCACGAGATTTTCAAAATTGAGATATCGTTGAGCTCCCGATACGAAACCGTCTATATAGTGTTATACGACAATATACTTACACATTTTTGGTAGAATTTTTCTTTTGATTAGTTATTAGTTCGACATAAAATTCATTACATAGAAGCATAGAATATAGAATAGAAAATATGGGGACAGCCTATATTATTGGACGCTCTCTATTAAAAACCCCACATTAAATATCTGAGGTTAAATACCTAATTAAATAGCCAACAGCCGATTACTTATAAAACTATTTTTTTATAATATGTTATTAATCCGTATATGAACATATGTTCCACTAGTGGGCGTTCATCAAAAAATCAATTTATTTTTTTAAAAATCTATAAATCTATTTTTCATTTTTCATTCATATGTAAATTAATATTATAAAAATACCTTTCATTCCTGTATTAAATTAAATAATATCATTCTATTCTAAATTATTATAACATTACTATTAAAAAATCTATGCATATTATACAGATTAGTTACATTTTACTATATATTTATAAAAATATAAATTAAAACGATGCCAAGATAGATTGAATAGGTACACAAAATAAAATTTATTGATCATTTTTCGTGACTTTTAAAATTTATATATCCGGGGGTCTTGGTGGCCTAGTGGGTAAGAGCGTATAAAATATGCTGTAAATACCGAGGGAGTGTGGGTTCGAATCTCACACACATCGTAAGAGTTATTCCCCCTTACGACATTTACAGTCACGCCTGAACAGGAAAAGCTGTGTAATTTCCTGTCCACATTTATGTGGTAGAGAAATACATTAAAAAAAAAAAAAAATTTATGTACCCCGGAATTAAACCCAAAGAATTGTATACCATCTTTATTTAATCCAAAAACAAAATCGTTATCGTTAAAAAAAAAACGATAGTAACAGACTATGCACGGGACATATTGGAAAAACTCTTAAAAATATTTAAAAACTTATAAAATATCATATATACATATTATATGTATTTTATTATATGTATATATATCAGAGTTCCCACCCGTTCTCTTTTCGCGAGGACTGTCCTCGTTTCAAATATTTGTCTTCTCGTTCTCGCCAAGTTCAATTTGTCCTTTTATGCCGCTGTTTTTTTTTTAACAAACTTGGTATAATTGAAATCAAAGTCTTTTTTTGGCAAAAGTTGAATCAATTGAAATTTATTTGTATTTCTTATGGCATTGAGGTTCGAACACATATGACTAAAATGATGTTAAATTAAAAAAAATTTTAAATTTTACGTTTTAAATTGTCTTTTGATATGGTTGAGATCAATTATTCATTTAAATTTATTGCACATCAATAGCATTCTATGTATTGGTTCCTTTGTGCCGTAGTTAGTTCTGTGGTGTGTAGTTAAGAACATGTTAGACGATTTGAGGCGGGAATTAGTGTGAAAGTTAATTTTATTTGAAAATTGTAGGTGAAATAATGTTCCCATTTACTATTTCAGTTAGAAAAACTACATCAGCTACCTTTCTCCTAAGTTTTACGGTGTTTAGGTGAATTAAGTTTAATCTATTTCCATAGGGAGCTAAAATTATGGGGCCGTTTCAACGTAAATTTCTTAAGGCAAAACGAAGAAATTTTTTTTTGATTTGATTTAATTCTATTCACATGAATTTGATAGAAAAGAGACCATACTTGACTAGTGCATTCTAAGTTAGGCCTAACGAGACTGGTATAAAGTAATTTTAGTGTATACGGATCCTTAAATTCTTTAGCCCACCGTTTAACACAGCCGATAGCATTGAGTTTGATATATGAATAATAGTTTCGTAATGTGCTTTAAAATTTAGTTTACTATCAAAGATAATAACGAGATCTTTTTTAGAATTTGCTCTAGTCAAGTTACTATTGTTAACAGAATAAGTGAAATTAAAATTATTGGAATAATATTCTTTTTTATAGGATTTTGTTATATTGGAGATACATACATATTACCACATATCGAAAATTTTTGATTTTGTCCTCCTGATTTTCTTTTAAAAGATGGTAACCCTGGTACATATGTACAACCAATATCTTAAAGTTATATGAACAATTTTATGAACAAAACCAACATTGAATTTTTAGTTCATGTCAAATTTTTTTTATATTATCTTCAAACATTTTTTTTTCCTATTAACATAATAATTAATAGATTAAAAAATTAGTTAAGAAATTTCATTGATAATAAATATACATATATATATATATATATAAATATTATGTACATATACCATATTTTACTAATTGGGTTAATCATAAAAGATTTGACTACTGATATTTGATTTTGTTTTTGTTATTTTTTTTTTTATTTTATTTTTTTTATTTTTAGTTTTGTTATCATTAATGTTTATTGGGTTTGACATAAAATATTTCAACATTTTAAACAATATGAAGTCAACATTTTGCCGATAAGAACTAAAAACTGTCAACTTTTTAAATAATAAAAACATTAAAAATGGATTAAGTACAGGAAATTACATACATACATATATAAAATATTTTAAAAAAATTTATTTTTTATTTATAAAAAAAAAAAAAAGCATTGTTTGGCAAACTAAAAAAAAAAATAAAAAAACCAAACATCACCGAAATAATCACAAAACAATATGCTATCGCTTTTTATTGTCATATGATTTCAAGAGTTTCATTTCAGGCATTTTTTTTTTTTTTTTATTCTTTTGTAAGATAAAATTTATTACACTTTAACTTTTTATTTATGTAATAATTAAATTTTATAAATATTTTATTTTAATATCCTTATAATAAACAATTTATTTGGGGAGCGCCACAAAATTCCAAAAAACAAAATCCCAAATGCCAAAATTCCAAAATGCCAAATTCCAAAATCCCACAATACCAAAATCCAAAAGTAGTTTTGAATTTAGAGTTAGATTCAAAACCAGGATTGCCGCTTTTTCCAGAATATGTATATATATGTATATGCCAGATTCTGAATTAGGAATGATATTAAAGTTGGATTGAAAATCAGGTATTTTTAAAATTGAGTTGGATTCAAAATTGGTATTTGGGATTTTGGAATTTTGGGTTTTTGAATATTGGGATTTTGGCATTTTGGGATTTTGTATTTGGGATTTCGTGACCAACCCATTTATTTGTTATCATATCTATATACATAAGTATATTATATGAAACTTATGCCCCAGATAAGGTTGTCATTAATACAATACTGGTGGTATTAATTTAAATAATTTACAAGGGGCCTCGGTGGCCTAGTGGGTAAGAGCGTATAAAATACGCTGTAAACATCGAGGGAGTGTGGGTTCGAATCCCACACACGTCGTAAGAGTTATTCCCCCTTACGACATTTACAGTCACGCCTGTAAAGGAAAGGCTGTGGGGAATTTCCTGTTCACATTTATGTGACGGAGAAATGCAGTAATAAAAAAAAAAAATAATGATTTACATAGTTTCAACATTCACAAAAAATTTACATTATTTACTTATGTTTTAAAATTTTCTTACTGCCATCTTTTCAATACTAAAGATCCATTAAATTTAAAAAAAAAAAAAACAAGAAATGAAGTTCCTTCGTTTTATAATTTGATCAAACTACTTCCGCGGTGTATAAGCGAACTTCTATTGCAAAAAATTGATGATAAGTGGAGAACTTTAAATAAAACGGATTTACCTGGCGCGATTTTGAATGAAAAGTAAATAGACAAGTTTTGGAAAAAATTTAACTTTCGAAAACGAAAATGATAATATACTTTTTGTAAACTTATCTTAATTTGTCGTTAATATTCGGTCTTTGTCACATTCTAACGCTGAATACGATAGAATTATGAATTTTTTAAATTTTATTTAAAAAAGTTTTCATGTTAATAAATTTTATTAAATAAAACAAAAAAAAAAAATAAACTTCAATATTAATATTAATTAAAATTACTATATAACTGTTACTTTTTTCTATTTAGGGTTTTTTTCTGTTTTTATTTAAATCATTCATTCTTTATTATTTTAATTAATTACTGTATACTTTGTACTATTGTTTTAATTAATTATAAAAAAATATTAATAGTTTAAAAAAAAAAAAATTTTTTTTTATTTCTTTCCTATATGATTAATTATAAATATTTTATTTGTAAAAAAAAAAATTTAATTAATTTTCAACATATTTAAAACAAAAATTTTTTGTTTTTTTTTTTTTTTTTTTTTTGTACTGTACTTTTGTTATTTGTAGTAATTTATTTAACAGAATAGTTCCATCACAAGACATTTTGTTTTTTTTTTTTTTTTTTAAATAAAACTTGTTATTTCTATTTTGTTAAATATAAGGAGGGTTATCACCTGTATTAAAAAAAAAAAAAAAAATTAAAAATACTATTTAATTGTAGTGTCAATTTTAATCAAAAAAGCTATAAGAAGGGTATTTAAATATGTATATATAAAATAAAATTCTTTAAAATAAATTTTAATTTGTGGTAAAACAACTTTTTTTTTTTTTACTTACTTTATAGTTTTAATTAATTGGATAATTTTAAATAAAAATTAGATTTTTATTTATTTTTTTTTTTTTTCCTGATTAATTATGAATATTTTATTTGTTACAAAAAACACAACAATAATAAAAAAAAAAAAAAACATAAAAAAACATTTTAGCATTTCACAAATTTATTAATCAAATTAATAATTATAGGTAGCAGTAACTTATTGTTTAATTTCATTTATCTCATCTCAAAACCTTGTTATTATAAATGTTATTAATTATATATATATATATATATATATATATTTTTTTTTTTTTTTTAAATAATATCCATCAAAAATTTTGCTGATATTTTGATGAAATATGATGATGGTATCAAAACCAGAAAACCAAAAAACAAAACAAAAACAAAATTATTAATGCATCTATATGGAAATATAATGGATTGGCATCGATCCTATATATATACATACTAACTATCGTTTATTATTATTTATTAATTCATTATTATAATCAAATAAGCATCATTATCATCATCATCATCATCATTGATCTTTGATGGCCATAAGGCGTATTTTTTTTTTTAATAAATAAAAATTATTTTCATATTGCGTAGTTAAGTATAAGACATTTATTAGCTATAGATTAATAGTATCTATAGTATTACGAAAATAACTTTATTAGATACTTATTATTTACTTATTATTATAGTTAATTTTATTATATAATAAAAAATTACTATTAAAAACAGGTACCTATTCATAATTTTTTTTTATTTTTATTTTTATCTATTATGAACTTAAAACTACCGTTATTCATCATTTATACCTTAAATATTTTATTTTTTTTTATTATTATTATTAAGTATTTTTCTTTAAAAAAAAAAAAAAAACCAAAAATAAATGAATTTTTTTGAAAAATAAAAAATGGTCATCATTTAACACTTTAAAACATTGCTAAAAAAAAAAAGAAGAAAAACAAACGAAAGGCAAAAAGGTGATCATAAAAATAACAAAGAAAAATAATAAATTAACCATCAATAATAAATTTGAGATGCAATTCATTATAATTCATCGTTACCCATTACCCATTTAATTTTGTCAGTTTTTTTAATTTTTCGTTTTTTTTTTTTTTCGATGTTATTACCTGGTATTATCAATTAATTATGGAAAGGATGAAAGAATCACAATAATTACAATATATATACCAAAAATAAACACAAAAAGAAATAAATAATATAAAAAATACAGTTATTATTATTAGATAATGTATATAATTAAAAAAGTTCAGGGTTGCCATTATAACATTATTTTATGCTAAATCTGGCATAATGAAAAAAAAAATAATTTTTTCAAATGTGCACAAAGATATCTCAAAAAACAAAAATATAAAATCTCAAAAAAAAACCAAAAAACTAAAACAAAACATATTAAATTTTAAGGATAAAATCTTAAAAAAATGTTTTCATTTGAATTTTAAAATTCCAGAATGTTTTAAATGTGGAATTGCAAATTATTTTATATAACAATTATTGAAATTGGTAATCGTAAATATGGCCACCACCATCCTCTATATCTATAGGGTATTTAAGATTTTTATTATAGGTATTAAAAAAAACAAAAATATTGAAATAATGATATATTTTTTTTATTTAGCAAAAAACGACATCATAGTTCACGACTCAACATCAGCTATTTACGACTTTACGAGTAGATATAAAACATGTATGCATCAGATTCCTCATGAAAAAGTTAAGATTTCATATACAACCTTTACTTTTATATATATATATATGTACATATATATATAAGTGAGAACCTAACTAGAACAATTCATAACAGATTTGATTTGAGTCCTACAAACACTGAAGAAGTTATTAAAGTAATTGATTCACTAAAATCTGCTGCTAGTACAGCTTATAATATCTCGACAAAATGGGGCCTCGATGGCCTAGTGGGTAAGAGCCTATAAAATACGCTGTAAACACCGAGGGAGTGTGGGTGCGAATTGAAGAGTTTTCGAAATTCACAGTCACGCCTGAACAGAAAAGGCTGTGTAATTTCCTGCCCACATTTATGTGGCAGAGAAATGCATTAAAAAAAAAAAAAAATTCTCGACAAAATTTATTAAAAAAAAATACTGTAATAAATTATCTTCAATTATCGCGAAATTAATAAACTCCTAATGGCCATAGTAAATCCGATTTTTAAACGGTGATTTAAAAACGGTGAAACGACTGATCAAACCAATTATCAACCAATTTCAGTTCTAAATTCTGTGTCAAAAAATTTTTGAAACTATAATTAAGAACAGATTAAACGATTTTATTAGGGCTAATAATATATTGCATCATGAGCAGTATGGGTTTGAAAAATTTTCTAATACTACCGCGGTTTGTTTAAGTTTAGTTAATTTTATAACATGAGGTATGGATGAGGGAAAATACGTAGGGTGCGTGTTTTTAGAATTGCAAAAGGCGAATTGATTGCGTGAATCACGGAGGAATGCTATTGAGAAAATTACATGGCATGAAATTCACTAACAATCAAATATCTTTTTTTTTGGGTCATAATTTATCCAATCGTCTGCAAAAAGTTAAAATTGGAAATGTACTGAGCAATGAGACTTTGGTCCATTTCTTTTAAATTTTTTTATATTTTCGAGAATTTATTTTTTGGTATTGCAGATTTTTAATTATTCGAGGTTTTTTTGCAGATATTATCATATTATACACCATTTTTTTTTCAGATATGGCTTACCACACGAATTGATTTCGTTTATTTCTGGTATTCGTTTATTCCAGCCTTCAGATGTTTGAAAGTGTCACAGGGCAGTAATTGATTTTTCTAACAGAGACAAGATAAAGTATGATATCAACGTTACATGTATATTACATAAAGAGTAAATAAATAAATAAAAAAAAATAAAAATAAATAATACGTTTAATAAAATCAAAAAAAAAAAAAATTGGAATAATTATTATATACAGACTAGGGTGTTTTATTATCGTTGTGTCAAAAGATGGGTGGTAATTAAGGATATAATTTGAATTATTTTTTTGTTAAATTTTTTTTATTATGAACCTCTACGAGCATCGAATGCTCTTTTGAAAATTGAGACTGAATATACCTATAAAATTACGAATATGATTTTTTTTTTAATAGTATAGTTCTGAACCAACAAACTCACAAAGTCAATGGAGACATGCATCAAAAGGTAAGTATTGGAAAGTAAGTATTGCAAAAAAAAAGAACAATTTTTATTATAGCTTTAAAATGCAGTGGATTTTTTTTTTATTTTAAATTAAAACCCTTTAAAACTCGAGGGTTAAAACCCTTTGCGGCTGCCACTCTCCTACGTTTGGTAACACGCTAATAATTATACATATAGCGTAAATTTAAACTATATGTTTCTAGAATATATTATATCTCTCCACAATTTGTTGACATTATATTATATTAAAAACTTATATAATCAAAAATAAACGAATCATCGTCGTTATTTTGAAAAAATCATATAACCGACCTGCTTTTATAACAAAATATATAATACCTTTCTGTATTCATCAATATTCAAAATCTCGCATATATTCGAAATTTGAAATCTTGCACATACAAACCTACATATTCTGGTTAAAAAACATATATAGCTCTCTCTCCGAGGATCGATAGATTCGATCCCAAAATCTCTTATAATTATATTTTGTTGCATATATATATTTAAAAAAAAGCGCACTATCCCAAATCGATACACCAATCAATTGAATGAAATCCTGATTTTTTGACGAACTCTGCAATCTCACCTTCAAAATCTCACAGATTCTCAAATCTCATAAGTTCAAAATCTCACAAATTATAAAATCTCACTCCAAAATAAAATATTGAAATCCTGATTATGTAACTAAACTATATAAAATGTATAGGTACTGGGGTTACCATCCTATTAAAAAAATTTTAAAAGAAATTTTTGCTTTCAACATAAAATCTTCTATATATAAAAAAAAAAATTCAAGATTTCTTTTTTTTTTGAAGATATCCCAAAAATAAGCATCACATTATAATATAGGGTAACTAATAAATTATTTTCACATAAAAAAAAAAAACAGTTTAATAACCTTTTAGATTGTAAATTTGTAAAAAGTTTTTTTCTTTAAGATATTTTTTTTTTTGTATTAAAACTAATGTACATTAACCTAAACGATTATTACCATACGATAATTTAAAAAAAAAATTTTTTTTTTTATATTTAATTAAAAAAAATAGTTTTTTTGATCAATGAATTTTTTTTATCTAATTTTTTTTTTACCTGTTAATGTTTTGCATTTTTACAGATAATAATCAAAGTGACTATAAATTCAATGTTTGTTTGGTCATGAAATTTTGTTTTTTTTTAATAATTTTAAGATTTTGTTATAAATATGTATGTAGATATGAAATATTTGAAATTTTTAAATATTTTCAAGAATTTTTGCAATGTCTCGTGCAATCTGTTTATAAAATATATTTTTTTTTTGTTTTTTTTTTGTTCTTTAACAATAACGATGAGATTTAGATTTTGTATAAAGATGGTTAAATACAAAATTCTTTCAGTTTTATTTATATCTATATATTTATTTTTTTTTTCGACTATTTATTTAATTTATTATAATATAATATTTATATATATACTGTAGGACCCGTTTAATTGCACACAATAGAAATACAGCCATTTGATACTCATATCTGGGTTGTGGATTAATCAGAGGCCCGGATAATTGCATAAATTTGTGCATTTAGAAAAACCATTGATAAAAGCACAAATATGTGCTTATATGCATGCGTGTTTTTTAAAATGATTTATTGTGATTTAATAATGCAAACAAACTATTAACAGTTCGTTACTTAAAATTGAAAAACTAATATTAAAAAATTTGACATACATACGTAACATACATACGTAATGTTGTAATTTAAAAATATGTCAATGTCATATTGAAGAGGTTTGTTCGTAAAAATTTAAAAGGGTTGTTCGTAAAATAAATTTTTAAATGTACTTTTTTTTTGTTTTTTAATGAATATGCATTTAACAGAGTTTTTTTTTATGGGTTGAAAAGTTTTTTGAGTGCCTAATACATTGTGAAAAGTTACTCTTAAATACTTATTTTCTTTAACATTGTAAATTGTCTTCACTACTTTTTATCATATTTTTCATGCTTTGGATTTTTTATGCTTTTAAAAGGTTTTTACATTCAAACGAGTTTCAAATATCCGAGTAAAAATGTTAGAAAATAATGTTTTATTTATGATGCCAAATTTTTTCATTCTTTTAAACGTGTAACGATGCATTTAACCGGATTGCATTTACACGGTTTCGACTGTATATGTATATCCATAAATTTTAAAGTCACGAAGATATATTATGACTAATTACATAATATTTAACTTTATCAATTCACAAGATATGTGCGAGCATCGTTTACATTTATATTTTTTATATATATATATGTATTTACATATATATAAGTATAGCAAGGAAGAAACTAATCTACATACATAGTTACATTGAAAATTTTCCTTTCATTTCTTAAGAAAATTACAATATTATTTATGTATATTTTCTTTGTTGATTAATATTGTGTTAGTTTTTTTTGTATAGTAATTAAACATAAAAAATAAGGTGTATATAAAATGAGATTCTAACATTAATCATTCTAGATACAAATTTATCATTATTTCTATAGTAAATCAAGGCAGATCTACCTAAAAAAAAAAGTTTTTAAGCTGCCCGATATAAAAGGAATGCTGAAATAGCTTTACTTTGACCATGAAATTATTAATTCAAAAAAAAAAAAAAAAAACAACTAAAAGTTAGTAAATATATATGTATACATATATGTAAAATATGTACATATGTATATAAAATTTGCCGCGAATTATGATAAATTTTGAAAATTCTTTTTTGAAAAAAAAAATATTTAAATTTTTAATTTTTTCATCAGAGATTAAAAATTAATAAAATTCAACTTTGGAAGATGGGCGTCTTGGTGGCCTAATGGATAAGATCGTATTAAATACGTTTTAAACACCGAGGAAGTGTGAGTTCGAATCTCATACATGTCCTATAAGAATAATTCCCCTTTACGACACTTACAGTTATACGCCTGTATAAAAGCAAAAGACTATGGGCCGATTTATGCAGCACGGGAATACACTATCCTTACAATCATTTTGTTAACTGATAATGTTTTTAATGATATTTCAAATTCTTATAATTATTCTTATAATATACTGATACATTTATGCAATATTTTAATTGTGTTGTTTACTGTGTGTTATAAACATCGATCCTCTCTAGTGCATATTTTTTATACATAAAACAAGAACAATTTCCTCAAATCCTTTAATCCTCCGATACAACATTAGTTTTGCACTTTTACTTGAAACCCCCTATTATGTATAATTATAAAACTTTTGATTTTTCTTTTTGTATTTTGTCGTTTATGCGACAAATAAGGCAAGATTTTTTTTCTCAAGGCGATGAAGACCCATACAGAGTTTCACGGGATCATATATTTATCTGACTAAAAAGTACCGATATTTTTCTATATACATTTGTCATATAGATCCAGCCGCACATATTTCCATTGCAATGAAATGTATAAATTAAAATATTTTAAAAATTTTCACACGCACATACCCGCACTCTCTCACTCAACTTTATACACATGTTTAACATTCATAAATAATTAATTGATTTCAATATGATCTCCCATAAAATTTCCAGAAAGATCCTTCGAGTAACAAAAAAAAGTGCTCTTTAAAATACAAAACACCATTCAGAAAAGGGTTAAATCTATAAGAGATTAAAGATACTTTTGTGGTTTAAAATAATTTTGATAAATAATTTCAAAAAAAAAAGAAATATACTTACATACATAACATACATACTTACATACATACATACTATGTTAAAAAAAAAATGTTATTTAATTTTTTGTTATAAAATTGGGAGAAGGAAAATTTCATTTTTGGTTTTATTTATTTATTATAAAAAAAATACATAATATACCTATTATTTACTGTACGTATACAAAAATATTATATAAGTATACATTATGCACATACATATATGTATATGTACATATATTTTAAAATGTATTTTTTTTTTAACAAATAAAAAATTTTAAGCCCACGCATTTTTTGTAGACTAAACAAAAAGTTAAAAAAAAAAGAAAAAAACAATATAATATATATATATATACATATATATGTATATATGTAATAATCATATATAAAGCTTAAACCACAGTTATTAATTCATTTTTAATTTTTTATTTTCTTTTTTTTTTTTGTGTGCAACTACAAAAGAAATTCGATTTTAATGTTTTTTTTCTTTTAGTACAGCCATTCTCCAGTTATGAATTTAAGTCAGTTTTTTTTTTTTTTCTTAATACTTTATGCAAACAATAATTTTATTTTTTACAGGTATGACTCTATTGACATTTATTTTTTTTTTTAAAGAAAAATTATTTCTATTAATTTTCGAAATTATACACTGTGGTACTGTGTTACTGTGTTACATGTATGTATATATATATGTAAAATTTTAATAGATAACTTTTTATTATTTTATATTTTATTATAATATGTACATATACAGGATGTCTAAGAACTCAAAGGTCACGAAGAACGGAGGTGATAGAGAAGTTCATAACAAGCAAAATTTTGTTCCTGAGTGCCCCTCCAAAGTAATTTTGTTTACTTTTTAAAGAAATAACAACATCTTTGCCGCTACATAACATAGAAGATTCTTTTAAGTGTCGGTAGCTGACTGAAGTTATGGGTTTTGACACTAATATCTCTTTAATTTGACACTTTCATTTATCTTTCATAGTTGAAGAGTTACAAGGTTTTAAGTACGAAAAATATTGATATTTTTCATTGTTTTTATAGAATAACTGTAATTTTTGCATAAAAAACCGTTATTAATGTATCAATTTTATTTCATTTTCAAAAATACCTATTCCTCATCTTCAATTTAAGTTCATACATTTTTCTCTTATCTTTTACCATTTTCCAGATAATTATCTAAATATAACCATGTGCTGAAATTGAAATTTTGTTAAAAAAAATATTTTGCATATTGTTACATAAAAATAATAAAAAGTGAACGAAATTACTTTGAAGGACGTTATCTTGGAAACCGTTAGAAATAGGCCCACCCCATAGTATGTTGAAGATCTTGGGATAATAATAATGTTATTTTAATTTTTTTTAACAAAATTTTTTTTTATGACAAAAGCACAAATCGATTAAGATCCAAATATGTGTATCATTTTGAATGCTGCTCTTATTCTACTGTAATAAATACAACCTCTGTCTAATCTGTTCTAAAAAAAAATTATCTGTTTGCATAACCTCCTAGTCTATAACCTAATAATATAATAATATTAGAATTAACAAATATCCTTGTAAACTAACTGTATATTCATTTTATATGTTTTTAATTTATACAAAATAGTATATCTCCAAAAATGAACATATTTATACATCACTACATAATATGTAATATATTTACCTATATGTATATAGAATAGGATAAATAAAAACTAAAAAATTTATTAAAAATTGCTTAAAAATTAAAAAATTTCTTTCAAAAATGCTTTTCCTTAAAAAAACAACTCTTTAAAAGAATCTGAAATATGTAGGTAGGTAGGTAGGGTGGTGACCTTCACGATGCTGCGAGAAGGCCTCAATTTGCACTAGATTGCGCCATTTGACACCACTGCACTCACGTGATCTACGTTTTAAGATTGTTTACAGTTTTATATCTAACCCGAGGAGTTCAGATACGAAATCAATTCTTCGATTTTGTGTTCAGAGAGCTCGCTCGCACTCACGTGATCTACGTTTTAAGATTGTTTACAGTTTTATATCTAACCCGAGGAGTTCAGATACGAAATCAATTCTTCGATTTTGTGTTCAGAGAGCTCGCTTAGGTTGTGGTAGAACGGTTTGCCGAGTGAGAGGATTCTGGCTCTAGCTAGGGCCGGACACCTACAAAGAAAGTGCTCCAGATTCTCACTTTGGTTTGCTTCTTTGCAACTCCTGCAGGAGGTGTTGAGACGGATTCCTAATTGGGTTGCAAAATGATATTATATTTTGTGAAAAAGAAAAAATTTTATTGAAAATTTTTAAAATAATGTCGAACTCTATATACAAGCTGTACAATGATGTGGGTTTCCTAATTAAAAAAAAAACCTCTCACCTCAGGCAACTGACTATGCTAAGTAGAGCGTATATATGGACTAAATATACACAAAAAAAAGAGAATTTTTGAATCCAAACTTAATGGCGTAAAATGTTGAGGATGGCCGAATCTTCACTGAAATAATGAAACATCGGTAGACATCACAAAGATTTTTCTCCAACTGAAATTTAACGAAATGGTAAAAAATGGAAGCATGTTTTGAGTCAGACTCAAAATCTTCAAGTAAGTATATTAAGTATATATGTGTTCAATCAATGGTATGTAAATATTAACATTGTGAACAGTTTATATGCTTAGAATTAAATATTTTGAAATAAATTGAAGTTAAAAAAGTTGATAAATTTAGTTGAAGTTAAAAAAGTTGAAATAAATTGAAGTTAATCAATTAAAATCATCAGATTTCATTTCATGAATTTTCCTTTTTTTTCTTATTTTTAATCATATATACGATATGTATATTGATTGATACTTCTTATAATATGTTAAATATACATAAAAAGTAAAATTCTATTCTAAATATTTTATGAATATGTTTTTTGAACTTGTATCTCTGCTTGTATATTATATTATATTTTTTATAGTTTTTTTTTTTTTAATGCATTTCTATGCCACATAAATGTGGACAGAAAAGTACACAGCCTTTTGAAGCTGTTCAGACGTAGCTGTAAATGTCGTAAGGGGAAATAACTCTTACGACGTGTGTGGGACTCGAACCCACACTCCGTCGGTGTTTACAGCGTACTTTATACGCGATTACCCGCTAGGCCACCGAGGCCCCATTTTTTATAGTTTATTATTCTTATTATTATTAAATTATAATATCTTAAAATTTATTTAATGTAGAATGCTAATTTTATTATAATTTTCATTGCACATAATCTCTTCAGTCACAGTTTTCTATCTATTTCTTCAGTGTTGCAGTTCTATTTGTAACACCGTTTTTTGTTTTTAAAAAACACGCAATAAATATGCAATTTTATCCATATTTTATAAAAATCTTCATTTAGAATATTTTTAAAGCCAACTATCTTGTGAATTTCTTTTAAGGATACAATCTACATTATAATATTTTATTTAAGTTGGATCTCTACTTCATCATCTTTAGTATTGTAGAAATTCATCTAAATAGATAATTTATAATCGCATCACTCTTTCATAACAACTTGTATATATAATAATAAAACTTTTTTTCGTTTCAAAACTTTAATCGATTTTGTACATATTAATTTTGAATAAATGATTTTGTAGATACAACAATAAATTGACAATAATTAAAATCTTTTTTTAGTTTTTCCTTTAGGTTTCGTTTCGGTTACAGTACTTTTCTTATATAATTAAAAAAAAAAATAACAAATTATAGGTATACCTAGGTATGCTTACAGATGGATTATAATTTTATTTAATATTTTTTGTTTATTTTTATTTTTTTTTTGGATTTTTATTTTGTTGTAAACGTAAACGCTAATTAAGTCTTCAATTATTATAAATTTTTAAATACTCGTATTTAGCAATTCACACGTAAATAAAAATTTCATGTATTTATAAGCATATAAGATTTATTTTACTTCCTTTTTATTTTTAAATATATACTAACATGTTATAAATACAAGATTTTAAGCATAATAATGCTTTCTATATCTATTAATTAAAATGTGTTAAACTCTTTAGACTCTTTAGATAAAAGAAATTAAGTTTTTATTTATCTTCAAAATTAATGACGAGTTAATACATTTTTTGTCTTTTTTTTTGTTTATCTTTGACTTCCCTATAATTTCTTATTATTTTGATTTTTTTTTCAATAGATCAAAATATTCGAATCCCTTAGTATTAATGGATTAGGATATTTTGATATACCCATTACGATATCGTTAGTATATTAAATAATACAATCATTTATACTAAGTTATTAGAATAAGTACTAAAAAAAAAAGTATAACAATTAAAAATATTTGAAGTTAAATCATTATCCGATAAGAGAAGCTCATCTTACATTGGCTGGTGGGTTGGTATAGATGGCTGGCCATCGCCACTCATGGCAGTGACTCCAATTAGTGCGTTTTGCTACCACTTCCGTAACCACAAAGCTTATAATAGAGCTATATTAGGTTTTATTTTAGATCGATTTCGTTGCGTTCAGAAACCTAACCATTTTTGCAGGTTGCTTAACCGCTAGATCACTAAGATCGTTGAGTTGATGGCTACCCAGAGTTACACTTATGGCTCTAGCTAGCGTTGGGCACTTACAGGTGAAGTGTATGATGGATTCTTTCTCATTCTGTCCACCACAACTGCGGCACGATGAATTGAATGAGATACCTAGTCTGCCCGCATGTTCACCAATTGACCAGTATCTTGAGAACACACGTATTGTTATGGCTATATTCCGGCGGGATAGCTTCAATAGATTATCGGTTCTTTTTTTATCATACGATGGCCAGACTTTTTTGGCCGTACGGCATGTGGCTAGTTCATTCCACCTTCGATTTGCTAAGAAGAAAAAGTGGAGGAAGATATCTCTCTTAACGCTGTTTAGCGGTGTTTACCTGTTCCGCCAGTGAAGCATTTATGCTGGAAAGCCTTGTTGCTAACTCATCAGCACTTCATTTTCTGCGATGTTCCTATGTCCCGGAACCCACAGTAATGTAACATTATATTGATTACTTACATTCTTAAGCTCGTCAAATCATTAAAAACATCTCACATAATCTATAATTTACTAATAATCCTGTTCTTAAAAAATTTTATTTTTAAACTTTAGAAGATAAGTATGATAATATATTTTAAGATAATAAGAGATATAAGGGAAATATCTTAAAAATACAAGCAGAAAAAATTTTGAATTTCTTTATAACACTTTGGAGATTATAACAATATAACCCTTAAACAAAAGAATATCTTAAATGAAAGAGGCATTATTTTGTGAGTTCTTAAATGGCAATATCAATTAAAAATAAAGGAAAATAAAAATAAAATATTTTAAAAAACAAAATTTAATTCTTTCTGTTATAAAATTTAACTTAAATAAAATGCAAATAATTATTTTTATATATAGGTAAAATTAGATTCTAGTCTAATTTCATTGCAAATTAATTTCTTATAAAGTCAAACCCATTAACTAATAATGGAAAGATACTTTTCATAAAAATATAAAATTCAACAGTTAACATCCGCAAAGTATTTTTTTTTTTTGATAAAATTTTTTTTTGTTTTTGTTTTTATTAATGAAAACTGAGCTAACGCATTAACTTTAAGTCTCTAGTACACAATCAAAACGTATAAAGAAAAAGTCATAAAGAAAGCAGCCTGTGCAGATTTTAAACCCACACTATCTCAGTTAATAAATCGCTTGCCATTTACTTAACCACTCGATCATCCATTTCGATTTTACTATATAAGAATTGATCTATGCGATGATTTATTTTGCGATATAAATTGGCCCCCAGGTAATTAGGTCAAATATAACATAATGCAACAAAATTTACAAAAATTTTATTTATTTTCTCAGTAAAATTATAATTATGTATTTACAAATTAAACCTATTACAGGTAATTTTAAACACATAAATATATCCATTTAAATATTTAAAAATTATTATTAAAAAAAAAAAAAAAAAACGCCAATATTTATAAACTTTAGATGATTTTGTTGTTGATCTTAAAACAGAAAAAAAAAACCAAAAAAAAGAAAGAAACGAGGAGAGTGTAGGATAGACTGTGTCAACTTTAGGATACCCCACATGCAAATAATATTCATATAAATTTCAGATGTTTCAATTAATTAAGTTCCACAAGCTACCCCGAACCTGGCTATGCTAAAACCAATCAAATTTTACAAAAGTTATTAAAATGTCACGTGATATCTTTGCACAAAATTTCAGAAATCTAGCTTCAATTATGACACTAAATTATTTTCTATATAAATAAAGAAGTTGTATTTCAGCTATTCGATTATGTCAGTTTCGAACTTGCTCAATTTCTATAGCGAAACTTGACTATATTTTACAAATGTGAAATGCTAAAATTTCGGTTTCATAAACGTAAGGGCAAATCTGTTATACTATATTGAATTATGTTCAATACGGGTATAAAAAAAACGTGATTCACAACGTGTTTTCTTTCCCGAAGAGCAATAAATTTGCATCATATTTTAATATACCTATACTATAACATAAGTATGTACATAGAAATTATATACTTATGTTGAAAATTTATTTAAAAAAAAAAAAACAAAAAAAAATATTGAACTCAAGAGATTGTATTGCATAATATTTTTTACGTATAAATGTAACTTACATTACAAATTCATTTCATCTCATCTTATCTTTAATTTTTTTAACTTTTTGTATATGTACTTAATTGCTTTTGAACATTAAACATAAAAAAAATTTTTTTGTTTTTTTCATATTTCTTAAAATGTCTTTAACTCTTTAGTTTATATACCATCGATCGATAGTTTCATCATGTAATAATAATATTTTAATAATAGTCAAAAACAAATCCTATACTTATAATTTTTGTTACTCATATCGAATATTTTTCATACAAAATTTATTTTTAAAAACTTACTTAATTAAAATAAAATATCATACAGAATGTCCTAATAGAAAAAAATTAAAATGAATAGAAAAAAATTAAAATGAATAAAAAAAATTTCTATAAATATGTTAAAAGTTCCCTGCTATATTCATAATCTTTGAGCCCGGAGCCGTGATATATAGTGTAAGGTCAAAAATAAATATTTTTTCTTTAAACACGTTTATATGGTTCATATATTACCGACCGCTGAATATACATGTTTCATTCATTTTTCCTTTACATTCTAGAAATTACAGGTAGATAGACATGAAAAAGACGAGGAATTTGGGATTAAATGTTTTAACTTGTGGTAACATCTAAGTCCCAAGTTATAAATATCTTTTGTTTGTTCGTCTGTCCTATTCTAAACAGCTATCTAATTTAATATTGCCTAATATGTATACCTTACAAGCGGTTATCTTGGAAATTTTTCTAGACATACATATATACATACATATTTATGGTTTGAGTTGTTAAAACGCATATGCAACTTACAAATTTATAAGTGAATATTTTTACCATTCATTTTCAACAATCCGATCAACTTCTATATTCCGATGGAATACACAGAAGGTTTAAAAGAAAGAAGCCGCTAGATTTAGCAATAAATGGAGGTCCCTACACTAGTTTCTGACATCTATCGCCGGTCAACTCCTATATTCCGATGGAATACGCAGAAGGTTTAAAAGAAAGAAGCCGCTAGAACTAGCAATAAATGGAGGTCCCTACACCAGTTCCTGACATTTATCGCCGGTCAACTCCAATATTCCGATTGAATACGCAGAAGGTTGAAAAGAAAGAAGCCGCTAGAACTAGCAGTAAATGAGGTCCCTACATCGGTTCCTGACATTTATTGGCGGTTTATTGCCGCTTTGCAGAAGCTTTCAATGCTTCCCGACCCTCAACCAAAAAAAAAAAAATTCATTTTCACCTAATATCGAAAAAAAAAAATTTATGAAAATCACAAAATTAACCGGTGTACAAGAAAATATTTTTTTTTTGTATTCACACATAATATCTGAAGTCTGCACATGTTAAATAATCATTATCACATATGTACATATGTATGTAGTATTACTTATTTCCATAAATTCAGTATATATTCTGGTTCTTAGCCTAAATTCTATATATATTTTACTTTTCTTTGAAAAACTGTTTATTGATAACAATTTTTAATTAATTTTTAAAATGTTGTATTAATTAAGTGTTAATTTTTCGTTATTTAAAAAATAATGGGTACCTAATGTTAATTTTGGAGACTTTAATTTTAAAAATTTGATTTATACTGTGAAAGCAAATAACTTAACATGAAAGTTAGAAGTTCATTTTTCTCAGAAATCAGAAAAACTAGAAATTATTAAATATACTTATTAAAATACTTTCTACATATTTCGAAACACTCTGTACCTAAATTGTATATAATATAATTATTGGTATAATAATAGTAATACACAAATATTATTTAATAATTTAATAAATAATTTCTATTTTCCCTTTCTTTATTTTGCCTATATCAACATACATTACATATATATATTATATTTTTGGGGAGACAAACAAATCCACAAAAAAAAAAAATTTTACAATATGATATTTCAATTAAAAAAACAATATTTCATATAAAAATAAATTTTTTCAAAAATACAAATTGCACAATACCATAACACTTTGTAAAATGGCATTTGAACAAAACAACAAAAAAAAAAACGTGGTAGAGTACAAAATAAACTGTGTCAACTTTAGAATATCCGTATGAATAGATTTTCATAAAACTTTGATCATCTTTTTACAAAATTTCAGATGTTTTGATTTTATTAAGTACCAAAATGTGAAAAATTGTACTAATATAAAAAAAAAAAGAAGTTGTATGGCAGCAACCCGAATCTACCTAGTATCCAGTTCAATGTCTAGATCTGTCAAATACCTGTCTAGACCAATCAAATTTTACCGAAATTGTTGGGCATGCAACTTAACATCGTTTCACAAAAAAAGCTTCAAATGACAATAACTTATTTAATATACTTTTGGGGATCTCATAACACCTATAAGAATAACTCATAAACACCTTCAATAAGGAACTGAGTTATTTTCATTTAAACCTGAACAAGTTATTTTCATGTCAACTAACAATTTTCTAAAAGATACACGGTTAAAAATTTCAGAATCCTAGCTCCTTTATTTTAAGTTAAGTTATCTGACGGGGGCCAATGTATGTACATGACTAAATCGATTCAGAATACAATTGCAAGCAAGAATGTATATATACGTATATACTTTGTCATATTTACCTTGACACTTTTAAGATTTTGTTACAAAAACGTAATGTCAAATTTATTATACCCTTGAATTGAACATACGTTTCATAAACATTTACCAAAAAAAAAATCCATTTCATAAAACGTCATTATTAAATAATATGACATACAACATACATTATTATATATGAGTATATGAAATACATATATATGTATATAATAATATGTAGCTTTGTTTGAAAAAAATCATTTTATGAAAATAATTAAAATAATGGTTTTATTTTTAAATTTTACCTAAAATTTTAATTATTTACATACATTATTTTACATATATACATATTATATCGAAATACATATACTGTATATCATATGCCTTTTAGTCGTAACGACTATTTTCAAAATGTCAAATTTTTATTAAGTGAAAGAAATTTTGTGCAAATTTTGGTTTTTCTTTTTTGTGAAATAAATTTTGAATGAAAGATCATTTTTTTTTTTTTTTGTAAAATATCTTTTAATAATGTGAACCATATTTTGTTATATAAACTTTAATAATGTCGTAAAACACCTTATATAAAAAGAAAAAAAACACAAACATTTTAGCACCTGCAATTTTTAAAAGCGTAACAGAAAAGAAAACAAATTTTTTTTTTTTTTTGTAAATAGGATTGGCATATGAACATTAAATTAAAGTTTACCCTTTGCTTTAACTATGCCAAATATTTTGTATATATGTACATATTTATCTTAAGTTTTGTAAATTTTACAAACAAAAAAAAAAAAAATAATAGAAACTCTTTAAAATTTTTCATTATTGATTATATATTCTTTTAGATTAAAATCGATTTTTTTTCCCCGTTATTATCGAATATAATCATTATAATCGATGAAAAATGATGTGGTTTTTTTTTTGAATTAAAACCTCAGAAGTTGAAAAAAATTATTTAGCTATTCATGTTTTCTTTTTGTATTTTTAAGTATTGTTTAGTTTGAACTGTTTTCAGTTAAATTATAATAATTATACTTTTGATAAAGTCTATAAATAATAGATAAAATATTAAAGATGCATATATGCATACATCTATTCTAATAGATGCATACATACAAATTAATTGAGAAGAAGTTTTTATAGGTATTTAGGTAAAATTAGTAAATAAAAAATTTAATAGTTAAATACAAAAATTTAATAGTTAAATACTAAAATACTAATTAAAAAAAAATTTTTTATTATATCTTTTATTCTCCTATTATTTAATAATAGTAGTTACTAAATAAAATTAAATCTTGCGATTATTGTAATCGTATAAAAAAAAAAAGGGAAAAATAAAAAAAAAAAGAATAAAATTTTACCTCAACATCATTTTAATATTTTCGCAAAAAGAAAATCTCCTATACACTCTATTTACTATTATACGTCATGTTCTTCTTTATTTATTTGAATCATATATATTTTGTCATTATATATAATCATTAATCACTTATATACATAATATGTCATTAGGTATATTAACTTAAATCAATATAAAAAATTATGTAATATAATTTTTAATAAGTTTTTCATATTTAAATTTACCGTTATGCAAAAACATAATTTTATAGAAAATGATTATTTCTTCGCCGTATCTCCGAGACACTGTTAAACAGAACCTTAAAAACCTTAAGAATCTTTTATAAAAGAAAGTCTTTGTAACTTTAGTATAAAGTTAATTTAAAGAACATTTATGTATTTTTTACTTCTTCTATAAGAACTATTTTGAATTAAAATTAAATAAAATAATTCAATTGAAATTTGAATTATTTTCCTAATTTTTCTATCTTTCTGAAATACTACTTAGTTAAAAATTTCATTATGAAAAATATGGGGTTTCAGTTAGCTGCCTACCTAGGGGATTTGTTTGTAAGAATACAAGCTTCAAGGTAATTCTCGCGTCCCCAATCAGAAATCATGCTACTTTGGAAGGGTCTAAATAATTTTTTTCAAAACTTTCGATTGGTCACTAATGCTTCCACGATAAGAATGTTAATAAATGCGATTAGTGAAACTATATTACTGCTGGGATGAAGTTATTCATATCTCATTCCACAATAAGTATTAAGTAAAATCCCAAAAATTTTTAGTTTAATTTTGCAAAGAAGTGTTATTCTTAAAAAGGAGCAGACTTTTTTTAAAAATTACCAAACCAATATAACAAAGTTATCAATAAGCAAAAAATTCTTATTCAATCAAAACTTGAAACGTAAACTTATCACATACCTTTAAGAATACCACAATCCTTTTGTTCTTTTGCAAAAAGTTTAAGAGAGAGAACATTAGTGGGTAGTTTATGTTATTGACCTGGACATTTCTAAAGTTTTCGACCAAATTCAAGTGATCGTTAGATGACTGTAGATCGTTATTTAGTTGTTTTATATTATATATATATATATATAAAATTATATATATATAATTCAGTATTGGATTAAATTACGAAAAGTGATGAGCTTCAAAAACAACTTAATTACCTTCGAATTACCTTAAATCAAAAATATTAAACTGATGATAAATAAAAGAAGGTGGTAAATATTTGCTTCTATTTATAAACATATGAATAAGGTAATTTTTTTTTTTTGTTTGTTTAGTGCATATCTCTGCGACATAAATGTGAACAGGAAATTACACATCCTTTTCTTTTTAGGCGTGGCTGTAAATATCATAAGGGGCGTTTTTAGGCGTGGCTGTAAATGTCATAATAACTCTTACGACGTGTGCTGGATTCGAATCTACACTTCCTCGGTGTTTATATCGTATTTTATACGCTCTTACTCACTAGTTCACTCGATAAAGTTGGGGTCTCGATAAAGTTAATGATATATCATTTTTTGAAAAATATCGAAACAACATTTTTCAACACACCGAAACACCTCTGGATTTCGTTATTATGGGAATTTTTAGAATAGTAATTTTGTTGAAGCCTCTCCAAACTATACATTTTGAGAATATGTATGTTTTTTAGTTTTTCACTTTATTGTATATATTGATTTTTTTATTCGCCCCATTAATTTTTTTTTTTAACATAAGTTTATATTTTATTTAGAATATTTTTGTACTTTATTTCACTCTTTAATCTCAAAAAAATAATAAAAAAGTCAAGGGGACAAAACACTTTCAAAAACTATATTTTTGATCATATCTAAAAAAAAAATAAAATAATTAAATAGTATTGAAACTTAATCAAGACTAAAAACCATTCTATACAGTATTAAGTATTAGTATAGTATTTAAAGAGTATCTTTAAATCCTATAAAAAAAAAAAATTGACACAATTTAATTTTTATATACTACAGATAATATATATGTATGTAAGTATAGATATATATATAATAAGAGGTTTAAAACAATCAATTTTATTTTTTTTATATCAAGGCTCTTTATTTATATATATCTATTTATTTATATTTATATATACAATTTGTAATGTATAGATAATATAAGACTATACATATTTTAATACAAGAATCTTTTTTTTTCTTTTTTTTTAAATTACTATATTAAGAATTAAATTTATTTTAAATAAATACCAGAAATATGTATAATATATATACAGCATTACAATATAGATGTGAGAAGATGTGCAGAAATTTGAAACTTAAGATTCAACATAAATTTGAACTGAATAAAATAAAGAAATCGACATTTAAAAAAAAAAAAAAAATTAACATTATTTTTTTTCATTAACAAAAAAAAAAAAACAATAACCATTATTTAAACAAAAAATAGGTTAAAAAAATCCTATAAGATCCGATTTATGGTAAAAATTTAAGCAAATTTAACTCATACCAGATGAAAAGTTGTATCACTATTAAATGAATTCATAGTTTTTAAATTTTTGAATTCTGTTCTGTAATGATACCCTTATTAATATTTTTTTTTTTCTCCTTATTATTCACCTAGGGAACATATGACTTTCACATAGTTTCTCCAATTATTTCTGTTTTGCGTTAATCTTTTTATTTCCGACCATGTTTTCCCAGATATGTCATTTTTTCTTTGCACAGTTCTTCTCCAGGTTGCTTTTGGCCTTACCACATTTCTTATACCTTGGTTGTTTTATTATAGCGCTTGGCGTACCACTA
Source organism: Poecilobothrus nobilitatus (assembly GCA_947095535.1). Taxonomy (NCBI): domain Eukaryota; kingdom Metazoa; phylum Arthropoda; class Insecta; order Diptera; family Dolichopodidae; genus Poecilobothrus; species Poecilobothrus nobilitatus. Next base: position 12,437,988 of record OX352775.1, on the reverse strand, counting down.
ATGTTGTCGGTCGCCTTAGAATTTGACCACTTTTAAAATCCATTCTTCTAAATCCCATCCACTTCTAAAATCCCTCCTAATGCTTTTGCTTTACATATTCTATTACTCTTTTCTTTTAATAACAAAAAATTGTGTAAGTCTTAATTCCAATTCAAAAGGAATTAAGGCCAGCGGTTTTAAATTCCTTTTAATTATGAGCTTTAATTCTAATTCAAAAGGAATTAACGAATTATGAATAAAACAAAATTTATTCAGGAATTATGAATAAAAGAAAAAAAAATCTAAAAGATCTTTGATAATATTATTTCATAAATTTCAGATATACCTACCTAATAGTTAATCTCTATTAGTTAATTCTTAATAAATCAGTTTAAAAACCGAAAAAAAAAAATAGTTAATAACTTGTTTAGTTCAATGAATAAGGATAGGAATGTGCACAACGAATCGAAGGATCTACCTAAGCGTAAAGATAATTATTAATTAATTAAATTTTTTCATATACAGTAATTTTAAGATCGATTTAACGATAAATTTTATATTTAAAAGATATAAAAAGGTTATTAGCATATTTTATTCAAAAGAACAAACGTGTATCTGATGAATATGCTTAATTAACTTAACTTAAAAATAAATTAAAAAAAAAAAAAGTCCACTGCAACGAAATATTCTTTTTATCTCTTATACTAGTGATTAAGCTAAGATTTAATCAATACCAATATACATGTTCTTAAAATTATTTCTATACCTATACCTATAGTTAGCTTTTTTATATACATATGTACATACTATAAATTTGCCTAACTTTTTTTTTTTTTCTATTTAAGAAATTCCTGTTCTTTATAGATTTTAAAAACTATTATAATAAATATACATAGTCGGTTTTTTACAAAAGATACATATAAATATACATATATATATCATTAAATTAGCTAACTATTTAATATCTTTAAATATTAATCTTCCTTAGATACGAGTTTATAAAATATTTTATTGTTGAAATTTAATTGAAAAAAAAACAACAAAAAAAACAAGAATAATAAAATATACAAACATAGTTTAGAATAACTGTGACTTGAACCAAAACTAGCACTATAGAAAAAGCACTGCATATGTGTATGTAAGTAAAAATCGGGTCTCGGTGGTCTAATGGGTAAGAGCGTATAAAATACGCTGTAAACACCGAGGGAGTGTGGCTTCGAATCCCACACACGTCGTAAGAGTTATTCCCCCTTAGATATTTACAGTTACGCCTGAACAGGAAAGGCTGTGTAATTTCCTGCCCACATTTATGTGTCAGAGAAATGCATTAAAAAAAGAAAATAAATTAAAATAAAAAGATACTTTTTTTTTCAATATTTTAATGAAACCCTATAAATTAAGTTAAGATATTTTAAGTAAAAATATAATATCGAAAATTTAATTTTTATGTTTTGCCAACGAAAACAGGTGTACGCAGGTGCCTAAGTTACTAGGTGTTTAAAAATAACGAATTTTCAATTTTTTATATAATTCTAATAACCCTAAAAACAGGGGATTGGTACAGAAAACTTATTTATGAGATAATTTATTTTAATTCTGAAAGTTTTTGTTTTTTTGCTTTCAAAATTTTAGACCTCCTATACCTATACATATCTAAAGGCGTTACGGGAGAAATGAAAGCAACAAAATCTTGCAAAATTTCAAAAAAAAAAAATTTTCTCATAACGGTAAATTTAAATACTACTTAAATCAAAAAAAAAATAATTGTATAATTTTTTATATTGGTTTATAAAAATAAAAAAAAATCTTGTTTTTTTGTGCATTTTTAAAATATTGAAATACGTAAATAAGAACCCGTGAGATTTAAAACGCATTTAAAAATAGAATTTTTTTTTTTAAAAAATGAGGAGCTGAAGCTTCCGCCAGTGACTATATATATAAAAAAAAGTTCTATGTTTTTGAAAGTTTTTTATATGCTTATATTGATATGATGCCCCTATTTCAAAATCCAATTTCATGATATAAATACCCGCTGTTATTTTGGAGAAGGATTGCTCTGTATTGGGAGCAAGAATTCGGATCAATATGATTTAAAAAACGTCGTTACCAATACTGTAATAGAAAAAAAGTAAAAAAACTAAAGAAAAAAAATTCGGAAAAGTGGCTCCTTAGTTTTGGGTTCTGTTTTTTATTTATATATATGCTTTTTTTATTATATATGCTATCACATAGTCATAGATTGCTTATAAAAATATGCCTATATTCACATAGAAATGCCTAGATATTCAAATAAATATGCCTATATTTACATAAATATAAATGAAATACTTCATAATTTTTTCCTAAATCCATTTTTACAAGCACTCATTTAACAATTTCAAAATGAGAAAATTTGTCGCAATGAGTATATGTATTCATAAAAAAACGACTATCAAAATCAGCTTCTTTTAATTTTTTATGATTTTTTTCATTTTTTATAACTATTAAAATTAAAAATTTTGTTTTTTATAAAAAATGAAACTGATA